>WBOK01000021.1:0-336134 GCA_009289805.1 Alternaria gansuensis | reverse complement strand
GCTCTACAGCCTCATTTTTCTAAAATCTCAGTTTGGTGGGGTGGCTCAAAACATGAACTGGCTCAAAACGCGCACGGACACGGTAGAAGATTGATCTATGGCCGCGCTCATAACACTAGATCAGATGCCTACTCTTGATCACCAGATACAACACAACCTTTCCATAGATACGTACATAATTTGATACGGCATGGCGTGGCTGCAGCGAATGCGCTCTTGCAATTGGATTTGTCGTCTGCGCCTCTAAGTTCATCGGTGAACTCGTGCGACGTACTGCGAACTTGAGGTTCTGCTTGCACAGAGAAGCCAAACTTTGTTGGTCGGTATTTGGCCCCCAAACATGAGTACTGCGCCTCACTTGGCTTGATGTAAATCTCCGGCCAAAGTCGTTAGACGGCCGCAGGACGCCTAAGAACAGGCTTTAACATACAAGGCATCTCGAGTAAGTGGAACTTTGCCACGCACGCTTGCCGTTCATTTCCTCAATATGCATCGCGGGCTGCTTTGCTTCAACCATGATAACCCCGGTGCAGTTCTCTGTTATTCGCTAGGACCTTGATGACGACGCACGAAGGAGCATCGAACTGCTCGCCATGACTGACCACCACAGCAACTCGAAATCCGATGCGCCTCGCGAATGCCCCCAGAAATACCACATGGATAACTTTCGGGGGAAATGGTCTCCTTTCCCTTGGCGAGTGACTTCCATCGTCCTGACGCTTCCTCTTGCGCTCGCTGGTATTGTCGTCCTCGCAGCCGCGGCGGAAACGGCATCGCAGAGTTACATCATGGGACGAGACTGCTATCCAAACGGCCTCTGGAAGGAAGCTTCTGGAGCCACATGGCGCATTATGGATTCTTCCTACTTCTTCACGCCAAACCTGAGCTTTGGAGCTCTCACTTTTACGCAGGTAAAAGTCATTGATATTGCCTGGGATCTGATCATTGGAAGAGGAGGACAGCTCTTGTTAGCATGGGCGAACTATCGCGTCTTCAACGAGTGGTTGGTGTACCACATGGAGATGCATCACACATCGTTCAAATTGTATGCCGCCATAGCTTTCGAGACAACAACATTGGGCACGCTTGGTGTCCTGGGGAAAGAATTCTTGGCTTTTGGGGCGGGCACCTGGAAGCGCTTGCTCCGATGGCTGGCAATATTTTCAATGCTGCTATCCACTCTCTATGTAATCTCGTTCCCGACGTTGATGGCAGCCATGACAGGTTATATTGCGACTTCTAAACCGTACATTGAGGATTTCGATCACAACCTCATCGAATGGAGCCAAGCCATACAAGTGGCTTACATCATCAACGACGCGCATAGGTTGAACGGTTTCAACGAACCACTAATCGCTACAACGGACGATAAGCCGCTTCGCCGTGCCATTGGCGATCGTACGTTTACTGGAAGAACCCAGAGGTCTCAGCTAACGTACTACAGACATGATGCAGTTCCAAAATTGGACCTTAGCAGGGGAAATGGACGGCGTGCCTATGGGCACTCGCGGCTTTAACATGACAAACGGAACCGGCTACTTCAATCTAACGTGTGAGTTCGAGCTAGAAGGCATGAAGACGCCATTATTGGGGAGCCTAAATATTACATCATTTGACTACGAAGACCGAGGACTGAACTCCGGCATTCCGCTAAAGGATAATCTCGGATATCAATACGCTTTCGACAAGCGCCCTGACACGAATCACTCCTACAACGCGGCTTACTTGCTGGAGCACGGATCCTGTAAACCTAGTGAGACGTATCAATGGGGATTCTCCTACATCTTCCTCTTCATGGTTTCCATCTTCAATTTTCTCTGGGTCTGCATCATGGTCGGCATGTGGCTCGATACACGCAGAGGATCCAGAATGTATAAGAGTGGGAGGAGACCTGGGCTTTTGCGCAGCATCATGGATTATTCGTCTGCGATACGAGCGGAGCTGGGTAGTGAGGCCGAATATCTGGAGGAGGATGACCTACGGAAACGTCTGACGCAGAGTAACGGAGCGCTGGTTGTGGAGAAAGCTGAGCTCAGGGTGACACGTAGGAGCATGAGTACTGGAGTGGAAACTAGGAAGGGAGGCTGGAAGTCGAGTCTTACGAGGGGAAGTACGTTTTGAGTCACCTTGGCCACAAGCGAGGAGGATATTTGATTGCTGTCTGTATCGCTTTCCACTTCGAGAGTATCTATCTCGTGTATCTGATAGTGTAGGAAGCCTTTCTTTCATGACTTGGAGCAAAATGAATTTTGTAATATGAGATTGCAAAAACCCATTTGGTTGATGCTGTGACTCAACACAAGAAGTACACACGGTGTATACTCCAAGTCCTTTGTTGGAGCCAGATGCTGATGATTCGCTAGTTACGAGGTTTCGCGAGGCCACAATCATGTATATAATCCCCATGAATAATGCCATCAATTCCATACAATGCAAGTGGTATCAATACTCCATCATGTATCCCAGCACGAACAGCATCTCCATCATCGCGCAATCATCAAGTCAAGGCCCAACATTTATTTGCCACCCAACTCCTTCTCAATATCCGCCTTGAGTTCCTCAGGCTTTTTGGTGCTAGCCCATCTGCCCTTAACCTTTCCGTCACGTCCAACCAAGAACTTCTCAAAGTTCCACTTCACGCGCTTGAGGCCCATGAGGCCGGGCTTCTCGTTCTTGAGCCATTCGAATACGGGGTCTGCTTGTGCGCCGTTGACCTGTTGAAAGGAGAGAGAATTAGCCAATGTAAAGTCATCGCTTGGGGCGTGGTGGATGTAGTGTTCAGCGTGCGAGAGGGTTGAACTTACATCGATCTTTCCGAGGACTGGGAAGCTAACGCCGTAGTTGAGCTGGCAGAACTCTTGAATCTCGTCGTTGGAACCTGGGTCCTGGCCACCAAACTGGTTGCAAGGAAAGCCGATAATCTCAAAGTCGTTGGGGTATTTGCCCTTGATCTCCTTGTAGAGCTTCTCCAGGCCTTCGAATTGGGGAGTGAAGCCGCATTTCGAGGCGGTGTTTACGACGAGGACGACTTTGCCGTTGAGCTTCTGGAAGTCGTAGGGAGAGCCCTTCTCTGCGGGATGTTAGCGGCTGACAAGTGTGAGAGGGAGTGTTGACGTACTATCCTTGGGCTTGAAGTCGAAGAAACTGGTTGCGGAAGCCATGGTTGTGTAAAGCGCTCTTCTTCCTATTACTTCTCTCGTTACGTAGTCAAACTTGTTTCCAATACTAGGTTTGTGGGATTGCGTAGAGATTGTGTAAGCGAGAGGTGCAAAAGTGGTGGTGAAGCTTCGGAGCTTTAAGTTGTGTCGCAAAGTAGGTCTGAAGTTGGTCGCGATACGCGGGGCTGTGCTTGTCGCCCCTCCAGATCGAATCATGACATGTGATCGCAATCCTGACAACACGGGAGCTAAGTTGATCGTTTTTCCTTGCTTACAATAAAGTACCTGGGCTGGTCTTGTAGTTTGCGGCTTACGAGATAAGACCTTGATGGAGACCCAATCTTTGGCTCTGGGCTTCGGGGGTTGGGGGGTTGACAGCTGCGACACAACCTCGGCTTGTCCCGCCCACTGCGTGGTACGAACGAAACCCCTACTAACGCTGGGGCGCCGTTCACGACGTCGGTGATTGCTTGCTACATCTGGAGATGGTATTTGGAAGCATGGAAGCGCTGCCGAAGTATGCCGAACCGGTCTGTGAAGATGCAGTTCGGATGCGCACTGTATTGGTGATAGCGACAAACTTCACGTTCGGATATGTATGCATCAAATAACGATAGCAAGATCAATAACGACAATACATACAAATAAACAACATCCTACTTCCACCACCAACGTCTGCGCGGCAGGTAATGGTGGCAATACAAAACCGACCTCTCCCCATGGTCATCCCTTATTGCAACTATATAAAACTCCTTATCCAAAGAAATACAATTTCACCAATTACACTCTTCCGTTAACAATAGATCAATCTGATACATCAACCAACTCATGCCAACCATTTTGCTATGAGTATGACCTCAGTCCATCTCCCCTCAGCGGGGTTGCTGTCGCTGCAAGAGTCGACTAGCGATCCTTCGGCGTCCGAGTCCACGGCTGGGACATGTCCTTGGCTCTGCATCCTGGGTTTGTTTGCTTCCGGAGTTGTGGCCATCTAGGGCGGGCATCCATCCGAGACTTGTGGGAAGTCATGGTCCTTCATCCGCTAGGCATGCGGGAATCCATCCGGTTTTCGGAGAATGCAGAAAATCAAACGTGATATGTATTGGAAAAACAAGGGTAGGGGGATCCGGTTGTGTGATGACAAACCTGCTTGCGGCTGTCTCATGAGACCCAGTCTACCAGACACATGTGCTTGGTTCAGCCGCCGAAGACATCTCGGTACTGAGTGCAGATGTCGTGAAGGCCGACAACCTCCTTTGTCAGCTGAATATCGTCCCCAAGATCACTTGGAGTGCTGAGGTTGGTCAAGACATCAATGATGTGTTGCTTCTTGCTCACGAACTCCTTAGTGAGAGCCTCGCGGCGCTGCTGGCGTTGTTGCTCGGCAGTGAGTTTGACAGCCTTGGCGCGCTTCTCGCCAGTCTCCTCTGCTGGTGCTTTGCGCTTGCGAGATGCAGACTTGCGAGGGGCTTGTCCTTGGACTGGTGGCGAAGGCTCTGTAGTGGGCCCATCATACTGGTGCACACGCTTCATGTGGTCAAAGAGGTTGTAGCGACGAGGGAACCCGTGGCCTGGCACCGCTCGCTCACAGTCACGGAAGTGGCACAGGTGAGGCCTTGCTCCATGGCCGTGCATGCCGTGCGCCTCCCGTTCGTGACGGAGGAGACATGCAGTGGAAGAGAACTGCACACCAACGCACGTCTTCTTGTTGCAGCGGAATGGCTTCAGGTGAGAGTCCACATACTTGCTGTTGGGTGTTAGAAAATGTTGTGTAGTGCGACCAGTGACAGGTGAAGGGACTTACTCGTAGTTGCACTTCAAAGCTGTCGGCTTGTGTGTGCATCCTGCCTTGCCCTCTTCTGGGCAGTGGTACTTGCCATCCTTGTCTGGGGTCTGTTGGTAAAGTGGGTGGCTGCGAGCGACCTTGGTGCGCTCCTCTTCGAGCTTAGTCTCCGCCGCCTCAGATTGAGAAAGGATGTCTTCATTATCGTCAATTGATTGAGCCACAGACGCGGGTTTGTTGTCTTCGATAGTGTTATTCACTGCCTGGGGAAAGTGAACACTGGCGGTGCTGGTCGGAGTACCGACAAATGCCCCGAAGCCGGCATCTTGGGCCGAGGCTCGCCGTGACTCTTCTTGAAGAGAGTATGACGATGAGTTCCGTAGAGCGGCGGGACGCTCCGAAGCATCGAAGGAAGCACTGTGCCAGTTTCGTTGAGGGGTGGTGTTGAACATGTTGTCGTTCGTTGGCCACGATGTGAAGGTGAATGGGTTGTTCTGGAAGCTGGTCTCAGATGTAGCCCATTGTGGTGAGCCGTTGAGAGAAGGCCCGAAGCGGGGCATGTTCGCTGTCGAGTAATGTGTGTAGTCCTGAGCAGTTGAATAGTTAGCATACGAGAGGGGTCCCTCTGTGGCATTCCATGTTCCGGATGTGGCAGGTTGGTGCATTTGGCTCATGTCCACGGTTTCTGGGAACGCGCTGTAGTTGTCGGAGCTCATGGTCGGCGAGTAGATGTCGCTGCCAACAAACTGGTTGCTCATACGACTCCGGCTGTCCTGGCGGTGAAGCTCTGGCTTCTGGGCTCCGCGCCGGCTGGCGCCACTCTGGCTTTGGTATGCGCTGTCCATGCTGCACTCAGAAGCAGTGTCTTTCAATTCGAACAAGTCTGAAGCGTGCATGTCATGGAAGTCTGAAGAGAAAGGAAAGTCCGGTGCGGAAACAACGGGGGTAGGGATTTCCTTTCTCCACTCGGTGATGTTGGAGATGTAGAAATCAGTCTCCGGTGGTGAGTCGAAGAAAGAGTCGCTGGACACCAAAGTCAGTACCCATGCATTCGCACTGCAAACCTAACATGTTCGTGAAGATGGACAAAGGAAAACGCCATGTTAGTATATCCAGCAAAAGGACCTGTGGGTAACGAGTCAGTAAGGCAACATAAGAACATATATGATTAGCACGCACCTCGAGAAAACTGGTAGTATTCACGGTTGGCGAAATGGCGACCAGGTTCCTATACAGAGTAAACACCACGTTGGTGGTGAGTTTGGAATCGGCCGGAGATCCCTTGCGCGAGGAATTGGGGAGACCAGATTTCGAAACAGTAACCATCCAGAATAAGGCCAATAACAGTGGAAGAGGACAAATCATCCAGAACATCTTGTGCTCCTTTGACAACACTCAAATTAGTTTCGGGTCAATAGGTCGATGCGGATAGGCTAGAGCTTTAGCCTACAGTACGTACTTCGTAACCTCCAAATGTGTCCAAATCAACTCCGAGACCGTGGATGATTCTTATTGGCGTCCATCGGCAAGCCCAGGTCAATGTATCCATGTGGCTGTTCCTCTTCGCAGGGATGTTCCGTGGGCTGGTCCTTTACGGCTTCATCATGGTTGTGTTCCTTTGGAGTAGGTTGCGTGCAGTAATACTACGATTCGTTTGCCGCCTAGCGCAGTCGGACAATAACATTGTTGAACGACATTGCTGAGAGTTGCCTACTTTGTCCTGAGGCGATGCAAGGCTGCATGCCGTTGTCGGAAATCATCTTCGTAATAGTGCGTTGTAGCGCATCTGACTAGCGCGAGGATCCACTCGTGTTTTTTCACCGCCGTTTCGAGAGCTTTACATCATAGCTCTGAAGTCGGGGCAGCGAGGCCTCGTTTGTCGTGTCTACAAACACTGCAAGGGCAGTGTGCTACGTCTCTCGAATCCTAGAAGGCTGTACCAGGAAACATCTGGGTCTTGGGAAACTGAAGAAAAGTGGCCATGTAGAAATCCATTACCAGGGTGGTAGATCCTCTGGAAGGTGTCCTGTGGCATCCTTTGGGCATCCGTTTTGTGGGCTGTAATGGCGGCAGAACGAAAAAGCAAATCAACAGTAGGAAAGAAACACAAGAATCTGGTAACACAAGATGTCGTAGTAGACAAAACGTAAGAAAAGACATAAAGCAGAAGATGAGTTGGGGGAAAACCGTTGGGCAGTAAGTACCTGGATAGGGCTCCGTCTGGGCTCCGAATTGTCATCCTGAGCAAGGGCTCTTGTTTGTTCGTCGACTTTGATGTTCGTTTCTAGCAAATTGTGCAAGAAAAACCGCTGGGGGTTGCTTGTTTGCAGAGGCGATTGTCGTGTTGGTGTGCGGGTAGTGTGGTGTTGAAGAGGGAGGGAGGAAACGAGCGCGACAAGAATGTGTGTGGGCGGGCACGAGTGCTGACCGGTTGGTGGCTTAGTTCGAGTGCCAACGCATAGGAGAGAGCCCCACACCCATATCCCACGAGTGAATTCCTGTTGCGGTGCTTCGGCGGTTCCAAAACCAATGGGCCGAATTTCTTCTGCGGCTGGGTAGGGACGGGTGCACTTCTTATCACTTTGTGCCAAGCGCTAACGTCACAGAGATGAGCTCGGTTCTCCCATTACCCTGCGCCTTTCGCGACTGACAATGGGAGGACAGCGTTCCGGGTCGGCGAAATATTGTCGTTGCTCATGGGTCGAATTGTGGGAATCTAAACTGAATTGCAGTCAGGGGGCTGCCGGGTTTGCGAGACGGGAAGCGATCGCCGCTGCCAACCGCCAACTGCCAGGCCGGAGGGCGGCTCGACAGCGCCGTCAAACCTGCAGAATCAGGGCCTCTAGCAGCCGGTAATGCACAAGATTGTTTTGCTTCTCGTGTTGTCCCGCGATCAACCAGACTAACAGATCATTGCAGCGAAGCAGGGAGAGGCTGAGTGTTGCGCGTCTCCTGGCGAATGCGCATTAGCATCTGATTGATACAATTCGGGCTACGGGGCAACGGTGTCCCTGCCTCCCTTCAGCCGGCACACCCGCAACGCTCCACACTGACTGTATCCTTGAATCTTATTTCTTCTTTCTTTTTTCGCGACGCAGGGTGACAGTGTGCGTGCGTACAAGTGTGCATGTTTAATGCCGGTAGGGCTACGTCTGACATCGCTTCACGGCAGATTCTGGCGGCACTTTGCATACATCACAGTGATACAACCCCACACTACGGTTGCCTCACCAAGCGTGTTCTGTAGCACACACATTATCGGCGGCTGTGTATAAGACACCATGCACAACATTTAGCCTCGACATGTTGCGAGCCGATGCGCCTCTTACCATGCAACGGGTTCTCCCAGGCGCTGCATGGTATCTATGACCTACTTTGTGGTACGAAGCTAACGGCAATATGAAGTGATCGGGAAGTCTATTCGTTGTTAGAACATGTTCGAACAGCAGATAGAAATGTACAAGGGATGATTTTCGTGTCAGATAGGAGCGAAAGACGTTGCTGAATTCGTTCCTCATTGTCCAATGGACTAAGATGAACTATGCTTTGAAATTTGTGGTATCATCAGGAAAGGGATGGGCGATCAGAACCAGTGCTCAACGTACCTTTAGTGATTGTTTGCGTCTTCGCGAAGCTGTTAGCTAGGAGTATCTCGCAGTCGCCGACTTCAGGCAGACGTTGAGACAATGCAGTCGAGACACGCATCGTGTTTGCGCCATGTGTCTGAGGCGAAGGGTGAGCCGCAGCATTTGCAACAAGACGGAGTAGACAAGATTTTCTCTCATCGGCCCGACTCTTCTGTGCGCGAAAGATCTGCATCAGTACCTGCCAATCTTCGCCTCGAAGAAACAGCTTGCTACCCAACAGCGGGGAGCCTCAAACTTTAAAGACGCGGCACACGACGCGTGTCCTTTTGGTCGAAGCGAGTTTGACTCAGGTTGCGCCGAGCGCGGAAAGATTGGCGGATGGCTGCGTCGAAGATCCGAGTGGCATTGGATGGTAAGGAAGAGTTCAGAGCGAAAGACATTTCTGTCATCCTCGCTTATCGAAAGGGGTAACGCGTGGTTCTTAGTCATCAATTGACGTCATGCGCGTGAAGCTCCCGCCCGTGTTCAGCATCCCACCCGCTCCTCGACCGTCGACTTCACGATTTGCAGTCTGGTACGACGCAACACAACGCACGGTGAGCACTTCGAGATACCCTAGGAGATGACATCAACGACATTCAAAAAACCATTACTTTCAGCTCCCGATCAATACCAGGGTGTGTAGGAACAACGTCAAATGCCACCATGGAGAAAAGGGATTGTCAGCTTCACACAGCTCTGCAGCTGGAGGATTTAGCCATGCTCGTAATGTCAAACGACCTGCGAGATTAGGCAACGCGCGTAGCTACTTGTCGATTCCACCATCTCAAACACACCGTCGACCATGGCCGTCATGGCCCCAGTTTACCCCAGGATCTTGCAGTGGTCGGTCCTCTCTGCTCTCCCGATCTACCTTGAAAAGCTAGCGCGATCGATGTACTATGAAAAGGCACAAACCCGTGCCTCAAGAGCTACCGTTTCCGATCTATCTATTGGGATTTGGAATCTTCTAGGCTGTCTTTGAGACCACGACTGTCGAGACAACGACTGTCAGCGTCGATCGACGTCATGTTCTAGGGTATAAAATATCGGCGGTTCACGCTAGGGAAACCTGAGACGTACATGATGCATTGAATCACCAGGACCTCATTCGCTGGACACCGACTCTTAGCTTTCGATCAGCGAGGTCGAAAGCAAGCTGGCGTTCGTCATTCGCTCTTTCATGTCATCGCTACAGATTCCAGGGTCCAAGCTGCACGTTTGGAATGCGGGGTGTTCTCAGCCCCCATCTGATTGGCACGATCATATATCGTCTGCGTAATGGTCAGGCCACGAGCGATCGTATGCTTAAAGACACTCAGCTGAAGAACGGTTATATGAGGCTATTCCTTTCCTTTGATTTGTGACTTTTCAGCAATCACAAATCATCACTTAACAATCTATAATTAACGCAACGAGCTGCATACTTCAATCAGTAGCCCATACTCCACTATGCCTTCCCCATTCCAGCAGAAGTACTCTTCCCAGAACCACAAGGTTTTTGGAGACAACACCACTCCAGCCATGCCAGAGGCACCCAAGCAAGAGGCCGACCGTCGGTCCTCAGAGTCCTCAGTTGGTTCAGCATCTTATGATGGACGCCGCAGGGTACGCAGTCGAATACCGGCTCCACAGTCACGGTTCTCGACCTAAAGACATGCTAATACATGTTAGTCATCCGCCGCTCAGCGGTTTGGAAATCTCGAGGCCCTCAAGCGACGTCAAGACGATGAGAGCATGGCCCGGAGGCAATCCTTCCACGACGCATACGGCAAGCCCGGCTTTATTGGAACCCTGTGGAACAAGTATGTAATCGTCCAAACTTGCTTGCTTGCTTGATGCGGAACTAACCCGGATTAGCTTTACCCGCGGTCCCATCAACCCACCCGGTCAGAAGTAAGGGACCAACAAGCATGAGAGTCACGACCAACATCATCGAAATTGGGAACATTCAGCACATGATAGCGATGCTCGAAGTTTTATTCAATTTGGCACGTACCGCGTTTGCGCAAAAGATAGCATAGCGATGGATTTAGTCAGCTTTTATACGATCGTGCTATTTGTAATATACTAGGAGGATATTCTATATCAAAAAAAAATTACCCTAAAGACGTTATCATGAATGTGTGGTTCTGGTCTTAGCAAAAGCTTAGGTCAATGCGGGGGCGACCCACCCAATACCGATTGGTGTTCGCAAAAGTGACGTCGTGGCCAGAACACGTAAATTCACATGAACGACACCTTGCACCAACCTACAAGCGCAGCCCAAGCTACCACGACCGTAACTGTACTCACGTCCATGAATTGATAACTAGAAACGCAACGTATGCCAACACGATACTCTGCCGACTTCCACGTCTTCATCACTCCTACCAGCTTTGGCTACTCCAACATCCGAACATATCGTGACTGGTCAAACAATGACTACCAGATCTCGTTCGCCTGGTTTTAGCGACACCACGAGCATCAATCTCAATCGCTTGCTGTCTAGATTAGATCGTTTTGTACTGGTAGACCCATCACCACAGTTGCGAAAGTCAAACTATGAGCGCGCACGCGTTAGTGCGGTAAGCTTCACATTTTTGTTTCCACATCCCATTACATGTCCTAATGGTGCTACAGAACATTGAACATGCGCGCACGTTGCTCCTCAGTCTCGAACACTCCGCCTCCACGATACCCTCGAAATCGAAGAAAGCCGAATTACAAAACGATCTACAACAGAAACGCGAGCTCATCAAGCAACTTAATCAGCGGATATACGAGCTTAATCAGCTAGACGATACGGAGTCGGAGGGGTCTGTAGATTCCGACGATGAAGACGCAGACCAATTCCCGTCATACGCACCGAGAGTGAAAACAGAAGCTGGACGCGATGTATCGACAGCAACAGAAGGCAACGAAGCATTTCAGAATGCTGCACAAGGCATTGCATCAGAACTACGTCGAAGGGGCAAAGCGGATGCGAACGCGACGGGGGCACAATCAGCATCTGGCAATTCTTTGTTCCCCTCCAACTCCACCACAGGCACAGGCGATCCAGCGCTCGCAAAAACAGAGGCACTCCTCTCCCACGAGCGTAATGAACAAGAGGAGCTCACAACGGACTTGCTCGACATGGCGAGGCAATTGAAAGAACAATCAATACACTTTGGAAATACGCTCGAAGGCGATAAAAGCGTAGTGGATCGAGCGCTTGCTGGACTGGACAAGAACACGCTGAACATGGATGCTGCCAGTAGAAGAATGGGGACACTGCGAAGGATGACTGAGGGCAAGGGTTGGTGGGACAGGGTCAAGCTCTACTGCATGATCGCTGGATTGTGGTTAATCGCCTTCCTGATTGTCTTCGTTGGGCCGAAGATTCGATTCTAAGGGCATCAATTGGTTGTGCCAACCCATGACGCAGACGTGTTAAACGATATTTTACGTGGCACGCATAGCGAAGTCACAACGCAAAGCTCTATGGGTATACCGGCATCAGGAACAGCATAGTACGCAAAACTGTGGCATAACCAATCCACTCAATATTCATGCTGTACTGCTTCACATACAGTACAGCGCATTGTGCTCCACTTCGATCGTTCAATCTTGGACACTTCAGCCATGATCGGGCCGCTCGATCTCACCGCTGAGCCACGACGAATCTGGACCCTGCGCATCTCGCATCCTGCATGCAGCCGCTTAGCGGCTTCGAGCTCCATCTTATTATGTGTTCTTGCTCGACAACAACAACACAATATAATACCTTGGACGCTTCGCACGCAGTTCTGGTTGATATTTTTTTAGTGTCGTGACAAGATGTCAGCCATGGCAATGCATTCATTGGGCTCGCGCTGTACGTATTCAATGCTAGACATAACCTTGCAAACTAACACTTCATCGCTCGCAACCTGTAATGCGCACTGCCTGACATATCGTTGTAGCACTAAACCACGCCTCCGTCGATACAGAAGCCGAGTACGACCGTCTTCGAGACCTTGCGCGCCAGGAAGCTGCGAAGCGATCTTCATGTTTCGACCGCGCGCATCAGGCCTACGAATCCGGCGATGGAGCGCGCGCTCACGAGCTTTCTGAAGAAGGCAAAGCTCACGCAGCGAAAATGGACCAATACAACCGTCAGGCGCGCGACTACATTTTCCGGGAAAACAACGCTGAGAGCCGTGTCGCCGGTGATACCATCGATCTCCACGGCTTGTTCGTAGAAGAGGCCGAGGATGTCCTGGAAGAGAGAATCAGGGTCGCGAGACAGAAGGGAGAGAGCCACCTCCATGTTATTGTGGGTAAAGGCAACCACAGCAAGAATCATGTCCAGAAGATCAAGCCGAGAGTCGAACAAGTGTGCCGCGAGTTGGGATTGCAATACCGCACTGAGGAGAACGAGGGTAGGATCTTCGTGAACCTGCAAGGTGGAGATGTCCACGAAATGCCACCGCCTCCCCAGGCACCGAGCTATGGCGGTTACCCTGGACAACACGGTGGACAACATGGTGGACAACATGGCGGTCAATACCATGGAGGTCAGCCGCAGCATGGTGGTCAACATCATGGTGGTCAGCAACACCATGGACAGCAGCAGAATCAGAATGATGAGATTGAGCAGATGGTCAAGAAGGGCTTGCCCAAGTTGCTCAAGATGCTTAAGTGTTGCACAGTCATGTAATGACGCGGTTGGCCTATCCCTCTCTAGGTTGATCGAGGATGACTTGGATGGCTAGAGAGATCTTTTACTCGTCGCATTTGGGAAATGTTGATACCCATGGATTGGATGAATGAGAGCTGGAGAAGGAACGCTCCACGGTGTATATAGAGGCTGATGTATATTCAGATATTTTGTGTATGATTAAGAAGGGAGCCGTCTTTGCTCCAAACTCGTCAAAACACAACGATTGCTATTCCAGTACTTGTCATTTAGAGAAATATCATTGTTAGGCCTCTCTCAGACTGGAAAGAGATCTACCATGCAGACACAAAAAAACATGCGAACGTTTCAACAGGATACGAAGAATAAATAACATCATCAGGAACAGATGATGACACAGAATGATGACATGAAGTGAGAATGCTCCACTTCGAGAAAGAAAATTGATGGCGCACTCGAACGCAATGAAAGAATCACCGAGGGGAATACAAGCTCATATATAAGCTAGATGTGCAAGCCCCACGAATGATGTTTGGTATACCTCTTTGCGTGATGTCCCCCCTGAGAAATCCTATAGTGGTGGAATGCGTGTATATTGCAGCCTTGTATAACAAACTCATCAAGCCGATACGTGCACAGTATACTTGGTGCAGAGTGGTAGATTGTACAGCTCTGACATCACAGCTACCTGGGGTCCAGGAAAGTTCGTACGACGGACACGTTCCCTTCCACCCGATGGGAGATCCATATATCCGCGATTGTGCGAGACTTTGGGTAACGAATGACACAAGGAAGCCGTGGAGACAAGACATACTATACATTATGCCTGAATAGAAAATATCTGAAAACACAAGGAAAGAGATCAATGCCGTCCTGGATCTGGTTGACCTTTCGTTCTTCGATACAACAAAAGCTTGAGTAGGTCAGTTCGGTGTAAGGAAGATGTTCAGTGAAAGTTCGCGAATGACGTTCGGAGCCACGGCCCGTTCATCCACTTCCACGCATCTCGACCCCGAGCACCTTGACGTTCTACACCTAAACAACCAACACATAAAGTACACAGCATGATGGCACAAAGACAATCGCCGCTCATTCCATCACCTCCGCCAGACCTCAGCACCAAACTCCCCAAGCTTATTCCCCGCAAACGCGCCCCTACATCGCGAGAACCGCCTTCTGCCCCTCCCCCACCGACGCCTTCGTTACCTGCGCCGCCGAATTTAGAAAGACATACATACACACGACCTTCGAGACGGATACTAAGCCCAGAAGATCACCAGCTCTTCCTGAAGAGTGAGACATACACGCTGATCGAAGCTTTTGTGTTCGGCATCGCAGACTCGGTGCGCGATCGCAGCATATCGAGTATCAAAGATGAGGAAGTTACAGATACGGTCAAGACAGTCGTCCAGATACTATCAGAGGCGGATAAGGTGTTGGAGAGATGTCCACCGGAAGACACAGGCTCACGATTTGGGAACCCAGTCTTCCGCACCTTCCTTGACGAGGTTGAGATCTCATTACCATCATGGCATGAGAAGCTAGGGTTAAAGGACAAGGCGCAGGTGGATGAGATAGCGACATATCTCCACAACTCCTTCGGAAACAAGCGACGTATAGACTACGGATCTGGCCACGAACTGAGCTTCTTCCTTTGGCTGCTTTGTCTAAATCGCATCGGCATACTCCCTCACGCAACCTTCCCCGCACTCGCCCTCGTCGTTTTCCCTGCATATTTACGCCTCATGCGTCGCGTACAAGAATCATATTACCTCGAGCCTGCGGGTTCTCATGGTGTTTGGGGGCTAGACGACTACCAGTTCCTTCCCTTCCTATTCGGCGCAGCACAACTCCTTCATCATCCTTATATTACACCGAAGAGCATACACAACGCTCTGGTGTTAGAGGAGGAGAGCAAGGACTACCTTTATCTTGACCAAATATCCTTTGTCAACTCTGTCAAGAACGTCGAAGGTCTGCGCTGGCATTCACCCATGCTCGACGACATATCCTCGGCGAAATCATGGGCGAAGATTGAATCTGGAATGCGCAAAATGTTCAACAAGGAAATCCTGGAGAAATTGCCTGTCATGCAGCACTTCCTGTTTGGGAGTTTAGTGCCACCGGTTGATGGAATGAGTACTGAAGAGGAGGCGGGTGTGGAGGAAGAGGAAGAGGAAGAAGAGGGAGGAGAGGGAGGAGAGGTCAAGGTGTTTGATGATGAGACGGGGAAGAGACATGTACACGCAAGTGCCGGCTGGGGAGACTGCTGTGGGATTCGCGTGCCAGCTGCAGTTGGCGCTGAGGGTGAAGCGAGGAAGGGTGGTGCTAGGGGGTTGCGGCGAGTGCCTTTTGACTAAGAGAAGAAGCAGAACAGATTATGCGATGGCGATTGTTAAAGAATAGACTTTGGCATGAATGGCGTTGGGTATACCTAGGTAGATGATCATCACGAATCGACACATGTAATCATGGCTAACAACTGTAATCAGCCTAGGAGGTAGATGTGATGTCATTGTCAGAATTATCGCCTTTTATCAACCCGCGTGCGGGACTTTAGATGAACCAACGCCAACTCTCTAGTAGCAGCGCCCTGTTCAGCAATAGTATCCCTCCCCTCCAATTCATCCCGATTCTCCTCCTCGCTCTCCTCGCTCTCCAACCTCTCACCCACCCTTCGACCCACGTGCCCGTGACTATCCAACACGGCCCTCAACGCCGTCCTCGTAGTACCATCAAAATTCCCAAACCCTCTACCCGCCGGCAGGAACGTAGCATAGCGTCTCCACTTCTCCCCCGACCTTGCCACTGCGCGCGCTGTTTCTCTTAGTTTCTCGTCTATTGCCTGAAGATCATCTTCTAGATTAGAATCATGGTGTTTATTCCACAGAAATGGAGCAGTTTGTCGTATTGTATTCCATTTACTCTTTAATTCTGTGGTTTGTCTATTGGAGGGTGAAGAAGGGGGTATTGAGACAATGTCTCTGCGGTTGGCGAGGGTTTGGGTTAGTGGTGCTGGTAGGATGGTGGTGTTGGTGTTGAAATTGCTTGGTATACGCGGTTTCTTCTCGTCGTGGAAGTGGGATGGTGGGAGGGGGAGAAAGCGAAAGGATGATGAGGTTGGGGATGAGGTGGGTGAAGGGGTGCTTCCGGTGGTTATCAAGACATTGTTTCCTAGAGGTAGAGTGGGGGTTGCTGGTTCGTTGGTTGTGTGGTATGTTGACTTGCGTTTGATGCGTAGGCTTAGGTTGCTGGTGGGTTCATGTTAGATCGAGTTAGAAGAAGACAAGGGGTTGGGTGGAGGGAAGACAGGGTGTGAAAATTACCGTGGAGTCTTCAGGTCTAGCTTTCGATGAGCAGAGTCAACTGATCTTTCTTTGGATGGTGGAGTGAGGCGAGGTCGTAGTGGGATGGGTAGCTCTAAACGGCGATGCTGATGTGGAGCTAATGACGGAGGTAAGGGAGTGGAAATTGATGGTTTGTCGACATACAACGGCTGGGAGAGCTGTATAGGACGAGGCTGTGGTGACGGCGAAGATAAGGGAGATGTAGTTGCTCGTCTGTTTTTACGCAATGGCTCCGGATACTCGACTTCGTGCAGATCTGGTACTGGCTGGGCTTTTGGTTGTAGAGTGAGGCGATGCTGCTGTGGTGGTGGCGAAAAAGGAGAAGAAACGGAAACTGCTCGCTTGTTGATCCGCAACGGCTTGGGTACTTCGACTCCTTGAAGGTTTGCTACAGGCTGTAGAAGAGGCATGGCTAGAGTTATGTATCAAAAGTAGTCGCTTAAGCGCAGTGGATAGAGATGCTGAGAACGGGTCTGAAATCATTTGCAGGCTGTACGTGTGTGTGTTCAGAAAAGAGGAGGCGCCTGGGGAAAGGAGGTACTAGGAACACCTGCCTTCTTGTAACTGAATCGTTCTTATTTTGCAGGGTGTTCTCATGCTGTCATTCTCGCTCGTCGTGATGCGCAGGTGTGTCCTGCCATCATATATCAAACCCTGAGGATGGGCGACCATCCCTTTCCAGTGCAGATATATTCGGTACTGATGAGCATCAGGGTCGACTTCCCTGTTCACACGTGAGCAGCTTCCAGGACTTTCGAGACTTTCGACAGTGGCCATCCGTGACAGAGAACGCTGAGCCAAATTGACGACAACAGCTTCTTGCGTACATGGGTGAACATAATGAAGATGACTAAGAGCACCCCGATAAGCTCACTTCAAAGATCAGAAAAATGGTTCGAAAACTGGACAAGGTGGCTGAGCACCTCCTGATATACATATGTCTCTACCTTGCAGGCCCTCTCGGAAGGGTCCCTTTCTCCTCACTTCGTCACCCACTGAGGGTCAGCCAATACCACAACAGCCATTCCAACACCCCTATTACAACGACATTCGAGTCTTTGCGACAATTTTACTGAACCATATCCTACTTGTATGATATCCAGACAGCTCTCTTCTTCTATAGTCAATGCACCCAGCATGATGTTTTCATTTTGAGCACGAGAAGCACACTTCAGCGAACGCAAAGAGGCTTAAATCGCAGGAAGCAGTTAAATGACGGAAACTCATCCCAACTTCAGGGTGACCATTCAGTCTACTCTAGGTGACTCTAGTAACGCCATCTGTGCATGCTGTACTATGTAATGCCAGCCAAAGCACGGCATTGCGAAAGATTCCAACTCAACATACGTACGCGTAAAACTAAACCCACAAAAGAAAAGAAAAGAAAAAGGGTTGTGCAAGGACTTTAAGAGAGGTGCCGACCTTAAGAGCCCGCCTGGACAAACCACCTCTAAATGTGCGAGTGTGAGAAAAAGGTCGAAAAAAGAGCATAAAAGATCTAGGTATCTAAAGATGACGGAACAACATTGTGTCTAATCCGAAGAGAACCATTTACATCCCCTAGACATGCACCTAGTCATCTAGTTCACTAGGTGCTTCTTCGAGCTTGTGTCTCCTTTCCTCATCCATCTCCTTGTACGACGCCCAAGATAACAAACTAAACGCACCGATGATGAGAAGACCGCCGACGATAGCAGCGGGTGTAAGAGGCGAGTTGAGCGGCGGGGGGAGAAGCTGATCGACGAGCGCGACGATGAAAATAGTGAGGAGTGCTGCGACGGAGGAAAGGACAGGGGAGGTAAGAGAGATGAGTGCGAGGAAGGCTCCGGAGAAGGCTATGATGAGGTCAGTCGTTGGCTTCTTTGTCTTCAAGTTGTAAAGGGGAAGGAGAGGAACATACTAGCATTAGCTAACACACTGATAGCCATCATCCAGGCCTGCTCGCCATGCGGCAGTTCAAACAACTCCCAACCCATGTAGTGTAAAAGAGGCAACGGAATCCACAACACTCCCAGAGTGAAAGCCCCAATTAAACTTCCAAATAAATTCGCGAAAATAACGCCCTTGTTCGGTGCCGCGCCTTCAGGTGGACACGCAAGTTTCTTGTACAGAACCTCATAGAGTCCATACAACACACTTCCAACGCCAATGACGAGGTTTCCAAAAGCGCGGTTCCCGGCTTCATGAGATGGAGGCGCTTTATCGCCGCCGGCTCCGCCTCCAGACTTGGAACCATGTTTCGCAGGGGACGCGTCACCGTATGCGACGACGAAGACGCCCACGATGGCGATGGCTACGGCAATGATCTTGCTGGCGCGGACTTTCTCGTGAAGAATGGGGATACTGAAGGCGTAGGCGAAGAAAGCGGAGCAGTTGTAAATGGCTGTCAGGTCGCTCGCAGTGGTCTGGTTTACGGCCACGTACCAACTTCCCCCCGCCAGTGTCAAGGCGCAGGTGATGAAGGCCGTCATCTTGAGCATGTATTGTACGGGCGAAACTTGGGATTGACGCGGTGTGGGATGGAGGTTTTGGTGCTGGACCATGAGGGCGGTTTGGCGGAGGAGCTGGACGTGTCGTCGCCAAAAGGTCTGCCACGGCTCGTTCCAATGCTGGAGGCGCAGGAGGAACAGAGTTGCTGGCCATAGTACGACCCACGAGCCGTGGGTCATGTAGAGCATGCAATACGGCTTCTCCCATTTCAACTGATGCTGAATGTACACCGCCGTCTCCGTCTGCACCGTGAAGCTCACCAAGCTCAGCGCAAGCAGGAAAGCCGCATATGTGTACCTCTTCCGCGTCTCAAGTTTTGCTTGCATCTCGGGATCCCGTTCGTGGAAATGATGTGTGCTCCTCCCCAACAAGCCATCTTCCACACTCTCATCCTCCGTCTTGCGCCCTAACAGAGGCGCATTCGCGCGTCCATCTCCAACATCCATTGAGGGTCTGAGGTCTGAGGGCATAGCAGCGTCGTGTTCATCCCAGTCGTCGAATTCGAGTTCTGAATTGCCGGGGCTATCCGGTTCTTTGAGCGCAAAAACACCCTTCCCGTTGGCTTTCCCGTGCTGGCGCGATGCAGAGCGTATTCGTGAGAGTTGTCGGGAACTGGACCCCGAGGCAACAACAGGCGAGGTGCTTCTATTTGGGGGCTCGAGGCTGAAGTCTTGCGAGAGGGTGTGGACGAGGGTACGAGGATGCGGTGGTGGAGGCTTCTTCCTCAGCGGAATGGACTCAGGCATAAGGCGACGAATGCGAGCGAGTGACAGCACCGGATGCCAGGTGGGTGGGACCGCTACAAGCGTGCGATGGTGTTGGGATTGGGCGGCTGCGGCTGCGGCTGCGGCTGTGCTGTCTTAGTTGGACAATTGCAAACTGCTGATATCTGTCTTCAATTGCTGGTGCCATGCCGGGCATGCCCTACAGCCAAGCCCCTGCATTCCGCAACTCGGTCCCAAGCTCACCCCCGTCCCAGCACACGCAGCCTGGAGACTCCCACATCTCCCCCTTTCCCTTTCATCCTCGCCGATTCCTCGAGAATCCATCTCTGGCGCCATCGAGTCCCATGACTCGACGACCAAAACGTCGGGCGCCGGCCCACGACGGTCTGAATCACGTCATAGCTTAGCCTCGTACGTGATCCAGTCACAACCAGCCGCCTTGCACACATGGCCGCCTCAAAGCCGTTAACCCCACGCATGCACAAGCAGCTACCACGCACTAGCCGTGCGGAGACCAACCCCCCTGAATCCTGTGTGCGCAGCCAGATGCTTTCGAGATACACGCGGTAGCCTTGAATGATTTGGGATATCGTTGTGGCGCAGGACGGAGCTGCCCTCGTGGTAAAGAGGCAGCAGGGTACATGTGTGCATTAAATGGTACGTGCTCGCTATCTTGGTCGTAAATACCCGTTGTCCACCAATTCCCACACCACGGCTCTGATGCTGCATAGCAAAGCCTATAGCGGACTTCCATCCAGTCCCTCAGCCCGTTCCTGCGTCTCGGCTTCTTCCAGCTCTTGCAGGATCTCAGGCAACATGGACTCGACGTCTTCTTCCCGCTCACCCAGCGCTTTCGCGATGAGCTTCTTATACGTGCCTTGCTTCTCACTCATGCCTGCCACACTCAGATTACTCACTACTTCTCTCACTAGTTCTCTCCGCTCGAGTTGCGCACGATGTAGTAGCAAGGCTAGTCGCATCTTCTCTGTAACATCCACGGGCGAGTTGTCGGTATTCTGTTGCGGCGTGCTGCTGCACAGCCGACGGAGCTCGGCTTTCTGTTCAATCTCTAGGAGTGACTCGGCTTCTTCCACAAGTAACCGCAGTTCCTCTTCTTGCTGCCGGCCTGCTTCGTCATCATCAAGGTCGATATGTAGGCCATTTGACATGCCCTGTAATTCGCCGACTTGCTTTCGTACGGCTTCAAGTTCGGCTTGGCGTCGCTTCACAACACGTTCTGCGTCGAAGGATTCAGCCTCCTTCTCCTGAAGTTCGGATTCGTATGCTGCGGCCAGTTGTTCGCACTTCTCCAGCAACGTTGGCGCGACTTTGGTCATGAGATGTGAAGCCGTCTGTGAGCGGTACTGGACAGGTTCCCGGACGGCGATGCTGGGAAAGGGCACTGGGATTAGCGGTCCTGCATCTAGATGCGGTACTTGTCCGTTGAGTCGGTGTTCCGGTGGTGGCGCGAAAGGTGATGATGAAGCTTGCCGCGTTCGTCCATGCATTCGTCGTCGTTGGTTGAGTTCTCTGATCAGATCGTCTGCCGTCTCGCCCTTTTTGCTCGGCATGTCTACTGCAACGTTACGTCCCAGCAAACTTCGCACGCATTTTCTCGCCCCATTCCGCGCAGCAATCATGATGGCCGTGTCACCGTTCTGGTCTGCTGCGTTGAGTAGCCTGGTAACCTCTTCTGGTATCCAGGTTTCTGAGAGCTTGTTGATGATGCAGTCGAGGTACCATCTTGCGCAAACATACTTGTTCGAGCTGCTCGTGGTCGCCGCGATGTGATGGAAGACGGTGCTACCGAACCAATCCGTCCTGTGAACCGTCTGCTGAAAGATTTTGACCATACTGGGCATGGTCTCCTTGTCGAAGTTGTTGGTGAACATGACGGCGCGCATGAGGGGTGTCTCCAGGTTGTTCGACAGACAATCGATGCGCGCTCCTCGATGTATCAACTCCTTGACTACCCCGACATCGCCCATCGCCGCCGCCCAGTGCATGGCTGCATGTCCCTTCTCGTCGATCGGTCGATCCAGGTTAATGCTCTGCGGTGGTTCGGGCCATGAGACGGCGGATTCGTGGTCTAACAGCATAAAGTAATCGAGTAGCTGATCTGCCCATATTTGATGTTGCTGGTCCAGAAGAGACATTTGGTCCATCCCCCTCTTGCGCTTTCTGCCGCCGCCTGTTGAGTAAGAATCCAACATGTCGGCGTCACCCAGCATAGACTCTGAAATCACAGTCTCGTTGTCCGGCGTCTCCTCGCGGAAGATCTGCGACCTGATCTGGGACGCCTCGTACGGCTCTTCGCTAACTTGGGACTGTGCGCTGGTGATTACAAACGCTGCGAAACCAGTCAGTTCCATCTCTCGCACATTGATGCTTGAATAACAACGACCAATGAGAGCGACCCCCTACACTGCATAGATTCAAGCGAATAGACATTTTTACCATTCCGGGCCGCAGCAGCAGCGGTTTGCTTCGGAGGCTTCATGCGATTGGACGCAGCTGTCGCGTGCTTGGGCGCAGGTGGAGGGCTCCGGTCGCCAGGGACATAGTCGAAGATGGCGCGCATCCTGTCCAGCACCCCATTCCGCTCTGCCAGATGTCGTCCCTCCTCGAGTGGTATCCATGTGCCTTGGTATTTGCCATATCCACCTTGGACCTTCTCGTGCACGCCCTTTTGGACTTCGCGCTCAAGGATACGGGTTCGGGCAGGCTTGTCGTAGTCGGCTACCTTGAGGATGTGGGTTGCGTTGATCCAGTCGTCGGCGCGACGGCGCATGACATGGTTGCCGTTGACATTGCACTCGTAGACCGGGACCTGGCCTTTGTCAGTGCATCGTCGCAAAGTGGTGAAGCGCTGCGGGCATTCAGCCTGTCGCAAGCGCTGGTTACTGCGCACATTACTGTATGTTGCCGAATAAATCTTGCCATCGGGCGCGGGGGGCATCTTCACCATTCGATGAGCAGTACAAGGTTGTCTCGGAGGCGTGTCAAGTGATTGCGTGAAGGCGTGTCTGCAGTTCGCGTCAGACCTGGGGGAAGTCGCATTGCAAGGCCGCGTTCGCGCCTGCCCTGCCAAGCGTCGGGGTCCGGCGGTGGCCAGCTTCCCTTTGCCGACCGCAAGTGAACCTCAGCAAGCTCGCCCGCAAACGACCCTCCGCCCACCAGCCCGCCGTGCGCCATTGTAGACAACCAACACAAAGGGCCGCCAGTATGACCATTACAGATACGATCAAGCATGCCGTCGGCCTGGACGGCGAGCCGAGGAGTACGTCCCGCCACGCATCTTGACGCAATTGGTCACAAGAAATACAGACTGACGGGAATGGCAGAGGCTACCCGTGAGGAAATGAGCGCCGCCAAATTACCACTACCCTACCGAGACTCATGCGCACATCTTCTCATCCCCCTGAACCGGTGTCGGTACGAGGAGTACTACCTACCATGGAAGTGCGAGGTATGCGGAGAACCGGTGAAATGACGAGGGTAGGCGGCTGACTTGGAACCCCAGAACGAGCGACATTCATACGAGAAGTGCCAATACGACGAGTTCAAGGAGCGAGTGAAGAAGATGGACGAGCTGAGGGCAGCCAAGAACGGACAGCGAAGCAACTAGGGTGTTATTTGCTATGCGGAAACGGCAGATGATCATGTCAGTCACGAGCGGAGAGTGCTGCATGTGTATATCAAAGCAGCAACAACAACGACAAAGTCATCAAATCCATGTTACGTGAGACGCATGACATTCTTCATGTTCTCGAGATGAAAGACATTGAATGGAGCACAACTACAACTCTGACTTGGATACAGTACTCCGACCAGCTCATTGGTCTATATCAAATGCTGAGTCGCTGTCTAGCCAGTGCTCCAAATCCCTATGAACGCCCAATCTACCAAATCTACAACTTCGCCTTCGTATCATCTCGCGCAGCCTTCTCCCTCAACTGCTTTCGCAATATCTTTCCAGATGGATTCTTCGGAATCTCATCCACAAAGTGTACACCGCCTTCTAACCGCTTGTGTCTGGAGACACGCTCAGCCAGCCAGTTCTTGATATTCTCGGCAGTTTCTGGAGTTGCTCTGTCCTGCGACTGTGGCACAATGTACGCGCGAGGCAGTTCATCGCCGTTACTTGTCATGATTAGCAAACGTCAGATTGAAAAGTTCGGGTCAACTTACACTGTTATACCAATAACAGCAGCATCCTGCACATCTGGATGATCAAGCAGTAGCGCCTCCAACTCCGCTGGTGCAACCTGTAGACCCTTCACCTTGATCAACTCCTTCTTCCTGTCCACAATGAAGAAGTGGCTGTTCTCGTCCACGTATGCCACATCTCCCGTCTTCAACCACCCGTCTTCAGTTAGAGTCTCCTTCGTCGCGCCAGGCTTGTTCCAATACCCCTTCATGATATTGGGTCCGCGAACCCAGATCTCGCCTCTCTCGCCTTGTGGCGCTTCGATCTTGCCATCGTCGTCCAAGACAATCTTTGCCTCGCAGTTGGCCAAGAGCTCGCCGACAGAGAAGCTGTTAGAATAGATCGAAGGATGAAACGTAGTTGCAGCACACGTGACTTCCGTCATGCCATAGCCTTGCTTGACATTGACATGGCCATCTGGCCATATTCGTTCGAATTCCTCGATGACTTCTCGACCGAGTGGAGCAGCGCCGGAAGATACGTTAGTCACCGAGCTCAAATCAAACTTTTTTGTCGCCGGGTGTTTGGCCATGGCTACTACGACCGGCGGCACTAGCACCATATCACTGATGCGATACTTCTGCGTATTTTGTAGCATCTCTAGGAAGTCGAACTTGGGCATCATGTAGACAGGTACGCGTTGTTTCACAGCGCTGAAGCAGAAGAGAGCTTGTGCCATGGCATGGTACATGGGGAGGAAGCAGAGGTATTTCTTCTTCTTCAGTTTCTCTCCATAGTCTTCTGAGGTCGACTGGATGTGGATCTGCTGGCTGGTGTTTGCCACGTAGTTTCTGTGCGTTATCATGACGCCTTTTGCAACGCCTGTTGTTCCCGAGGAGTAGTTGAGCGCTACTACTCGATCGAGTTCTTCAGGTGTTTGCAGGTTGGGCCAAGAGTATGCGGTGCCGCGTTCTGGGGTGTCGAGAAGTTCAGTCCAGTGGCGGATGTATCCTAGTTCGGTACTCTTCTCCACTTTCCGACCCTCGAAGGTTGCGAGACCGTCGTCAAAGATGAAGATACGCTCAGGGCCCATGCCTGCCTCTTTTGCAGCTGCAACGCCTGTGTCCAAGCTGCCTTCTGCGCAAATCATGAAGCGTGCTCCGCTGTCTTTCAATTGGTACGCTAGCTCTCGGGCGATATAGGTCGGATTTGCACCTGTGAAGATACCTTCTGCCATGATGACACCCAATATTACTATTGGGAAGAACAGAGTATTCCCCGAGTAGAGCAGTACGCGGTCTCCTGACTGAAGGCCTGCACGCCGCAGACCTGAAGCGAGACGTTGCGCATCGTGCCGGAATTTGTGCAATGAGATATTGTATTTGTCTGGCTCACTAGCAGAAAGGTAGAGTGGCGTCTTCGGTAGATCCGCAGTAGGTGAATCGAAGATGTATGTTGGGAGAGAGACGTTGGGTGTAGGGAACGACCAGCGGGATTTGATCACCATCTTTGCTTCTCAATCTGCTCGATGCTGGGAAGGAAGCAAGGTTTTCGAGTCTTTTGTGAGGGTGCAGCACTTGGAATCAGTTGAAATGGAGATTTATCACTCCCAGTCATCGGCCGAATATTCCGTATCCCTTCCTGAAGATTTGTAGAGTCGGAAAAGCAGTCGTTCGCGAATCGCTGGGCGCAGCATGAGCATTAGTAGCCACTCAACCGGGTGCGCACAAACACACAACAGTGACTTACCCAGTAATGTTATCGATCCCGAACTCCCATCGTGGTGTTCAATTCACATCACAAACAATTCGAAGAAAAGTTGCATTGAGGTCCTTAATGTTATCCACCAATACCCATCGCGAATACGCCCCGAGGCATCCATACTTGCATACAAGATACACTAAGCAAAATGTTGCAAGATCATTGGCTTTATCGCGTTAGCCAAGGCCTCGGACAGGCCGTGAAGTGAAAGTCGTGTGACGGGTTTTGCGGGGGATGCTAGTTGTGCCGAGGTAGATTCTAGTGTATTACTGGGATGCTGGGATAAGCGAAGAAGTCATCCACGACCGATTGTTTGCCCGTTAGTCTTGTCCGGTTAGTTTACTGCCTCGATAGATTCTACAGAGTTTCTCACAATCGACAGGAGTTAGGAATACGATATTTGTATTCAGATTATTTTCATTCAGCATTGACTCCGAGTCGCCTTTCCGCGACGATGTTCAGGTACATGAACTCTTGCTTTTGGAGTTGAGATTTGCCGTTACCGTTATTTTTCAACTAAATCACATCTGCTTGATAGATGTTGGAGTACAAAAGTAGAGCATTACGATTGTATGTCAAGGACACATCTCAAGTCATAGCAATTATCTCGAAAGCTTCTCGAAGAAGTGACTAATTCTAAGGTGTCAAAGGTGGTGGTTGTTGTTGTAGTCAAAATGGGGTTTCTAAAAAAAGTGAAAAGCAGCTACCCTCTACTAATTAGTCGTAAAAGTTAAAAAAAAGATTATGTGTAGTTAACAAGATTTAAATAGTAGGTAAATAAGGTCTACGCGCTAAGCGCTTAAAGCAGAAAAGCTTAGACTACTAAGCAAAAATTAAGGTTAAAAAAACTTGCTAAAGGTACTAAAAAACAACACTTATTAAAACGTATTTAAGAATAATTACTAGCTTATAGCTAGCAATAAGATTGCAATAGAGATAGAGGAGAAGAGTAAGAATATATACGTTACTACAGTAAAAGCTTATAATACTTTTTTATAAAAGCTCTTTGCCTACTACTTTTTACTTTTAGAATTTCTTATACTATATAGTACTATATATAAATAACTTGTATATAAACAATATAATACTTAAACTATTTTTTTCTTATTAAGTAAAGTTAGACTTTACTAAGTTACTATACTAAAAGCTATAGTAGTAAATTACAAAGCTAGCGTTTACTATTATTAAGTAGCTACTTTTATTAGTTAAAAAAAAGCTAGTAGTAATAGTTTTTATAGTAGTTAAGTTAGTGTAGAGGTTAAAATATAACTATAGTTAAGACATCTTTAATACATTTAGTATTATAGATATTAAAGTTATAATAAGAACAATAAAAAGTTAGTTTAGCTAGTACACTATGTACACTACGTATATTAATAGTCTAAGTATAGTAAAAGTATATTACTTTAGCAATCTTTTTTTACGTAAATATAACTTTAGCAAAAAAACTTAAAAGTAGCTTTATAAAAAGTAAAAGCGTATTAAAATAGCTATTAAGTAGCTAAAATAAACTAATAAGTAGAAGAATTTTGTAAGTTGCCTCTAGAAATAAAAAAGCTACATATAGATAGTAATACTGTTGTTATTTATTTATATTTAAGAATAAGCACTAAACGCTGTAACTATAATACTACTAGAATAAGAATAAAACAATAGAAGTTGCGGTTAGCAGTAAATAGTTAGCAGTAAATAGTTATTAGTTAAGAGGGTTAGTTAGAGAGATATTGCGCATCTTTGTTTCTGTCTAAACATGTAACACACTAATTGCGTGCTAGCAATACTATGTTAGCAATAAATCTTTTTTTACTAAAAAGGTGTCTACAAAATGTGTGGTCACATCAAAAGGTTGTCTTAAAAGGCCGAAGCCAGTGACTAATTCATAATAGACGTCTCAAAGCTTTTTCAACCCCAGCCACCCCACCCCACACCCAGGTAAGAACCGTGGGGTTTGGTTAGATCCAATCCATGGCAGTTTGCTTAGACAAACCGGTGAACCAGTTATTGATAGTATTAATCCATGTTTCAGAGTATAAGTCGGTTACTCACCCTGCGTCCTTGCCGCTAGAACTTCTACTGTACAGCCATCAGAGACGCAAGGTCTAATCGCTCCTCGCCGTCTCCAGTTGCAACTAGCGTGAACCATGACAGCTCCAGCTCCAGCTCCGAAGAAGACGAATTGTTCCTACTCCCTTCAACTGTCGAAATGGCACGGTTGCCTTTTCTAGACTCCACCGTCATCCAACGCGAGCTCGCAGAGCTCCGCTCCTGGATCGCATCGGAGAACCACATTATCGTTTGCGAAATTGGAAATGTGGCCTCGATTGTGTTCCAAGGTCGTCGTACTCAACAATTTGTGGGGATTAATGGGGTTTGTTCAGGATGTGGGTGCGTACCACATGGTTGGATGGATTACAATCTTCTATCGATTTTGGGAGGAATGATGACGGGGGTAAAGGATTCCTCCCAGCAGTGGATATATATGCCCCCAAAACCGTGGCTGTGTCATAAAAAGCCAAAACTCCGACGCTATGCATTAAAAACATACTTCATGCATGTACCACCCATGATGATCTCAGGAGAATTAGTTTATGCCTTGTCCTCAGCCTCATCTTCACTGCTTTCCCTCTCTTCCCACCCCACCATTCGTCTTAACACTCGGTTCTCTTCGCTCAATTCTTTGCATCTGCCTCTTAACCCTTGTTCAATTTCACTCTGGCACCGTAGTGCGTTTCTCGCGTTCTCTGCTACGCGACTCAACCCTGCTTGCCAGTCTGCATGTTCGAGCCGCAGCCCCATGGATGTTGAGCGTTCTTGATCGAGAAGTCCTTGATAGTATTTATGCAAAGCTAGCATGGCAGAGGTTTGGGAGTATGCGTAAGGACGTAGTTTATCGAGGAGGAGAGTCAAAGCGGATTCGTAGTCGGTAAGGAGGGCGGAAAGAGAAGAATTGGTGGAGGTCAGAGAGGCGATGGTGGATTGTGCGAGCGAGAGCTGTGATTTTAGGTGTGCTACTGTCGCTGCTGTGAGAGGCGTCAGCGTGAGCTTGTCCGACATCAGACAGATAGGGTCATTCGAGCCCTCTCAAGTAGACCGGACATACCATTTATCTCCCCGTTGACTTCCCTCATACCCACCCCTCCTCCTCTCAGATTAAGCCCACCACCGACCTCACCCCCCTCTTCTTGAGCAGCCCTCCCTTGTATTGCAGCGACACCCTCCACAATACCCCTCGTCTGCGCCTTATTCTCCTCTAGCAATTGACTCAACTGCTGCACCACCGCCCACAAGTGATTCATGTCCGTCTGTTGGCCCCCGCTCGGTAAACCATTGACCATTGGAATGCCGTTCTGGCCGCCGCCGTTGACTTGCGAACCTGCTATACTGCCAGCTTGTGAATGTGAGGGGGAAGGTGGTGGGCGATTTTGATTGTGTTGTTGCTGTTGTTGGGCAGCTTGTTGCTGAGAAGACTCTAGGAAAGAGTAGTTGTTCATGGCGATGTCGGTGTGTGCGGGTGGTGGAGATTAGATAGCTGCGGATGTTGGTGGAGTTGGCGTGCGGCGCGGGTTGATAGCGTCAATAGTCGGGTGTGTGATTGGATTGAAAGCCTGTTGATGGGATAGTAGGCGCACACCAAGTTCCTCTTAGTAATGCGACACTCGATTCAAAGTTAAAATGCGTATTGTGTCGTGTGCGGGTTCACGTCAACTTGAGTTGCGGAGTCTATAGGGCTTTGAGCTGGCGATGTGCACCCTGGGATCGAGACGCTTATTCGCTTTGGGTGCTAGTGGCTTGGCTGTGCTTTATAGTTGAGCTACACCGCGAATCTTTGCAAGATAGATGTAAGTTTTGGATAGTAAAGTAGAGATGGCATTGAGTCCCAAAAGCTCAAATCTAGTATGCAAGAGTCTCACAACCAAAAATGTATCACATGCGGTACTGCCAGCCATTCAATCCAAACACCACCTTGTGTCCCACCATTATTCAACTTTCCGTGCTTCTTCAGATTCCGCACAAAGCTCCTTCAAATAAAGCCCTTCTACCTCTGTGAAGAACTGGAGGTGGTACCTGCTCATCGATCAGGCAGTACATACCTTCTCTCGACACTCATCTCGCGATCCGCTTCGTCTTCACCCTCAAACCTCAATCTGACGAGGTTATCCACAGTCCCCCCTTCTTTGCCTCCATCTTCCTTCTTGACCTTGCCATCTATCTGTCTCCATACAGCCACCACTTCCGCCTTGTAGAAGGTGGTGGTACCAGGGTATAGAGCAAGCACGTTCTTTCCTTTGCTAAGGTCCGGCAGTGTGGTGTTTGAGGAGGGGGGTGGGATGGGTATCAGGTGGTTTACCGAAGCGCGATATGGTACTGATGGTGTCGGGGGATCCGGATCAGCATCGATGATTTCGTACCGACGTTGCTTTCCTTCGCCGATTACCGATGTTACGCGACAGAGGATGCCTTCACCCTCGAATGACATAGAGGACGATGAAGAGCGATTCTTCGCATTGTTTCGATAGAGAACTTCTGTTTGCGGTGACAGACGCGGTCGGACTTCTGTAGTGTTGTCGTCAGCTGGCGTGATGTCTGAAGGGAGATGGGATGATAGACGGGAAGGTGAAACGGGCGCTGTGATAAGAAGGATAATACGTGTGGCATGAGCACTTGAAAAGGACGTATGAGATCAGATGAGGTGAAATTATGAGCTTGCCTATTCGACTACAAACCTCGAACAAGCCGAAAGGAAATATGCCAGAGTGGGTATCGTCTGCCGTCTAAGAAGAACGCGGATAGCGAAGCACAGCTCAACGCTTGGTTTTGTACTTGATCCTGGGTTTGTTTTTGGAAGAAGGAAGAACCATCTTACCCTTACCCGAATCGTCCTCGTCCACCTTCACACTGCCCTCTCTCGCAACAGGTACCGATCCTGCTCTGCTACTGCCCGACTTGGCTACCAGTCGATCTTTTTGGCTGCTGATAACGACCTTTGGGCTAGGACCCCCAGGACTGTCCGCAGCCATGCTGTCGCGGTCATCGATGCTGTCGGTCAACTTTCGCTTGCCTTGGCGGTCGCGTCCAGACTTTCCGTGCCCTACGCTGGTGGCTCGTGATGCTGAGGGTGGGACCTCTTCCGACATACGGAGGGCGGCCAGTAGCGTCATCTGGGTGTGGACATCATTGCCACCTTCGACAGGCTGGAGAAGGGTTTGTGCCTCGTTCAAGTTACGGATGTTGTCGCGCAGAAGATCTTCGAGCTCGTCGTCAATGCGGGCCGATGTTTCCTCACCGCGATCTAATGATGTTAGCCCCACGATGGATAGATGATAGTCGGTGAAATGTTAACAGACCGATACGAGCAGACTGTTCTGCGACAAGAGCTGAGATCTTCTCTTGCAAGGCATCTGACTCTTTCTGCGGTATGTCAGCAAGGGGACCGAGCCTAAAGTAGTTGAAACATCGCGTGACATAGGCGATAGGGCTTAGAGTTGTACACCATATAATACACTCGTCGACGCGTCTGCCATGCGCCTGAATGATCGGCCAGATCGCCCGCTCCCCTGGGTCTTCTTGGGTACGACGTCCATAATCAGCTCGGTAATGGCTCAAGTACTCTTCGGGATCACGAAGATTCGGGGGTACTTTGCTGACATTGAGCAAATGGTGGTGATACAAGTAGAGATACTGATTACAATGCTAATGATGACCAAGAAAGTATACCCGTACCATGAGTTGATCAACACGCCGTCCGTCGGTTTTGATCGAGTTCCAGATGACCCTTTCCTCGTCGAACTCTTCCTTCAATTGACCGCGAGGTCTGCTCCGGGCAGCCATCTTGACGGAAGCCGTGGCCCGTCAACGCCCAGCACTTTCCGTGTTACCTGAAACGCTGCAGGTAGTTCATGTGTCGGCGTGAGAGTGGCGAAGTGAGGCAGAGGAAAGAGAAGTAGCTGCAGATGATCCACGTCGGGGCAAGTAGTCGGCTAGATGCAGGGTGGGATACGCTAGCAACGGAAGAGGGGTTTGGTTCCATGAGCTTAATCCAACGGCAGGGTGACGATTATGCGGGACCAAACAAGTGGACCCCGCCGAGAGCTCCCTCGCCAAATCGCAGTGTGGCTATACCTACACAACATTCACATTCCACTGAAATCAGCTTCAAGATGCGGAACCCTCTTATCAGACTAGAATGCGGTAAGTTGATACGGCAAAGATAGCCAAGAAACATCAATTGATCACTTGCAGGTGTAAACAGCTACGACTGGGGTGCGCTGCCCCGCGTCATCACTCACATTCGCCCAGCAGTATGCTGAACCAACCCAGGGAAAGTCGGCAAAGACTCCGCAGCCGCCAAGTTCCACGCTGCGACGGCATCAGACTTCTCGATTGAAGAGGAGAAGCCATATGCCGAGGTATGCAACATGGGTCTACAGTTGACGCGTCGTTGACACTCCCAGCTATGGATGGGCACGCACCCGTCGCTTCCTTCTAAAGACCTCGAGACCCAGCGAACGCTTCTCGACCTCGTCCAAGAAAACCAGGCCTTGTTGTCTGCAGAGATCGCCGAGCGCTACGAGAACAAGCTCCCCTTCCTGTTCAAGGTTCTATCCATCAACAAGGCCCTGAGCATACAGGCACACCCAAACAAGAAGCTTGCCGAGCAGCTGCATGCGAGCGACCCTAAGAATTACCCAGGTCAGCGCCATCACGACAATCTCATACAGGAATACTGACGCCTCGCTAGATGACAACCACAAGCCTGAAATGACCATCGCAGTCACACCCTTCGACGGCCTCTGCGGCTTCCGACCCCTCGCCGAGATCGCTCACTTCCTGAAGACCGTTCCTTCATTGCGCAAGCTTGTTGGCGAAGAAGAAGCCAAGAAGTTTGAGGATACCATCAGCGGCAAGGAAACGTCAGACAAGGAAGAGGACGTGCGGGAAAACAAGAAGGCACTTCAATCCGCCTTCACAAAGCTCATGAACACGGATAAGGACGCGCTGTCGTCTGCCAGCGAAGAGCTCGTTGAGGCAGCGAAATCTGAGGGCGAGAAGTTCGCGGGCGGTGGTCCACCCTCCAACACCGGCAAAGAGCTCTCAGACCTCGTTGTCCGTCTCAACTCTCAATTCCCGAGCGACATCGGTCTCTTCGTACAATTCTTCCTCAACTACGTTAAGCTGGATGTCGGCGAAGCTATGTTCCTCAAGGCAGACGACATCCACGCCTACCTTTCAGGCGACATCATTGAATGCATGGCAAGCTCGGACAACGTAGTGCGCGCAGGCTTCACGCCCAAATTCAAGGATGTGGACAACCTGACAAAGATGTTGACGTATAGCTATGCACCGATTAGCGAGCAAAAGATGGAGCCTAGGGACTACTCACAGGTCAGGTTGAACGCGCCGGCGTATAGTTCCAACAGCAGCAACAAGCTGTACAACCCACCGATCCCCGAGTTTGCTGTAGTACGAACTGCTCTTAACCGAACTGGGGGAAAGGCGACGTTTGATCCCATTGATGGACCAAGCATCATCCTCTGTACCAAGGGCAAGGGAACGATCAGCGTGGGACCCAAGGAGGAAGAGCTGAAGGAAGGTTTCGTCTACTTTGTTGGTGCCACAGCTGAGGTCGTCATCAAGAGTGATATCGATGCTGGAGATGAGGAAGACGCAGAGGGCCTGGTGACGTTCAAGGCGTTCTGTGAGCTTGAGGACAAGGGCAAGCTATGAGATGTGACAAAAGCTACGATAATGACTTCATGATACAATGACAAGAGAAGAAATATATTTGTCATGTGAGATTTAATATGATAAATACATCTATCACATGCAATGAGCTCGCTAAATTAGAAATGACAAGGGCCTGAAGGCCTGAGTGAATACGTCACTTTATTCTGGCAGACTCCTCATGATTCCCTCAAACGCCACCAATGCCATGGCGTTCGCTGGGAATGCTCTCAGGAAGCATGGCACGAAACCCCGCCAGTATCCCTTCCAGCCTTGCTCCCTGTAGACCGCTTTCGCCGCATCCTTCCACTCTGGAAATCTTCTCTGTGCGAGCGGATCCGTCATGATGCGCTGCTTGATTACATCACTTGGATAGCTAGTCAGCCAGAAGATTTGTGCTGACAAACCTCCAGCCCAGAAGTTGACGGCGGGTGCAGAGAGCGGGGTATGTTGCTGCAGTTGCCGTGTGAAGAAATCGTAGCTTCCCCACCAGAAACAGAAAAATGTGCGAAAGAGAAGTGTGGCACTGAGACCGTGGTATACACCCCGTATTCCATGACCAGTGTATATCTTCTTCAGGCAGTCGATCGGTCCGGAGTACAGACGCGCGCTCTTATCGGCGGCGTACTGCACTTGCAGGCGCGCTTTGACGTGCTCAATGGGTGCAGCAATGAAAGATACTGTCCACCCAGCCATTGTGCCTGCTAATGCGTGACCATATACAGGCAGTTTACTCTGCTGTTCGCCGAATCGCAGATGTGAAGGTGGATTGAAGACTCGGTCGTTGAGGACGCGGCGGTATACGCTCAATGAGCCCAGCATACTTTGCGGTATTAGCAAGAAGGGTTATATCGACAGTGAGGAAGCAGATGCCGACGTACATCGAGTCCATGAACATCCACCCTACCAGCGGCGGTGTAGCACCCTTGTATAACCCCGCGAACCCCTCGTTCCGCAATGTCTGCATGAGACAATCTACCGGGCCTCGAAAATGCGATTTCTCGGTCGTTTGTAGGCGGACTTTTATTGTATCGAATGGGTGACCGACTACTTTTGTTAACCGAATCCTAGGCTTGTCTCGAAGAGAAGCATTTTTTACCAGACAATTTCGCAATGCCACTGAAAACACCAGCAACGAAACCACGATAATGCTTGGGTGACTTGTTCGGCTCATCAGACGTAGCTATCAGCGCAGTAGCCGCCGGCTTCGAGTCACCGGATTTCAGGGCTGAGGTAGCCATTGTCGCGTCGCTGTTCTCCAACACAAAATTGGAATCATGCCTCCAGCCCAAGAAAAAGCAATCAACACGAACAAAAGACCACAGACACAGAAAAGGGATGGGAAGAAGTTTGTCAAAACAACTCAACTCATTATCTTCTGTTGGAAATGTCAGCAGCGTTTAGTAAACGTGCATATCGGAAACGTGATAGCGTCCGCGATGTAACATGTGGTGACGATGTCGACAGGGACGCGAGATCTCGGGCTAAAAGTATTGTGTGTGGGCCACTGGCAGAGGGGCCATTCCAACCAAGGGTAGAAGTCACGTGAAACCTTAGAAAAATGTTTACGGCTGGAAGTCATCCGAAGTCCAACCGAATCAGCCTCTCCACATATAAAACTTTTTGCCTACCGCCTTGTGACCATTATTAGTCAGGGTCCAGTTGTTGCCGGATTTGGTACGATCGTTCTATCATAGATTAGCGGCTCTTTCTCGATCCCTCCATAAACAAACGCCCTAAAGCGCCAACAAAAATGGCGCAATCTGATCCTTTTGCTAATGCATTGTTCCTTCTACTGACTGTGAATTTTGCGTGACACCTTGTTGGCACGCGATTGGTATAGATATACGAATAGGCATCATGCAGGCGACTACAAGTGCGACTACAAGTGCGACTACAGAGGCGGCGGGTGTAAAGCCGAAGAAAGGCATGTTTAAAGTTTGGCGGGCCGCGTTTGGAAGGCAGATGCTGATGTCAGCACAGTATGGACGACTCTTATCACCAACACAGCATATCTCACCGGCCTCCTCACCCTTGACTACTCGCTCAAGAAGCACGGCTCGAAATACCCTCTCATCGCTCTCTACACGGATACCCTCCCCGAGGAAGGCATCAAAGCACTTGATGAGCGCGGCATACCAAAGCAACATGTCAAGTACCTGCTGCCAAAGGTCCAAAAGGACTTCACTAACGACCCGCGATTCTACGATTGCTGGAGCAAGCTCACGCCCTTCTCGCTAGAAGAGTATGACAGGGTGGTACAACTAGACAGCGACATGTTGGTTTTGAAGAACATGGATGAGCTGATGCGCTTGGAGCTGGATGCGCCTAGTACAGGCGGCAAGGGCGACAGGGTATTTGCTGCGAGCCATGCGTGCGTGTGTAATCCGTTCAAGAAGCCGCATTACCCCAAGGACTGGTATGTGTTTGTGATTCCCAGGTCGATGCGCCACGTAAAAATAACCTGTATTGTAGGATACCAGAGAACTGCGCATTCACATCCCAGCATTCCGACCACGCTGCCGCACAACACACGGGCGCACCCTCGACGGCCGGTCTTCGTATGCCCAACGGGGGCCTCCAAGTGGTAAACCCTTCGCTCGCTACCTACAACCTTATCCTCGAGCAGCTCTCCAACGAGACATCCACAGCGTACGATTTCGCCGACCAATCGCTGCTTGGCGACCTGTTCAACGGTCGCTGGGTCACGCTGCCTTATACCTACAACGCGCTGAAGACTTTGCGGTCAAAGGGCGTGCACGACGCGATTTGGAGAGACGAAGAGGTCAAGAACGTGCATTACATCTTGAGTCCGAAGCCGTGGGACGAAGAGACTGGGAAGTTTAGTCATGAAATACATGAGTGGTGGTGGATTGTCGACAAAGAGAGACGGGAGGCAGAGAAGAACAAGGGTATTGATGATGGGTTTTAGAGGTTTTCACGACATGGTGGGGGTAATGCATGCATCGGTCAGGCGTAGGTGGTTGTGGAAAAGAGTCTGTTGAACAGCTTACGCATCACTCAAGACTTTCGTGCCCTTCCTTTTCAGCAGCACCTCTCTTGCCGGCTGAAGGCGATGCTTTTCACGTTTCCTTTGGGCTTGGGCGTCAGGCTCCGTCCCCTCCAGCAATCCGTCGTGCTCGGTAGATGTGCTTCTTTTTCCGACCCTTTTTCCCGCACGGTGCACCACGTCATAATGTGAGACACTAACCTTGCGTGGGTGTTGTACAGGCCTTGCCGATATTGACTCGGCTATAGGAGAGGCCTAAGACCGAAGCAGTGCTGGAGACGTCACGGGAACGCCGTGGTGAGCAGGCAACATGCCTCGTGAACGACTGCAATGCCACACGCAAACGGCGAGGGCCCCACGGCTTCCTCAATCTCAGGAGTAGCGCCGCGTACCTGCATGGAGGCTTGAGGCAAACTCTATCTCTAGCTGCAGATTTCCTGCAGCACACACCCACCTCCACGCAGCGAGTAGCGCATGCGGAATCCCTTTGCTCCATCTTACCCGAGATGCGCAATCAAAGGCTGCAGACGTTCGGCCCCTTTTCGTGCTGGCAAAAGCAGGAGAAGTGGTGGTGTGGTGGTGTGGCGGTGTGGGGTGTGGTTGGCGTGTAGGACGACGCCGTCACGCTCAAGCCGTTGAGCGAGCACGGACGTCTGGCTGCTGGGATCTGCATCGCGCCTGCTGCGGTTTCAGGAGTGAGCAGTTTGAAACCTCATTTCAACAACAAGGCCAGCGCCCACACGACACCCTGACCCGAGTCGCTGACGTATTCCCTTCTTGCCGTCTACATCTTCACATCCTCTCCTACCCACCAACACTTCAAGCCTCAGCTTATCACACGACCGTCCGTCTTCTGCTCACTCGCACCAAATCGCGTACTAGCTACAGCTCGCCATTGCCGAGATACCGCTTACTCTCCACGACGATCCAAAGCGCTCGATCCTTGGACCCTCATCCCGGCAGAGTATCGTGAATAGCCGACATCATGGGAGCATCGATATCCAAGATGATGGCCAAGGTCTTCGGATCCAAGGAGATGCGCCTGCTGATGCTGGGCCTCGACGCGGCGGGAAAGACCAGTATGCCCTCCACCACGGCCTGTTGGTTCTACACACGACCGCTGACTGACTCCTCCAGCCATCCTGTACAAGCTCAAGCTTGACCAAGACGTAACCACCATCCCGACCGTCGGCTTCAACGTCGAGACTGTCACATACAAGAACACCAAATTCAACGTCTGGGATGTCGGCGGCCAGGACAAGATCCGTCCGCTCTGGAGACACTACTTCTCTGGTATGTTGGGGCGTGGGGGCACGGTTCCGGGTAGGCGAGTCGACATGTGTGCACGCGACTGCATGGCGCATGGCCTCTCCACCGCATCCGACCCCCTACCATGTCTCCGAATCGAATGCCGTGCTAATCCCCACCACAGGTACCCAAGGTCTCATCTTCGTCATCGACTCCAACGACCGTGCCCGAATCGACGAGGCAAAGACGGAACTCACTCGGATTATCCAAGATAGAGAAATGAAGGATGCGCTGCTGTTGGTATTCGCCAACAAGCAGGATCTTAGCGGAGGTGCGTACACACCAGAGTCAGCCGTGGAGGGCATTGCGCTAACACCACACAGCTATGCGACCAAAGGAAGTCTCAGACCGTCTGCAATTAGATAAGATCGCCAAAGACCACGTATGGAAGGTCGAGCCCAGCTGCGCGACAACAGGAGAGGGTATCTTCGAGGGATTGGTACATTCACACTTGCCTAAACTATTTGCGCTTCACCAACTAACACCCACCAGGCCTGGCTCTCCAACAACGTCAAGCTACCACCAGGCGCCAAATAGACGCTATATCCCGACTCGCCTCCTCTTCTTCCTGATACCTGAACGACTTGCATGCACTCCACTACCTGCTCTGGCTCTTCCTGCATATACCCGGTTTTCCATTTATACTCCATGTCACTGTTATCGTATTGTAATGTTCTAATTTCTGGCCACTCGGATGAGTGGTCTCTCGGGGCACCTTTTTTGTTTGTTTGTACACCATGGATGTACAAACTGTAGATGTTGATCCAAGCCGGGTGGCTGGCCTCTGTTTATAGCCCAAGCGAACTGATTCCTCCACGTTTTGAGACTTTGTGGTTGTGGATCATTAATCATGTGGTGTGCTAATTTCTATAGTGTTGACTAGATTTTCTTCTCTGTTCCTGAAAGCCAAATTTCCAACCCATACAATACTTGAAACGAGGCCGCTGCTACCTCTCCGCAAATGGCTGAATCTTGACAATACTAACACACAATGGATACGAGAATCGTCATCATACAGTCGAAGATAATGTAGAAGCTGTACGCAATCGCCCCCGACCGCCCAGAAACCACAAGTAGACGGCAGAAGAGACTGAACAAGACTAAGACGAAAAAGGAACCGGCTTTTCGGCAATCAAAAGAGAGTAATATAAAAAACCCTGAAGAGAACTGTATTCCGGATCTAGATGTCTAATTCCAAAGCAAAAAGACTAAAAACAGGCGCAGATGAATCCGCTAACCATTCTGCAGTCTACAGCAGCACATGACACACAAGCATGTCAGATATCTCTCGCAGCACGGTAGACCTCTCCAGGATTTTCCTACGCAATTTTTTTTTTACTTTTACTACGTACTGTTGTAGTAGGCTGTGTAGAATGAGACCTCGACATCGGCAAAAACAGCACATGGAGAAACAAGAGCGGAAGAATGATACGATTTCTATGTTGAGAAAAGTGGATTGACGTGGCGGTAGCTGGGAAAGAAAAATGCTGGGTTGTTGGCATGCAACATTGGATACCTCTAGCCTCCAAAACACCTTTAGTCCATCATGATAGGCCTTCCTTGGTCTAAACTACGCCAACACAAACGCCGTGGCGCTGAAATGCGATGATGGAGATGAAGAGTCGGGAACAAATATTACGCCGACCCGTCGTCCAAATACGTTAAAAAAATATTTCGCTACAGCAAGTTGCTTTTGATCATCTCCACTGACCCTGGCTCAGCTTCAGCAGGCCCTCCACACACCCTGCCTCTTCTGCAGAGTTTATGCTCGAACGACCACTCGCGTCGTCACCATGCATAAACTGCCGCAACTCATCGTCTTGCTCAGGGTCGACGACGCTCTTACTGCCTTTCCGTTTCTCCTTGGCTAACATCGCACCAAGACTTGAGGTCTGTGACATCAGGTTTGTGTTCTCTCCCAGTATCCGGCGAGCTATCCGGGAAGCAGGAGGCGTAGCGGCAACTTGACGGTCCCGTCGCACAGACTTCGGGGCGTCAGGCTCCCAATTCTCCTTGTCGCTCTCCGTGTGCGGGAATTCGTCCGACTCAGTGCTCTCACCACCCTTCTTGTAGTTGGCATAGTCGTTGTTGGAGAAGCGGCCGTTGATAGTAGAGGCGCGTTGCATGGCACCGCGGGACTTCTTGACGAGCGGACTGCCCTGTACCTTGTGCGAGCTGTGGCGTGCCATCAGCGGGCTGCTATTATGTCGAGCCTGGTTCTGTGCTAATATCCTTCGGTTCGCGCGTAGTATTCCAATCGCGTCAGCTGCACTGCCACTCTCTTCTTGCTCCGCGCGCGTTGTCAGGCTGGTGGTTGACCGGCTCTCCGGATCACACCAGAACTCCCAGGCGCGCGAATCCCTGCTCCTTCCTATGTTCGATGTCGTCCTTGGCACTTTTGGGCTCGGCTCGCCTCGGGCAGCAGCGGCGAGACGGTCGTTCAAGCCAGCTGCACTGTAGCTCCGTCGCAGGCCAGCAGTAGCTCGCGAAAAGGAGGATGGTGTCTTTTTCGACTTGGGTGGTGACGGAGTTTTGTCAAGATCAGTGACGATGCGTGCTGTGCCATTCTCGCTGGTCGATATTCGCACGAAGGAATGCTTGCGCTTCAGTGGTCGGGAGGGGGTCTTTATTGCATTGTCAGGTGATAGTGAAGGTTTGGGAGGAGGATTTGGAAACGTGATGACTTCTGGCGTATAATCTTCGAGATATCGGACGAATGACGCGCTGCGACGGTTGGAGATCCATGATGTGCGTTGTTGCGCGACGCCCTGTGAAGAAGGTCTAGCCTGTTGCGAGTTGCTTACTTCAGCGCAAGCATTTTCTGTACTTTGGGCTTCAGTCGAGGGCTCTACAGCTGTTTCATTCGTGGGCTCTGGTTCGAGGGCAAAAATAGCAGTGTCGATGGTGCGTGGTTCTGGGATGGTTTCATCTGAAGTGAGTTCTGGCGTTGCGGGCTGCTCTGGTGGGTCGGACTTTGGGCACTCGTCCGACTCTTTCGGCTCCGGCGCGTTATCGATACTGCGCGCTATGGCTACCGTCTCGTCTTCTGTAGGCGGGTCCGACATGGTGGAAGAAGAAGACATTAGCGACGCCGTGGAAGATGGTTCGAGAGGTCGTGAGCGACGGCGGTCGTTTTGGCGTTTATCTAAAGCAGAGCGTGATCAGAACGTGTTTCGAAAATCATGCGTACATTAAGCCACACGCGACGTATCGGAGCGATCGAGTGAAAGTCGGATGAAAAGACGCAAGCACCAGCGACGCGTGTAACAGGCAGACCATAAAACTTACTTTGAAACCAGATCTAGAGCGCCATGTTAGCAGGGGCGCGCACACTCGTGACGCGGAGCAATATTTGGCGTCTTACCTGAACTTCCTTCTCGCCAAGCGCGACTTTGCGGACAATTTCTAGACGTGCGGCCCTGTCTGGCTTCGGATTCTTGAGATATTCCGATTTTAGTACGTCTTCGTCTTCCTTGCTGCAAGATGCCGTGGTCAGCGCTGATGGGGTGTTGGAGTGTCGCTTGCCCGCGGGGTAGGCCGAAGTAGTTCCCGATGGTAGGTTGAGCACGAACCAACGCGCTGAACATGGGTCGACACGGATGCAATGGAAGGGCAGAACTTGAACGGGATGGAAGCATACCTGGTGCGTCTTCTCTTCTGGCGCGCAAGAGCTTTGTTGTCCACATGCGGTGGCATGTGGTTTGCGACTGTTTCCTGCGAATGCACGAGAAAGGCCAATTGGCCACTAAAACTGGCGCGTCTGGCCGTGGGCAGACGCGATGACGCAGGTGACGAGAATGCAGGCAGGGGCGACGAGGCCGACATGGTGGGGATGACCACAGGGAATGTTGGTAGCTGAGCTTGGGGTAGTCAGAGAGAAAAACTACCGTCAGCATGTTATAGGAAGAGTAACGCGTTCCATGGTGGCAGGAAAGTGGTGTGCGAGGCGCGTCTTCAGTCGCGTACGTATCATATTGGCCCGAGCCGGGCGCTTGCCTATGTCGTGCATACCACTGGCCTGAACCTGTCGTCTGTGCACACAACCACGCCAGCCTCATGTCTGCCATTACCCATACTGCAGATGGCCGTGTGTGCACGAGCATGATGAGGCCGAGGAAACAATACGTTCCGGCAGGTCGAGCTCAGAGCGTAGTTGACAAAGCCGCGTGCGTCTTATGAGTGAGTTCGTCTTTCTTGTGGCTCATCTCGGCATCTTGCTCAGAACTAGGCGAATGCGGGAAGACAATTATGCATTTTGCTTTTCCCAAGGTTCTCAGCCCTATCTTCGAACACGCTCAAGGATTGCGCGTGTGCAGAGACCAGGCGACACAGCAGACTCTTGCTGCTGCATCAGTCCGCTACCAGTTGCAGCCCCTTTTCCTCAAAGGTCATGTGCTTCTACGTGAGACAAACGCGAACAAGACATAAGAGCACCATCGTTTCTATTCCAAGCGCGTTGGGCCGACGCCGCTAGTACGCAAAAAGTATCGCCGTGGAACACGTTGGCACGTGACGCACTAGCACTTTCGGTCGTGCCCGCCACAGCCGCGAAACGCGGGTCAAACGCCCCCACGATTCTAGTCACCACAACGCTCCTACACAAACCCTCTATCATCGGGATCCTCCGATGGCCCTCTACTGATTATTGCGATTGCAACTAGGCAGCGACCCACTATCCAATAACTATCCAGGTCCAGCCTGCCGTCTCATACCCTTGCCATCAACGCTCACCGCAAGATGCACTGCACAATGCTCAACTACCATTGCCTCTCTATTCCCGCACATGCACATACTCACTTGTCCTTCTTAGCATCTGACCTTTTGCATACGCTTTTGTCTGTTCAAGGGCCCGTTGCTCGATTTTCCTGCTACCCCACACCCACCGGTGAAGAGGTTCATACAAGGCAGAAGGCTTTAGCGTAAGAGTCGGAGTTATCCGTAACCTCGAGACGCACCTCTCTTGCGTAAAGATTGATCGGTACCTTTCTGCCTTCTACAATAACATGCCCACGACTTCTGCACCTAGGGCGCCGAGAAAAACTACAGTCCTCGGACCGAAGCCGATTGAAAACATTCGTAATACAGCTTACTATCCCACATTGACGTGATGCGAACGGCACTTCCGAAGATCCAATGCTCGCGCCTTTGGCGATTAGGACTCAACCTGGCTCCTGTGACCCTTGAGCCTCACCGGTTTTAGCCCCATTTCCCTATCTCGTCATCTCCCTGTTACCTCCCAGCCCTCTGCTGCGTTGAACAATTGGTGGAGGCCTCTCCTACCCAAAAATCTAGCTACCAAACGTGTATCGTTCTGTAAAGCCACGCTACCCAGCCGACAGATTCTCATTCGGGTAGCTGAGCTGCTGCACCGAGAGCCTCGCACGATGCCTTCGCACCCGAGAAACTGCAGTTTGGCCAAAGATGCGATCCCATTGCGATGTAGGGCTAGCCCTACGGGCCCACTTCCAAAGGTAGACTCCGCTTCCGCCCTGACATTTCCGGGGTTTGAGGTTCCTTTGAACGATACGATCCGTCCCTCTACTACCGGGACGTGGGCCGCCATGACTGACCGTTGAGCTAACGTCTCAATTGGTTGGAGCTCGCATCCTAGTGCTATGGTCGCAGGATATCACTACGCACGGCCTCAATGCCCCGTCTGGCTTTCATTCGCCGAGGCCAGAGCTTTGTTTCGTCGATTTCATCTCTAGTCCTTTAGCGGGATGCAGGGCTAACGCTTCTATTCCTCTTTTTCCGGCATCAATCCCACGTCCGCAACAAGCGGGCTATCTCTTCCACTGTATCACATGTTCAGCCAAGAGTCACGGAAACCTTCATACAGACCAGCGAATCGGCCCCTTTCTATCGGCTGGCAACCAGTGTTCTGACGGAAGAGGCGTTGAAAGCAGGCAACTGCACTCTAGAGGCTAAGAAGTCTGCTGTTAGCCCTACACTCCATCTCGCCACGCGTACCTCCGAACATCCTTGAACGTTGCAGAAGACGGTGGCAGTCGTTCTTGCTCCACGCCAGCACTAGACCTGTCTTGAGGAGATTCCTTGACACAGCAGGCTTTGCATCCGTCACTTTACGCGTCGAAGCATGTTCATTGGTAACATCACTTCCACATAGGTCTGTATTGTAAGCGATGCCCCAATGAGCGCCGCCTTCCAGAGTGATTGGAATCATTCAGGCCGACCACCTTGGCCTGCGCGTCCCATTCACCGTCTTTATCAATCAAGTGTTACCTTTGTGAGTCACGGACCTGTATATCATAGTGAGGTGAGGGGATGACGAGCATAATTTTGAAGTCCGACTTACATCTGAGCTCTGTGGGGTAGAAGATCCAGTGTCGAATCCAAAAGCCTCTATTCCCCAGAGCCTTTGTTAGACTGGCCAAGGTCCAGAGAAGAAATGCCCAGCAATATGCGCATCGCAATAGCAGGTAAGGCAGCCATCTAACAAACAAGTGCATTACTCGTGCAGACGCCCTTCTTACATTCACAGGTACTTCTGGCCTAGCACTCTTGATTGCCCAGGAGATCAACAACTCGACGAGCCACCAGCTGATTATTCTATCGCGAACCGTAAGTGCCCTCAGGGGATGACTCACCATTCTTTAGATCTGAGAAGCCACACTAAAACTCATCAGCATCAAACAAGCCTCATAGCGTCCGGTTACAACTGTCAAGCCGTTGACTACAACAATTCCGCTTCTCTTCAGCATGCATTGATGGGTGTCGACACTGTCATCTCGACGGTCATGGGCAATCCCCAGCTTCGCCTCATAGAAGCAGCTGTTCAGTGCCAGGTACGCCGCTTTGCACCTGCAGAATTTGAAGGTCAGCCAGGTCTGCGAGGCCAAAACGCGCTGCTCGATCGCGGACGTAGCTCAGCGCTAGCCTTGCTGCACCATTACCGCAGTCACATACAGTACACGGTCTTCGTCTGTGGCATATTATACGAGCGGTTCTCGGTGAACGGGATGATATCTCATCGCCTCGGAACCAACAGCGGCTATGGAAATGAGGGTGACTTCATCGCCGACCCCCGGCAGATGACTTCCACGGCGCCAATCTATGACGCTGCCAATAATCTCTCATCGATATGCTTGACCTCCGCATACGATGTGGCACAGTTCGTGGTACGTGCCCTCGACATGCCCACTTGGCCCTCCGAGATGAGCATGTGCGGTGAGCGCATGACTGTTCATACTTTAGTCGAGACCATCAGGGCGTGTAGAAGTAGGTATAGTCAATTCTTGCCTGAAGAAACAGCTTGCTAACATATCGTCAGACCGACCGTGGGCTAGCATCGATTACCAAGCCCCTGCAAGTACGGACACAGTCTCGAAAAAATCCACACAGTTACTGACCAACGACACAGATCTTGAATATCAGATGACGATGGCTCAATTAGGAGGAGACACGGCCGGACAGAGGCGACTCGCACACCTCCTCGCGACAGCAGAGGGGCGCTACGATTTCGTAATGCCCGCCTACCTCAACTCTGTCTACCCAGACGTTCAGGTAACTCGCTTCCAAGATTGGTTCCTGCGTAATTGGGCCTCGATCCCGTGAGCAGCTATTGTTGCGAGATGTCATGTAGACATTGGGCGATATACTTCCGGGGCCGAAAAATATCCACGCAACATTGGATATCCTCGAAACGCATGTAGGCCTCCGATCCTTGGAAGTTCAGCAACGTACTATGGAGCTCAACACCTCATCCTCTTCACTTTTCGGCTACTTGTCTTTCGCTCGAGACTGTCTTGTCTACGAGTTTGGAGTTCTAAATTAGACTGAAATCTCCATGTTGCACTAAAGTTGAGGATGTGTTGGTTTTGTTTCCATCTGCAGTTTGCAATACTTGTCTGTTCATAACTGTCTCAGAATGGTAGACTAGTAATGTCTGCGCTTATTCCAAGGGTTTGCCATTTATGACGTTTTGACCAAGGTTGGTATCGCTTATGCCAGAGACACTACCTAGTACCCCTCCACTCTGCCAACATCACACGCGACACTTTGCGGCTCTCTCCTGCCGAAGCATAAACGGCGCTAACTAGATTTACAAAAGCATACCCGATCTGCGATGATATGAGAAAGGCCTGGTCAGAGTTTGACATGAATCTGCGATGGAGAATTACATCAAATCGACGTCACTGGTGGGGCATCAGTTCCCCGCTACCATAATAAAACTCCAACGCGCCTGAACACTCTTTTCATTTCAGTGTCATAACCACAACTTCAATCACATTTTCCAGACAAAATCAAGATTCTCTACGGATTCAACTACCTTCCCATACCCACAACGTAGGTTTAATTCCACAGAATGGTGTGGTGAACAGCTTCGAACTTGCCGTTTCTGGCGCGAGGCTATCAAGCCCACCAGCATGTACGCGTCTGGTTTTCATTTATTAACAGGTATCCAGCACATAAACACGTTCAAAATGGTTTCTTCTCAACAGGGCTACTCCAACACCACCACCGACCTGAAGGGAAACCCCCAGGCTGTCAACGAGGCTCAATCCAACCTCCCTCTCCCCGAGCAGCCACCCGTCGCCTCAGACTTCAACTCCTCCGACGCCAGGACTGTAAATGTTGGCTCTGGTGGCCAAGAGGCTTCATTCGCCTCCGGCGGCGGTGCCATCCGTGATCCCGCCGTTGGTGCTGGCGGTGCCGCAGGTCGCGAGGCTAAGGACGGACTTGGTGGCATCCCCAATGACGCTGTCTCGCGCGAGCAGAAGGATCACTCTGGTCTTGCCGACACAACTGGCAAGGACTACGGATACCCACAGAAGAATGACCCCAGCGCGGGCATCAAGCAGTAGAGTGCTGCAGCGCGAGGAAGAGTAATGAGATACCCAAGGCATAATGGGAGTGAAGGTTTTCACGATTATGACGGCTGTTATCACTGCGTTTAGTAGTTGGATTGCAAGAGCAGTCTTGCGATAGTCCACAAAATGAAACAAACGAACAAACAAACATTTCCACATCTTTCGTACTGTGATGCCCCGTCAATGACGAATACATGGTTGATCTATTCCGTCGTACCAGGCGCCAGGCTTGATCTTGATCTTGACGCCAGACGGCGATCATGGCAAATGTTCGCGTGCACCAAATGCAGCAACAGCGCCTTGCCGAATAACACCCGTTTGCGACGCTATTTCAGCCAAGTCTAAGATGTGTTTATGTGGGCCCTTTGCTGGTGGCTGATCGACGGTCGCTCGACCAGGAGCGGGGTCATTTTGGGTAAGGTTGAAGTAAGGTGGGATGTTCAATGTGACGAGGTCATGACGCAAGTACATTGGGGCGTGAAGGCTGAGGGTATACATAGGACGGCCTGGACTGTAGCTAGAGCTACTCATACCACCATTACTTCTTCAATCCACACATTTGACCACTCCCAATCTCAACAATCACAACCCAAGAAACTACACGTACCATAAACATGTCAACCTCACACGGACAGAAGGTATGCTTCACGTCTTGTGCTTTCATACTCCGTTCCTTACGATTTTATGATGACCTCATGAGACATATCTTGAAACCCAAGAAACGCTCACTGACTTAGCGCTCTTAGGTCACCACCGATCCCGCATCCAACATCGCCATCAACGAGGCTGTTGGTATCGTAACATCAGACTCTCTAGCAGGCGAGTCCCTAAAGAACTCTGGCTCCTTTGGCGAGGGCAACCCCAAGGCCGCAGCAAGCAAGCAGCCGTCTTCCTCAACCACTACAAACACCCATGACACATCAAACGCCACCAAGCTCGACGCCGCCGTAAACGCCGAAGCACGCGACGCGCAAGAAGGATGGAACGAGGAGAAAATCATGAACTCAGGCAAGGGCCTGGGTAAGGAAAGCGGCCTTGGTCCGACATACGCAGGTGCTGGCGGCTCATCTGGCAGTGCTTCATTAAGAGGTGCTGCCGGCACAGCTCCTACCGGTGTTGCAGGAACCAACGTTGACCCAAGCGTTCTCCAGCCCAAGGGTGCCAATTTGACAGAGGATCCTAATATGAGTGGCAATAGCAAGTTTGGCGAGATTGGCACAGAGGACGACCCTGCCAGGCAAGCGGAGCTCAAGTTCGCGAAGGTGGACGCGGCGAGTGCTGCAGTCGAGAACAAGAATGACTTGACCCAGGGCGGCGACAGCAAATTCAGCGGTCTGGGAGATACCAACGCTTAGAGAATCGATGATGCATGGCAGGAAACGTGTATGATAGAGCAACGAACTGAACGAATGTAACGATTTACAAGTTGGATCCAGTGTTTGGTGTTTTGAAGGCGACAAACTCAAGGGGTGAGAGTAGTACGTGGTGGGGGGTTCCAAATCGGGCCTCTTCCGCGGGCACGGACGCGGGCCGTTGCAGCACCTCAAGGTGGCCTTTCGCGACGCGGCATTAGCCCCCAACTGTCAATGCAGTTCATTAACCCACCTACCCTCCTTTCCTTTATCTAACAGTTCACAATTCGAGATTGGGTCTGCAGTACCCTCATTGCACATTTGGGTGCCCATCATGAACGGCTTCGGGGACCAGGGTCACAACGAGGATCCTTTCGGACCATCCAAGGGAGGCATTGTATCAAGTTTCGATGCTTTTCGTAAGTGTTATCTCGTACACTGATATAGAGAAAAACAGGGGATCAGCGACAAGTATCATAGTGTTGATATTGCAATGTATCTCGCGATGCGACATCTCAAGCTCATGCGACAACACTTAGACCAAGACAGACTCCACAGCTAACGGATATATACAGCCAAAACCAAGAAGACGTACCTCGTCCAAGGTCGCAACTCGTCCGCATGGACAGTAACACTTATCCTAACATGCATCTACCTCTCCTGGTCCGAAATATCGCGCTGGCTCGCCGGCACAACCACACAATCATTCGCCGTCGAGAAGGGCGTATCCCACGGCATGCAACTAAACCTCGACATGATAGTAGCCATGCGCTGCGCTGACCTTCACGTCAACATGCAAGACGCTGCTGGTGACCGCACCCTCGCTGGCGAACTTCTGCGCAAAGACCCCACGTCATGGTCGCAATGGACTGGCAAGAACATTGAGAGTGGAACGCATGAGTTGGGCAAAGACGGAGATAAACAGGCACCTGGATGGGAAGAGCCTGAGGATGTACACGAGCAATTGGGAAAGGCGCGGAAGAGGACGTTTAGCAAGACACCGCGGGTGCGCGGTCAAACTGATAGTTGTCGCATCTATGGGAGTATGGTCGGAAACAAAGTGCAAGGTGACTTTCATATCACGGCTAGGGGCCACGGATACATGGAGCTTGGAGAGCACCTGGACCATTCTAGTGAGTTGAGGTAGCTACGACTTGCAAAGATATGACCACTAACGTTCAACAGCTTTCAACTTCTCGCATATCATACGCGAAATGTCCTTTGGCCCGTACTACCCCTCCCTCGTCAATCCGCTCGACTCTACTATCGCCGTAACACCAACACCCGACGATAAATTCTACCAGTTCCAATACTACATCTCCATCGTCCCGACCATCTACACCGATGACGCCTCCTTGGTCCCTCTTCTCACAGCCATCACGTCGACAGAGGAGCACCCAGCCTCAAACATCTTCCACACCACGCACGCCATCAAGACCAACCAGTACGCCGTCACCTCCCAGTCCCACAAGGTCCCGGAAACCTACGTACCCGGTGTGTTTGTCAAATTTGATATCGAGCCGATCATGTTGGCTGTGGTGGAGGAGTGGGGAGGCTTCTGGAGGTTGATTGTCAGGCTGGTCAATGTAGTGAGTGGCGTTATGGTGGCTGGTAGTTGGGCGTGGCAGATGTTTGACTGGGGGAGCGAGGTTTTGGGTAAGAGGAGGAGAAGAGGCGATGGCGTTGGTGTGCTTGGGACACCGTCTGTGGAAAAGAAGAGTTGGGACTAGAGGGGAGGATTGAATCGAACAGAAGATGCATTCAACGGCGTTCAGGGTATGAGGTTTATGCGGTTTCAAACGTGGGATTTTGTGAATATTCAAATATATTATTTTCCAATGCTGGAAATCGCGGCGTTCGTGGAGAAAAGAGTGCGTCGATGATGAAGGCTTGGATGGTGAGACTGCGACTGCGCAACGGTATGTCTCGCTTACTCTTCTCTATAGACCTACAATATGCGAATACCTAGCTGACATCTTTTAGTAAGTACCGTGGTAAGTGACTCCAAAATTCTACGCCTTGCGATTTGGTTCTTTCCCTTACTTTCTGCTTCTTTTGTTCGTTCGTTGCTTGGCGGTTCGTGACACAAGGCCTTAGTCAACAGTCTCTCACTTGGATTTGCATCACCCTCCCCTATCTTTTAGCCATTGGTCTTCTACCAAACGCTGACAATCCACCTCACTCCACTTCCAATTTGAATCAACTCAACTTGACCGCGACTATGACGCCGCCAGATCAGCCGCAAAACCGAAGTGATTCGCGAAACCAGGATGGCGAGACTCATGGTCGCGAACCAGTGTTATCTCAGAGAACGACTTCTACAGATGACCTCACTAATTATCACAACCGGCCGCAAGCCATCAGGCTGGCAGATGGCCCGGGAAGCGGATCCGTGCGTGTCAATAGAGAACGTTTGGCTGGCAATGTCCGCGGAAGGACTGGTCTGGAATCTCGGACGGAGGCGCGGCGTCTTAACAATTTCGCGCCGATTGAAAGGTTCAACCGGGCTCTCACTGAAGCACAACGTCGACTAACCACTGTCACACCGGACCTTGACGCGCCGCGACAAACCCTCCTCTCTCAAGAACGAACTACGATACCGGAGGCAACCTTGGAGCCTCACCTGGTGCCAGCCCTTGGTCAAGATACGCCGCTAAATTCCACTCAACAGCTAGATCAGCCTGGCCAGCCTCGGAGCTACATGCCCTCTCTTCGATCCCAACCAGAGTTCTACATGACAGGTGTGACAGCCGTCGACACCACAGCGGAGCCTCCCACCAATAACACTGAATGTTCGATATGTCTTGAACCTTTATTAGACGATGTGGTCAAGTTCCACGCTTGTGGTCATATGTTTCACACGGTCTGTGTACAGAGTTGGTTTGATCAGAGCGCGCCGCGTACGGGCAACAAGCGAGGTACTTGTCCGAACTGTCGACATGAACTGTATGAGCCAGACCCGCAATATGGACGTACAGCGCCACCTCGGAATGTCGAGCGGCCAGTGATGTCTGCTACCAGAAGGCGTTTCGCACTTGCTCCTCCCGATCGCGAAGAAGACGGTCGCCGCGAAGAGCTTGTTGATAATTTTGTACAGTCTCGAAATGATCGTTCAAGGGAAGCGTCGCAGAACACTGGCGTTGAACAGGCCCCGGTTGTCACACCGCAGCCATTAGCTGTCACCCGACGCCCTCGAGGCACACCTCGGGGTTGGGGCGAACTCAATCGTGGTTATCAGCCTCCCCATATTGATGCCTTGGAACGTGCAAGAGATGATCTTCCGCCGAGAACCTCAAGCCTTGCTCATGGGGCAGCTACTCGTCGCCAGCAGGCTAGCCATATCATGACTAATGCAATACGGGCTACTGAGTCTCGTAGAGATTCGCACGCTCGAGATGGACGGGTAGCTCCAGATGAGTTGGACGATGTTCCTAATGTTGATGAATCCCCTAGGGTATCTTTGATGACGCTGGCACGGTCCAGCGCACCAACACCGACAGTGAACCAACACCCAGTACAACCACGCGAGTCTCGTGCCATTCTGGCAGCACGTGCTATTGCAGAGCGTCGCCCGCTTCCAGGGACTCCTGTAGGAATAAACTATCTAAACATGGGAAATCCAGGTGGAATGGCTGGGCGCTCTACTCGTGACCTCCAGAACGAACAAACTGTCTTGTTGGATCGTCTCCGTGTGGTCCAGAATCAGATCGGCCAGAACCTACAAGAAGCAGAAACCACTAGAGAGCGTACAGCCAACGCAGTGCTCCGACCCACGGAAACTCACTTGCTGCGTGAGGCGCAGGAAGATTTGCTAACTCGACGGCCGCCACCAATTGCGATTCCCCACCTTGCTGATCCATCAATCTCTGACTTACGGTCGGCTCGCGAGTTCCCGGATCCAAGGAGTTTGGGCTCAGGAACTAGTATATGGTCGGCCGACCATGTTGCGCCACCTGGGCCCGATACCTGGGGTGGACTCATTCCATCTGGGGTTACGAATATCAGACAACCACCGCAGCCGCGACAATATTCTCGCCTTCCAAACCATCAACGCAATGCGGTAATCGCTGACACGCTTGCCAGGGTATCGAACAATAATGACCAAACTCCACCGTCCGCTGGGACCGTGCATGCTGAGACTTCGTCAGCCGAACAGCCTTCCTCAACAGATAACCAAAGGTCGATTTTGGAAGATAGGCAGCTAATACACGAACTACGCCGTCAACTTGACGAGATGAGGAGGCTCGTATCGGATGGCTTCGCTGTTTCGCCTTTCCTTGGACCTACACCCACGGAGGACGATGTTGCAGAGGCACCATGGTAGACTCATCTCGTTGTGATACTAAATCAAGTGACTGGAAGAAGAGCGGCCTAGAATGAACTGCTCTTTGCAATATTCCATGACACGTTTTTGAATGGGGATGGACTGGGAAGACATTCACGGTACATTTTAAGCTGTCGATGGGCCGGCAGCTGCTGAGATGTGACACCTTTCAAGCGAGTGAAATACTGGCCTGCTCTTTGGTACCATGTTGATGCCATAGTTGCGATTATAACTTTGACTTCAGTCTCTCAACTCCTGTTCCTCAGCGTGTCAACTTGCGTGATCACTCGTAGACGAGGCAATCTCCTGTAGGATTTCATAGTAGAGGTTCGCCCAGCGCTTCTGAAACAAAGTACTTTACAAGATATCATGAGGGTAGTGAACCATACGGAGTCAGTATATCTAACACTTCACTCCTCTCACGCTAGATCTCACAGTGTACATTTTGACATCTCTGGCGTTTAGCGTGAGTGAATTGTGAATTGACAGCAATATCTTTGCCATATCAAAACAAAGGAAAGCGGCCTATATCACGTAGTTTCTTTCAGTTCTGGTAACCTCCATCCAAACGCTCAAACACTAATCCACACATATCCACCCGCTTCAAAAAGCAAAACACGGTATAACCAAACAACCCTGGAGTCCAAGAACCTAGCCCGACGCCACCACCTAGCATGCCGGCTCTTAGCAGCCAGAGCGAATTTCTCATGAGCGGTCTCGTACCTAAAAGCGCCCAACCCGAAGATTCAGATTGTTCAATCTGTACCGAGTATCTGGCCGACGATGTAGTACAACTAGCTGTTGCATGCAACCACGTGTTTCACACTGTCTGCATTCTCGCCTGGCTTTCAGGCACTGAGCGGCAAAACCGCACTTGCCCAAACTGCCGCTGTGAGCTTTATGCCGCGGCAGCAACCCAGCGATCGAACCAGGGGAATTTGGCCCGTACCCCGGAGTCTGTCATGTCTGGGAGAAGCAGCGCACAGGCTGATAGCGAAGAAGAATACAGACAAACTGCAAGAGCTGATAGGGCGGCACGAAACGATATGGGAGCATTTATCGAAGACCTCCGACGAGCTTACAGAGCTAATACTGAGAGGTCAAGAATGGCAAGACAACTAGAAGAAGTACGGATAGCGCGCCAGCAGCACGGCGCTCCTCCTACTCAAGCTTCTGTCCCCGTTAATCCTAATTCTACGGCCCATTGGTTACGCAGGGCTGCTAATATCGACTTCGGAAGCTTACCACGCGCCCAGCGCCCTCACGCTCGAGCCTTGGTTGAACAATGCGTTACTATGCTTACACGACAGGGACATGTGTTGGAATAGCTTGTGAAAAGTTTGCTAAATTATTCCTCTGTGAACGTATGGTTACAAGTTGTGAATGATCTAAATTGAAAAGCCTTTCTCGTTTGCATGATATCTTCCAATGTTCTTATGGTCGACTGTTAGCGTTCAAGTTGCTGTGTATATAGCAAGTATCGTCGCGTACTTATTGGCTAAGCCAGTCAACAAGATTTTGTTGGGTTACGACCTAGATTCCCTGAGTCCTACAAACATCCTTCTCCTTAAACAAAAGACAGGAGAGTCGTGAAAGCTTTCTCTGGGCTTCAACGGAACCTATATGGAACTTCATGTCATCGGATGTTTTTATTTCATTACCCACTCTCTTTCACCCTCATTCGGATTCACGACATCGCGCTCACTTCCAAGCCACTTTGCTTCTTTAAATGGCAGTATAACAGCCAGCACCTTCGACTTAACCAGCCCCAACGGCAGTGGCCCGAACAATCTACTATCCCGACTCCATTCCAGATTATCCCCTTGAACCCAGCAATGCCCCTCAGGCACCCGTATAACTTCTTCTCTGACGCTCGCCCACTTCCCCTCAACATCAACTGTTTGTAAATCGGTGTCATGGCGGCCAGGCGTGACTACACTGACGAAGTCGCCTGGCATTCCGATGATGCGCTTGCACCCGCTCTCGTTAGGGAAGATGGGATTTGTATATGTGATTACGTCACCAACGCGAAGGTTGCGCCCGCGGCGGTGAAGCGAGGAGTAGAGAATCCATGGGCGAGAACGGTAATCGTGAGGAATCGTGGGGACCATTGAGATTCCACTGGTAGCGCCTACGCCGCCGATATAGGAGTAAAATACGTGCAAGAACACGAAGCCTTTGGCGACAATGAGTGCGCTACCTGTGAATGTGTTAGCAAGCGGTTTGAAGAGTATTGTTCGAACAGACTCACGACCAAACACGTTGGGGAAGCGGCTAAGGGGGGTCCATGGTGGCGGCATTACAATCGGATCCTGAGGTATACTATCGCTCCAGCATCGTCTGTTTGTGGCACTGTGTCTGGAATTTTCCACAATGCCGGCGCGGAGTTGTTCTCGCTGGAGCAGCGTGAGGGCGAAAGAACGATGCTGCGGTATCTCCGACACTAAGATCTTAACCCCGCATAGCCGTCCCACTTCACGAACTTTGCGCGACTTCCCATGAACGTGCAAACATGGTTCAAATCGATGATGAAGTGATAGGGCTTAGAGATCCCGACCAGGCTGCTCTGCGGTAAGTGACTTGTAAGATAGTCGTATCCTCCATTGCTGATCATCTGTCTAGGCCCGCACCAACCGGCCTCGATGGGGGAGGAATCTTGCAAGATGCTGTAAGAGGTGCTTCCTTTTTTCTTAAGTACTCCTCCTTGCATATCTCTTCTCCTCTGAATTCTTTGGTCTAGTCTTCCCAAAAGCAAGCGTGTAGAAGGTGTGGATAATCCTCCAGGCTGATCCCATGCCTTTTGGTCTTTCCATCTCAAAATCTGGTAGCTTTGACACAGATCTGAAGCTCTTCCTGAAGCTTGCAGGAAATTTGATTCAAGACCAATACTAAAACCTCCATGCAGAACTGATAACGTCTTACCATGACCTCAACCTCTCAACAATTGACACACTCACCTCTGAACCCTCACCATTGCAATTCATGCGCCATGTCGCGCGTAATCGGCCCTTCGTAGTTCGAAATGGAGCCAAAGACTTCAAGGCCAGAAAGACATGGAATGCAGAGTACTTGAAGGGTGTCATGCGTGGTCAGAAGGTCAACGTAGCATTCACATCCTACGGAAACGCCGATTCAGTCGTATCTCTAACCTCAGGTGGTTCGGTGTTTGTCAAGCCGTATGAGACTGAGGAGCCCTTCCAGGACGTCTTGGAGAAGATTCAACAACAAGAGCAAGAAGAAGACTACAGATGCCCAACACGCTACGCACAAACCCAGAACGATAATCTGCGCAACGAGTACTCTACGCTTCTCGCCGACGTGCCGAAAAGCATACCGTTCGCGCGTATAGCACTAGAGCAGGAGCCTGACGCAATAAACTTCTGGCTCGGAAATTCCTACTCCACGACTGCTCTACACAAAGACAATTACGAGAACATCTACGTCCAAATCCTCGGTCAAAAACACTTCGTTCTCTTACCGCCTATGGAATCAGCCTGTGTCAACGAGAAGAGCGTCTTGGCTGCGACATACACCCCGAAACATGAGGATAGCTCATCCCCCGACACGCTTGGACAGGACGATCTGGTAATCAAGATAGACGAGCCGGAGGAGTACGTCCCATTCGCAATATGGGACCCTGACCAACCCACTGTCAACCCTACTTCTTACTCTCGATATTCGCAGCCGACCAGAGTAACGTTAGAAGAAGGCGATATGCTATACCTACCGGCACTTTGGTACCACAAAGTAAGCCAAAGCTGCAACAAGGAAGGAATCTGTTGCGCGGTGAATTACTGGTATGATCTTGACTTCAGCGGCGGTTTCTGGAGTACCGCGAATTTCGTAAGGAGCACCGGATTGCTGAGTATGCAGGAAAAGACTGAAGAAGACGGAACAATGGATGAAGATGATGGATTGCATCAACAAAGGAAATAATTGTACTAAGAGTATGGGTATCTCTAGGATCTACGGCAACAAGCAAGTCCAGCGCCCTGGCAATGCTTCTGGCTCTCCTCTCCCTTGATCGCTAACTCCTGATCTTTACTTTGATATTGACGCCCCTGGCGCTTTGCCACACACTGTCACTGACCTTGACTGGTAGCTTTCGTCCCTTCAATCTTTGGTCAATCAGCCACAGACCCACAACGAACTCGTATCTATTCAATCTTCCAACACCTCTGCCGTCTACGAGATCCCAAACCTCCTCCAACACATGTGTAGGCAGTCGACTCCTCGTCCAGATCTCCTTGACGAGAAGATTCAATACGTCAGCCGATGGGTCATCATCGGGCGATGCGCGATCAGGTGAGGGCATGTGACGACCCTTGTTCGCTGCCCATACACCTTCGTAACGTTTTCGCTCCCGTTCAGTGATCTGGTCACGCCAGCGCTTCCGCGTGCCCTCTTGATGTTTATTTGGGTGTTTCCGTCCCTTAATGCCCATGATGCGTGTACCCTTCTTCTTGTATTTGTCGACCTTGTTGTCTTCCTCGTCGGATGACGAAGGTTCTTTGCGCATGGTGGTCCGCATCTTCCCAGCGCTCTTCGGTGGTGATTGCTTGGGCGGGGAGGGCGATCGGTGGAATGGCGAGTGATGGTGGTGCTGTTTGCGCGGCGGGAACAGAGGTTCGACCGACATAGGTCGAGATGCGGGTGAGACGTTGCGAGAATGCGAGGCTAGGGCGGCGCCCATTATGGCGCTCGACAGAGACTCGCCAGTCATATGCTGTGTGATTTGCTTAACTGATTCCCGTTGGTAATTGTTATGATATACTGATGGTGAACCTGTTCCACTGGTGGACGTTGGCCGACGAGGGGGCGAGAGTCTCTGTAGCGAAGACATTGAAGTTGGGTTCTGGCTCTGGGTACGAGGTTTGATCTGGATCGGAGCTGAAGGCCGGAGTTGGTTGGCAGTCGGTACAGGGTCTATTTTTCGCGCGGTCGATCGTCGTGGCGGAGGCAAACTAGGTCTGGGCTTCTCTTCCTCATCCTGCTCTTCTTTGGCTGACTTGAAAGACGAAGGTGTCGACGGCGACTGGTGACTCTCTACAGATGCAGACATTCTGCGGCGCTGCAAGGACGTCGACTGCGTTGTGTCCTGAGACTTTGGCCGTTTTTGCCGAGAACCCCTCAGCGGCGGTTTTGATGGCGGAGAGATTGACGTGTTGATTGTTGCCAACTGGACAGGCTTTTGCTTGATCGGGGGAGACTTCAGAGGGTCCTTTTTGGGTATATTGAAGTATGCTTGCTCGCTACTGCCATCGACATGCTGTGGGGGCAGTGTGATGTTGTGCTTCGGCTTTGGTTTGACAGGCGGTGGTGTCTGTGTCTTGACTCTCTGCAGTGGTGCGTCGTCTTTCGGCTCGGGAGGCAGCTTGAATGCACGCTGCGGCTTGGGCGATCGCACAGGGGGTGGGGAGTTCTGCGCAACGCGTATCGGTGCAGAGGGCGGCTTGGTGGGGGTAGTAGGTCGCGCCTGCTCAAACATCTTGACGAGCGAGTTCGTGGGTAGTATAGGGGTATCGTCGGTAGGCTTGTTTTGTGGTTCTGGCCGTCGGACACTGCTTGCAGCTGGATGCGACTCGAGGCTGTCTCTCTTCTTTCGCAGCTGCTGGTTGGGTTTCTTGGACTCGAGCCTCGCAAGTACGTTCCCTACGCTGCCCGAGGGAGGCAGTATATCCCTCTCGTTTGGTTGATGTTCGCTCATGGCGGGCAGAACAGCGGCCTGGGGTAGAGGCCGCAGAGGGCTGTGTCGAGCTGCCGCAAGCCGGGCCGCAATATTAGAAGGCGACGAGACACGGTCGGGGTGATCGTCAGGCACGCTCAGCGAGTTGGAGCTGCTCGATTTGGACAGGTTCGGCTTGCTGACGCCCACGGATCCGCCGGTGTGATGGCTTCGCAAGGATGCCGGGCTGCCAGTTCCGACCTTGGTTGCAGCCAACAAAGCCCCATTGTCTCCGCCGGTATATGTATTCACCGGAGGCTGTGGCTTTGCCGGAGGCTTGGAGAAGGCTTTCGAGGCGCCTCGCAGTGCAGCGCCTCGTACATTGTGTTGGGTATCGCCGGCCGACTGCGGGACCCAGCCCTGGTTGCGTGTAGAGCTCATTTACGGTCCATTGGATGGTGAGCAATAATGACGTAGACGGACAATTAGGGGACAAAAAGTGCGGATGTAGAGGGGAGTTCTGCGCAACATAAAAGCAAAAACGAGAGACTGAATCGAAAATGAGTGGTGTGGAGTCGCAATCCCAAGCTGCCAAGATTAGTATCATCAGCCCTGTGAATGACCTGGGCATGGCTGATGGCTGATGGCTGATGGCTTCGGATATACGCTAGCCTTTTGCAGCCTGACTGCCACGTGATTACGCGTGACGCGACCTTCCAGGCAACCACGACCCCGCCCTCATATACAAACAACCGCCAGAAGAACCATCTCACTCCTCCAATGCATCCAACATGGCCGAAGACACACCAATGCCGGATGCCGAGGCGGTCAGGGAGAACACGCTCATGTACGGCCATGATGATGAGCTCGACGACAAGTACCCAACGCGGCCGATAAACCTCCATAAAACACTTCCCTTTCATACTCTCTTCACGGAGCTATTCAATCCGCTCATGGAAACACAGAAAAGGAAACAGCCCGTAGGAGCTCGTCGAAGAACTGGACCACATGGACACTCTAACTTGTCACCGCACCAAGCGAAGCGGAACATCATCGAGAGATTCATCGCGAGTTGGCGGAAGCAAGTCGGCAACGACTTCTACCCCGCAATGCGTCTTATCGTCCCTGAAAAGGACAGAGATCGAGCCATGTATGGCCTGAAAGAGAAGGCAATCGCCAAGGTCTTGATCAAGCTCACAAGAATTGACAAAAACTCCGACGACGCCAAACACATGCTGAATTGGAAGCTCCCCGGTCAGCTCAACAAAGCTTTTACTTCAACAGCCGGTGACTTTGCTGGACGATGTTATGAGATCCTGTCATCCCGGCAACTCAAAACAGAATACAGCGACATGAGTATTGCTGAGGTCAATAACGCTCTGGACAAGTTATCGCAGATTGGTGCTGAGGATGAACAAGTCAAGATATTTCAGCGATTCTATCGAAGGATGAATGCCGAGGAGATGACCTGGCTCATCCGCATGATCCTTCGCCAGATGAAGATTGGAGCTACTGAGAAGACCTTCTTAGACATCTGGCATCCGGATGCAGAGACTTTGTTCAACATCTCATCAAATCTCCGGCGAGTGTGCTGGGAACTGTCCGACAGTGAGGTCCGTCTGGCAGGCGAGGACACTGGGTTGAGTTTGATGCAATGCTTCCAGCCGCAGCTAGCTCAATTTCAGGATAAGGTTGGCAGCTTTGAGAAGCTGGTCACTCGATTCCAAGCAAACCCGGATGACGACACTTTCTGGATTGAAGAAAAACTTGATGGAGAACGTATGCAGCTCCACATGATCGAGGATCACGACGCACCCGGCGGCAGGCTTTTCGGGTTCTGGTCGCGGAAGGCCAAAGACTACGCATACCTCTATGGCAGACACTTCCAAGGCGACGATGCTGGTGCACTCACCAGGTTCATAACAGACGCGTTTGGAAAGAATGTACGAAACATTATTCTCGATGGTGAGATGGTTACTTGGGACATGGATACCGATCACATTGTTGGCTTTGGTACTCTCAAAACGGCAGCTATATCTGAAAAAGAAAACAAGGCGGACAAAAGCACCGGTCAGCGGCCGCTCTTCAGGGTGTTTGATTGCGTTTATCTGAACGACAAGCTACTTACGCAGTACACGCTGCGCGATCGCCGTCGCGCCCTTGAAAGTGCTGTCAAGAGTGTACATCGTCGTCTGGAGATCCACCCTTACATCGAAGCGCGCTCGCATACTGAAATTGAACCAGCACTGCGGAAGGTGGTCGCTGAATCTTCTGAGGGTCTGGTACTAAAGAACCCACGTTCAATGTACTGTCTGAACCAACGTAACAACGATTGGATGAAAGTCAAGCCAGAGTACATGTCCGAGTTCGGCGAGTCGCTCGACTGCATCGTTGTCGGCGGATACTTTGGCTCCGGTCATCGTGGTGGCGCTCACTCGTCCTTCCTCTGCGCATTGCTCACAAACAAGGATGCAAAGAGAGGCGACCTAAAGTATGAACATTGTTGGTCATTCTTTAAGGTTGGTGGTGGATTCAGTCGTGAAGATTATGCTTCTGTACGAGGCCGAACCGAAGGCAAGTGGCATGATTGGGATCCTCGACGGCCGCCTCCATTCATTGAGCTAGGCGGTCACGAGCAGAATCGGCAATACGAGCGACCAGATCAATGGATTAGACCTAGCGATTCCGTTGTGCTGGAATGCAAAGCCGCAAGTGTAGAAAGCAGCGACAAATTTCGCTTTTCTCTAACGCTTCGCTTTCCTCGCTTCAAAGGACTCCGCTTGGACAAACGCTGGGATCAGGCTCTCTCGGTGCAAGAGTTCTTGGAAGTAAAGAGTAGGGCGGAAACAGAGAAGTCAGTAAAAGAGAAGGAATTCAGGATCGAGCAATCACGCAGGAAGAAGGCGAGGACAGCGAAAAAGCCGCTGACTGTAGTTGGCAACGATATAATTACCACGCCGTATGCGGGTCTAGCGTCGAAATTGTTTAATGGTTTAAGCTTCTTCATAATGACTGAGCAGATACATCCAACAAAAAAGTCGAAAGCCGATCTAGAAGCGCTAGTAAAAGCTAATGGAGGCAAAATTGTACAGCGCGATTCAATGGACAAGCATCTCGTTATTGTAGCAGACAAGAGACTAATCAAAGTTGCATCACTCGAGAAACGCGCTACAAACAACATAGTCAAGCCTGTCTGGATCCAGGACTGCATAAAACAGAACGAGATAGACGGTGCTACTCTGCCATACCTGCTCGCATTCGAGCCAACCAGACACATGTTCTACCTCCATGATGATAATCAGCTCGATTTCGAGAACAATGTCGATAAGCATGGAGACTCGTATGCTCGCGACATCGCAGACGTCGATGAAATGAGGAGGCTGTTAGCTGGTGTAGTAGAGCCAGACGACAACTCGACATTTGAACAAGAAGGGTTTCTTGATCAATTAGAAGATCACAGAGAGTCATTCGCGCATCTCAAGACACATATATTTGGTACAGTGAAAGCTGCCTTTCACAGTGACCCCGAAAATCTAGCTGGAACATTCAGAGCTGAGCTAGCGAAGAATTACGTTCGATTTGGTGATGGTGTGGTGACTGATGAGATAGACGAGAAAGGGATTACGCACATCGTTGTGCTGGACGAACGATCTTGGTCAAAAATAATAAAAGTCAAGGTTGCAGGACTCGCCAGAACTGTGAGTGTTGCGTGGGTAGAAAAGTGCTGGGAAGAAGGCACCATGGTAGATGAGGAAAGATTTCAATGGGGTTGAAACAGTCCTCTAAGCCTTACAAAACAATGATGGTCGAGATGCGTTATTAATGATATATCACGAAAGACTTCAAAATAAGTTCATGACTTTAGACATTCCTCAGTATTCCCGCACATCACCTCTTTTGATAAGTCATACCGTAACCTCGAGCTAAACGTATTTCACTTACCCGAAAGAAATCCTGACTGTAAGTAATACTTTCATTAGCATATGTGTGACAACAAAGCTCGACGAACGGGTTGTGGGGTGGATTATGGAACATGGAACAAGCACCAAAGCATAGTAAAGCAAATGTGTTTATGATTCTTTAGCAACGATTTTAGTATGATTTTCTGTCCTTTTTCTACAAACAAGATCTGTGATAAGCCCAAGGGGGCAACAAGGAGTGTAAAGAATCGAACGCTACTTCTTCAAGATAGTCCATGAAGCCCTCCGCACTATAGCTGGATTTACCTGTTTTGCATCATGTACTCCATACAGCTCCGCAGGGCCCATATCGGAGTGCGAAGTCTTGGAGTTGTGCACTTGTCGTCATACGGCTGCGTGTTGGCATGGATGCATGCGCGCTGACGCCTGAAGGATAGGTGCCAGATTGAGCTGCAGTACGGACTGGATCCAATATCGATATCGGTGCTAACGCACTGGTAGTCGCCTTCTTTAGTCCTGCCGACGGAGCGTACTGAAGACTTGGCGGCCTATGGTGAAGCACGTCCTGCTCTGTCAGATGGAAGAGAGAGGCCCGCAGCCAAAAACGTGGAATGAAACCAGTAGGAATAATTCCTACGGTATTAGGAGACAAGAGATCAGTCGTATCCGTTGTTGCCAGTGCCGATCTGGCTAGCGAAAGCCGTGGAAACACTACGAGCGTCGTCATCCTCAAAACCGCCAATCCCATTGCGCAGGCCACGACCAGCACCGAAGCCAGTTCCAACATTCGGACCCTGACGGGTGGTTTCTACGTAGCGGTTGAGACGGTCGGACTGACTGAGTGAAGTAGGCTTGTTGTAGTCGTTCAAGCTCAAACCAGATAGACTGATACCGCCCGGAGCATCGCTACGAGTATCGGTAAGCTCACTGGCGGCAACTGACTCACCAGCAACGCTTGGAGGGGCGCCGTTCTTGCCTTTACCGTTGGGACGACCAGGAAGAGGCCACGACTCCTGGAAGTTGGAGAACATAGGAGGGTAATTGGAGGGAACACCAACACCACCAATGGCAGAGGAGTGTACCGAAGAAACATCGTCTGGGATGTAACCGATGATAGAACCGTTATCGTTGTACTCCTGGCGAGGCTTGTTGCCGTTGAAGCCAGCCTGACGGCCAGATGTCATGGCATTGGCATGCTGGTAGGCCATCTGGTAACGCTGAGGTCCACGGTAGGTCTGCTTCGGGCGGCTGAATTGTAGAAGCGAGACTTGCAAGTTGGTCAAAGGACCCTCAACAAGGCAATTGCGCTCCTTGAAGTGCAGGAGGAGGTAGTGCCACAGCGGGTGCTTTGATAGGACTTTGGGGTTGCCGAGGATGACAAGACCGTACTTGGCTCGGGTCAGGGCGACGTTGAGGCGACGAGGATCGCTCAGGAAACCAATACCCTGGTGGTCGTTGGAACGAACACAAGACAAGATGATGAAGTCCTTTTCACGACCCTGGAAGGCGTCAACGGAGGCAACTTCGACTTCCTTGTAGTTTTCCTTCTTAAAGCTGCCTGTTGCCTGCATAGAGCTGACAACATAGCTGCGCTGACCCTCGTATGGAGTGATGATACCGATATCGCCAGGCTGCACACCAGCCTTGAAGAAGCGGGTGACAATCTTCTCGACATTCTGGGCCTCGGTACGGTTGAGGTAGGATGTACCGGATGCTGATATCTCTTCTGCGCCGAGGTTGGACCAGAACATCATGGGGCTGTCAACAACAGGCCAGGGGAAGTCGACGTCGCGACGGATGCGTTCCTGCATTGTGACGCCGTTCTGGAGAGAACCTTCATAGAACATGTTCGAAGGAAACTCGGACAAACAGGGATGCATACGGTACTGGACCTGAAGGCGGATGGGAGAGCATCCCAGAATGACAAGACGCTCAAACAGGGACTGGTTAAGACCAGCTGTTGCGGCCTTCTTGTTCATGATGACAGGTCCAAGTTGCTGGTGATCACCAACAAGCACGACTTGCTTGCATCCGAGAACCAAAGGAATCATGCACTCTGGCTCAGCTGACTGAGTCGATTCGTCGATGAGGACAGTGCGGAACTTCATCTTAGAGAGACGAGGATCACCGGCACCAACACAAGTACAGCAGATGACATCGGCTGCGTTAAGAATCTCGCGCTCAGCCGCACGTGTGAGCTGCTTGAACTTCTTCTCATCCTGACTTGATAGTTCACCGACATCGCTCTTCAATTGGTTCAACTTGTTGAGCTCAACATTGGTGTCATTCATGCGGACTTGCTCGTGCAGGGAGAGGAAGCCAACAGGGGATTCGACGTCTTCCCTAGACTTAGCGGTGACACGAACGGTCTTCAGCCCAGTAAGATGAATGCGTTCGCATAGCTGATCGACAGCGACGTTGGAGGGCGCGCAAACCAGGACTTGACTACCACTGATCTTGCAGAGATGGTAGATGATGGTGGCCGAGGTGACGGTCTTTCCAGTACCTGGAGGACCCTGGATCAAGCTGAGTGGCTTTTGAAGGACACTCTTCACAGCGTTGATTTGACTGGCGTTCAGTTCAGGAAGACCTGGAACACTGAACTTGCGGGGAATCTGGATCTTCATGGGCGCAGCAGCAACCTCGTGACCGAGAAGACGATGGAAGATGTATCCTGACACGCTCATCTCGTCTATGGCGAAAGTCTTCATGGCGTGCTGCATGCGGTCGAATGAGGTGGCCTTCCAGACGTAGTCGGCGCTGAAGTTGTGGGTGCACTCGGTAGGGACAGACTTGTGATTACCCTTGGTGCGCAACTCAATTGTCACCTCATCAGACTGGTTGTTCGGGATCTTGATGACATATCCAACGCCTTCCCAGTGTGGGCGGAGTTCTCCCGTATAGCGCAGCCGCATCTCGTCGCCGACTGCAAGTTTGACGTCGCCCAGCTCGAGCTTGGGAAGAATGAAACTAGCCGTATGCTTGTTGTTCAGAGCCATATCCCAGCGAACCACAAGATTGTCCTGTGACTGGGACTCCTTCAACTTGCGGTCATAGTCGGCTTCGATCTTGACAAGGGGACCAAAGACGTTCTGGTATTGGAAGGCGTCATCGTAGCGGAGCAGGACCTTGGCAATGACCTCCTCTTGACCAGCACCCTTCTCCAGGTCGGCAATGGTGGCATTTGCGTTGTCTTTCCACAACTCCTCAAGTTTCGCGATAGTCTGGGGACTAAGGTGGCGGGCGCGGAGTTGCTCCTGGTCGGTCGGGGCAGGTACGAGCCAAGGGAGGAAGGAGCGATCCTCAATCAGCGGCTGCCAACGCGAAGTGTCCCAGTTCATGTCCTTTTGCGAGGGCATAGCGGCGCATGGCTGGCGGCACAGGAGGACAACGACAGTGTCTGATTTGGCGGGGATGAAGCCGAGGAGGAAGACGTTCTTGGTGCCGCAGTTGTAGCATTCGAGCGTCGTGTCGCCGAGCGAGGAGGCGGGGTGGAGCTGGACTTCCTTGTGACGGGCGCGAACAAGATGGTTGATGATGTGCGAGGACGAAGAGTTGCCACGAGCACTGCAGAACCATTTGCTGCAGGCGAGACACTTGACGACGCTGCCAGCGTTGTGGATACCGCAGTATGCGCCTGTCCAAGAAATTAGTATGCCTCGCATATCCTCCCAACCCATCTCTACGTACAAGCATGTGCTGGTAGTTCCACATCAGCGTCTTCCGCCCGCATGGCAGACTGGCCATTGCGTCCACCGACTGGCATACTGGCCATGCTCTCCAGGTCGTCTTCGTCGTACTCGTCGTCGTCATCCGCGCGTCGCCTACGAGAGAGGCCGCCGCGGGCAAGGTCGCCGTCGAGAATGCCCTCATCTACGTCGCCGGCATTGATGGTGGCAGCCGAGTCGGACACCAAGTGGTTGCCCATGTGCGTAAAGGCGCCCTCCATAGTGAAGGACCGCGCCGAAGGCTCTCTGGTTTGGACGAAATCCGTGGGGTCGAGGTGAGAGTTTCGAGGGCAGTGGCTGCCGGAGGTGTCGAGAGTGGAGTATGAACAGGTCTGCTGTCCACACCATTTCCAGCGGGGGGGTTGGTGGTTGCGCGCGAACGTGGTTGGTGAGGCGGAGAAAGATTGTGTCTCGTGTCTCAAGGTAAGAGCAATTCAGCGGGGGTCGGAATATCGGAGCACACGGCTTAGCGCACCTCCGCCTGAGGCAGTATCCAACCCAACATCTACGTCCGTGGTAGCGGCTTTGTTGAACGTCATAAGGACTTTCGAGAGTCAGTAGTACGACCTGCAGCAGAGCCGCATTGGTCCATCGTCTATCCCCTGTGCCAACGTCTTTCGTATGAAGCGAGTTGAGAGTGTACGCCTTCATGTAAATCAACTCGTGCCATGCAACTGGCTCGAAACAGTCGTATTCGAGAAAAAACTAACTGTCGAACTAGTCGAATCAGCTCCATCCTTACGAATGTCGATCGCTACTTGAGCCATGAGAATCAAGCACTGTACTTTGGTCTATAATCTCTTCGCGCCACTTGCGGCTATGGCAGTGAAGAATATGCAGACTATCAATCATACAAGTCAGCATTTTCACTGTTCTGAACTACCGATAAATCACCAAGAGTATCATTTCATGCTACAGATTCAAATTGGATCTGATCAAATCATCACTACAGCAATGCATATACCGCATGTCTGCAAGCCTTTTGGTAGTCAGCAGCTCATGCAGTACGCTCATCTCGCAATCCAGGCATAGTTGTCACTTGGAAACGACAGATAGTCCTACCTAGCTTCAGGCTTGCATACGCTCGCACATGCATATACGGTCTTACTCCTGACTCCGTCAGACGACAGCCTCCTGCACGTTGAACTTGCAGGACGCCGCATTCCCAAGATGAGCTGCTCACCGGAAAATTCCAAAGCTGACATACAGTCGACTGTCAGTTTATGTGCAACCCCCACAAGAAGTACCACGTTGTTCAGCACCTGATCCACTATAGGTTCGCATAGTCATTGCATGCCAGCCGCCCGATTGTAGGACCTACCTTGTGATGACTTTGACACAATCTTCAGCAACCGCCACTTGCGCCTGCAAAAGATCATCGGTAGACATAGCAAATCAGGAAATAAGCATGCAGCTTAGTCACAAAACGACTTGATGTTCAATCGGAGTACGGGCGCCACGTGCGGAAGACACATTCGTAGCCTCACTGTCAAGGAACACAGTGGAGACCTAGTCCTTAACACCGAGTTGAGCGCGCTTATCCTACAAATCGCAGAGTTTACCAATTACGCAAGGATCTTACATAGAACTTTTTACGCCCCGCAGAAGCGACGTTACCCCCATACCGGCGCCCTGACGCTCTTTGGGAATGAGGAGCTCAGCTTACAATCATCTTCACCGATAAACGACGGTGGCACAATCTGATATGAATCAGTTTTCGAACCACTTCTTTCCTAATGCAAAGAACGTCTACTTTCAGCCTCGTGCATGCTGCAACCTCCGCACCCCGTACGTGCGACATGACATGCAAATAGCCAGAGATAATGCAATTGACCCTACTCCATGTCGTACAGCATCGTAAACGCAAGGCACACCACCACCTTCCGCTACCAACTCAAGCTGCAAGCGCATGCATATATGAGTGAGAGAAAAAGACCTCGGATAACCAACCGAGCAAATAGACTTTCGTCAACTGCGCATCACATCCATCTCAGCTCCGCACCTGCCCGTCCTCGCAGGACAGCCGTACATGAACACGTACGTACATGGTGGCCGGCCCCGCACCCTTTTCCAAGGTTGTCTCAGGCGATCAGATTAGCAGCTCGCGAACAGGCGAGCTATTCATGTGGTTGGAAGAGACATCACTCGCAGCGTCTCGCATACGTTCCGCATACCCTCCCCTCCATCTCCGATGCCCAATGTTGAAAACATTATGCCGGAAACGCCTTGAGCGCAACCTTCTCTACCCGCGACATGCGTGTCTTGCGTGCAGCTAGCCACGCGCGGGCAGGAAAAGAGCCAGGTTACCAACCGACACAACACAAACGGGTTGGCAAAGCACCAAAAGCAACGCTCGGACACTACTACGTATTGCGTGCATACTGTGCAAGCATGACTCGGTACATCTATCTACAAGCCAACGCTGCACACTGCTCCGTAGTAACTCCACTGTGAGATGATAGGTCAAAGAAACGGGAGGGCGCGCAAGGATTAGGCAAAGCACAGCCGCAAAAGACCAGAGTTCGCGTTACACAGCACAGCCGCAGAACCGTTGATTGATTGAATGATTGATTGATTGATTGAGACGAATACAGCTTGTGGAACGTTACCCTGGTGATCGGATCGTGCCGTGAAGGTTCCATCTTAGACTATTTTTTCCTCCTTCTCTTTTGGTCGCAGCCTCATCCGTTCTTTCAAAAATCGAAACTACGCTTCTAGAGATACAATTTTTTTCCTTCATTGCCGGGAAAGTCCCATCTATCCAATCCCACGCATGCACGCACGCTCCCCCGCCCCCAAATCCCCCCCTTTGCCTCACTTTCCACTTTTTGGTTGAGCAAGAGCCTCCCCTCCCCTCCCCCCCCCAAAAAAAAGGCCCGGCCCCAGCCCCAGCCAATTCCATCATCCGCATCTCCCGCTAGACCGGATGGTGTGGCTTTTGCTTTCCGTTGCGTCGTGCTTCTCTTGCGGGGAAACAATCAATCCACACATCCGTTGCCCGCGAGGGACCTCGCATCGGGTGCGCGACGCGCCTTGGTTTTTCCCACATTCCTACCCGTCCGTCCGCTCAAATGGCCCCAAGCCAGCGGACGCCCGTTTCCGTCGACGCCACAGCGGTCCAGATCGACGCAGGCTTTGTCTCCTTTGTTATTTTTTTTACTAGTTACTCTTCTGCTTTCACGCTAATATGTTTTCTCCGCACGTCAGCATTCGGCTGGCTTTTTGTGCGCATAAAAAATCTTCATGTAGTGATTTATTTGAATGCAAGCAAGATGCGGAGTAGGTGCATGGTAATATGTGGAGTGTGGGGTTGGCGGGCCGGAAGAGAAGTGCATGTGTTGGCAGAAGTGATTTCAATTTTTGCGAGCTAAAAACATTGCATGTGCGGAAGAGCAAGGACGTCAGAACGGAAGCTAGCCACGTCAACGTTGTAAGTAGGGCTAGCTAAATGTCATGTCGAATAACCATGTTTACCGTGCAATGCGTGCGGCGTTGCGGCTCCGAGGAAATGGTTCGAGGCAAGTTAGCTCGTGCTCTCGAGACGAAGATCTTGAACAGCAGCGTCCATCGGGCTGCAAGGCAAGCCGCTCTATCCCATCGTCCCTTTCTACCAGTCAAGTCTCCTGAGGTGGAATTTTTTTTTCTTTCATCACGGTGGATAAATCATAGAAGGACCGAGAATGTGTGAAGTGGAATCTTGACTTCCAAATTCGCGCAATCATAGCGCTGAAGCCGTGTGGTATCATTTCTAACTGTTTGTTGAGTGGTATCTTCCTGATTATTAACCTTGCCCCCCCACACCAAGCCAAAGGGGTGGACATTGGCCAATGCACACCCCCTCTTCCTTGCAAGACTAACATGCAAGCCGGGCCGGCCCACGTATAGAAGTGAAGAGAAAATGTTGCACCGAACCATGTCCTGCATTGAAGCGAAATTGATCGTCCTCCCAACCGCCCACAGGCCACCGCCGGAAGGAGGAGACGAAAGAAAGAAAATGAACGAACCGAAAATCAACAGTCGACCTCCCTTGCGAAAACCCCGCACCGCAGGTTCGGCAATTGAAAAACAATGCTATGGAAAGCAGTTTTTTATCTTGTCGTAGCGTCGTGAAGAAGTTGCTAACAAAGGAAATAAGGGCAATACAGGTAGAAACTTTGTACAGGGTAGTGACCGAGCAATGAAGCTCAAGAAGCAAGTCTATGGGATATCGCCAAGATGCATTAACTAAGGTCAGAGTTTGCTCGCCGGCAAACAATCCTTGTTGATCCCCCATGGTTGAGTATTGCGCCGATGACCGATGTAAAAACAAAGCATGGGTCGAAGAAAGGGTATATGCTAGAAGGGAAGTGTGATAAAACGATCAACGTCCAGCAGGACAGATGATCGGTGATAACTTTTGAGTGCCGAGGCCACGTTACGGTTCGATGAGTACTCGGTAGCCGTCGGAAGCGAGCTTGCCAATAATGCTGTTGAGCAAGGACGCGGTGTTCTGTTTGAGGATAGGGTGCGGGATTATGTGCCGTGGCCGTCACGAATGGAAGAAGCCGAACCGGAACGCCGTTTGATACACAGAGTAGAGGTCCGTAGAGAGTGGAGATGTATGGTACAGTCGCAGCCGACGATTCAAGCCGAATGAACGCGTGGCGGCGTCATCAGCTGCAAACAGTGGTGTCATGCTACAAGCTCGTACTATCGCTCGAATGTGCTGGAGCGACTGATACAGTCTAGGTCAGATTCGCGCGACTCGCTTCCCGCGCGTTGTAGCTCTTCTCTGCGCTTCCTGCGCTCGCTAGGTGCTCGACTGATCAAGCGCCTAACGAAGCTGCGGCTTGCTTTGATGTTTGTGGGTTCTTGAAGCGGGCTGGTAGGCTCAATGGATGACCCGCAAGACGCGCTAGCGGAAGGCTCGGGCGCATCGACAATGTCCTGCTTCTTGATCTTACAAAAGAGGGTGGAGAACAAGTATTGTTCACCGTTGCTATCGTAAAGCGGAAGATGGCGATAGCCTTGCTGGATGCTGTTGAGCTTGGCCGTGAATGTAGCAAGAGGAGCGTGGTTCGTGGTTCGTGCATCGAGCGAGTTCCAGACAGTCCAGCGCACGAAGACGAGGCTTGGATACCTGGTGGTGACCGTCATGTCGATCTCATTGCCAAACTCGGGGTTGTAGCCATTGCCCTCGACGATGCGTGTTCGTTTACGCAGAGGGTTGCCGATGCCAGAGTGGCCATTGCGAGCTGATGCGTCTTGACCACCAATTCCTGTAGCGTTCGCGCCCATGTCCTCGGCGCAGTACATTTCAAACTCGACGTAAGGGTTGATGTTGGCTTCTTGTCCAAGGCCGCGGGGTCTTGGTAGCTGTTGGGCGGAGATGATTTGCACGGTGAACTTGACCTCCTTCTTGGGTGCCTTTCTGTAACTAGTGACTGGAGTCTCTGAGCCAAGACGAAGCGCTGCTGGCTTCAGTACATAGCCTGTCCGATCTTCACCACCAGCGAACATGGCTTCATTCAACTGTTGACCAAGATCATAAGTTTGCCAGTTGAGTGCAGCCATCTGGACGCCGCGACGCCAGAACTTGAGGGGATCGAAGTTGGATGAGTTGATTCGGAAGGCGTGAGGATAGACGCGCATCAGGCAACGCATGTTGTGGGCCTCGAGCAAGTGCTTCTCTCGAGCACCAGGCTTGGTGAGCTTCTCGAAAGCGCGCTCGTTGATGGAGAAGACATGGTTGAACGTATTTGCATCGATACTGCCAAAGTCTGTGAACTTGACTCCACGTGTGTAGACACCGAGACTGCCGAGCTCTTTCGTGATGTTGCTAGTCTTGGTTTTCTTCGACTTGCGGCGATCGTCCACTACCTCTGCTGTCTCGGCAGTGGTTGCGTTAGGGCTATCACTGTCTTCAGCTGAGCTCACAGCTACAGAGGTGGGTAGCGTGTTGTTGGAAGTTCGTGGTGTTGCCCAAAACGTTTGAGCTCTCTCGGGTGGACTCATTGAAGGTGGGCTAGAAAGAAGAGGCGAGTTAGGGACGACGTTGTCGTTTAGCAGCACGGGCCGCGACCAAGGAGAGCTGAAGCTGCGCTGTCTTCGTGAAGTAATTTCGCCCACGAGAGCTCTCGTATCGATCTCATCACCAGCAGCACGCTTGACTTTGATGAGTATTCGGTGCTTAAGTTCCTCTGGGGTGGGTAGCGACTGCGACTCAAAATCTAGCGGCTGGAGTACCAGCTTGTCGCCAAACTCCTGCATCATGATCTTGACCATGGCAGACTGTTGAATTGGAGAGCAGTGCACCTCAAGTGAAAGGATGACTGGATATGGTGACTCTGTGAAGGCATACTTGTTGATGACCTTGATGGTGTCCTGAAAGAGGATGCTCTTGGTCAAAGTTCGGCCGTGCATAACAACAGGGATATTGTCAGCACCATCCCAGCAATCGATCTCAAGGCACCGACAGCCCTTTTGAAGCGCAGTAATGTAGGCCTCAGTGCTTGATTCGCCTGCAACCTGGCGGCCAAGCAGGTAAGTGTTGTGAGAACTGGAGATGAAGTACTCATTCAATGGTCGGTTAAGTTCTTGTGGCTGGCCGACTGGCTTAAGGATGGAGTTGGCGGCAGATGTCAGGTACGTCTGGAAAGCAGGGAAGTTCATAGCCAAGGGCAATGGAACCTCTCCGCCTTCGGTCGGAGTAGCAGCCATTCTGGGTCTTGTTGCGCGCGCAAACCTCTCAAAAGTATTTGTCCAGTGTTCGACATCTTCGTTGACGTCTACGCCTTGCTCCTGTCGCAGAAAGGTGAAGAAGGTAAACTTGTCCATCTCGATCTTCGAACCAGACGTATAGGTCTTGTAGATGGCTTTGATGTCTTTGCGCTCCTTGAGGCGTCGGACAAAGTACAGAAATTGCTGTTGGTTGAGTTTTCCAGCGTCTAGAGTATCGGCTTTTGAGAAGTAGGCGCGAAGTGTAGCTTCGGTGCAGTTGATGTGCAAGCTTCGGCACAGCTCAACAGTGCTTGGAAAGTCGAGAGATTCGTCGCCTTCGCCGCGCTTCTTCATTGCGCGTTGCCAGACAAGCTTTGCGCTCTTGTCGGCGAAGCCGAGTAAGCCAGCCATAAGGTCGATGCGGTTGCGCGATACAGACTCTAGTGTTTGAGTCCACATGTTGAAGATGCCGACATCGGGCGCAATCAGGTGCATTGTTCGTATCCGACCCTTGGAACGTGTTGTGTCGGTATAGACAATGGTAAACCAGTAGGGTGCCCAGTTTTCGGATAGGCCACACTCCTCGCGGTAGTGTTTGGCTTCGGGACCTGAGCGGATCTCCTTCACATCGTCGATGTAGAAGGCTTTGGAGGGTCGCGATGGATCCCAGAATACCTTGGCCGATTCCAGATCGAGCCGCAGGGTTATCTCCTTCTTCTCCTTCTTGGTAATCTTCCTCAAAACGGTGCCTTGCTCGAGGCGGGAGTTGCGCACGGGCGCGACAACTGCGGCATCTGGTATCGAGCTGAAGCTGGGGGTCGGGTTGGAGATGCCAAGACCGTGGATGGGCTCAAAGGCGTCTTCGACCGCTTCCTCCTCTTCAAAGGCGTCAAAGTCGGATATTCCAGTGTCGGCGTCGGCGGCAGTCCTGCTGTCGCTGCGGCGGCGCATGATTACGGGGCCGGAGCTCTTGTCGCGTAATGCTGATGTGTTGCCTCGACGGAAGCGGCCTGGAATGTTTTGCGCGCCCCGGCTAACTCTTCGAATCAACCCCGGTCCCTTTCCCAGAGCCTCGGCCATAGCCGAGGGTGAGGATGTGGGCGGCGACTGAAGTGGTGGTGGAGGCAGGAGCGACTCGGGCAGGGTGTAGGAAGGAATGGCAGGCAGCGACGAGGAGACGGGCACCATGCCCTCGGGAGTAGACTGCAGGGAGCCATTTAGGTACGAGGCCGTGAGGGCGGGACTGGCACGGGCGGGAATGGTGATGGCACGGGCGTAGCTGGGCTGGGGTGAAGGCATGCGCGGTCGCGAGTAGGCGTCGTGTAGCAGCGACATGGTCGTGGCAGTGTCACAGGCAGTCAGGTGAAGTCGGGGCGGAACTAGTAAATCTTCATGGCGCGGGCAATGCTGAGTGAGAAGGAGCGTAACGGCGAGCGGGCGCCACTGGGTAATAAAAGCAGACAGGATCAACAGCCTGCTGGGTCCTGGGGGAAAAGCTTAGGCTAGGAGCTGCTTCGCATCGTGAGACTGACGGAATGCGTTTGGGCTATGACGAGTTGGGATTGGGAAGCGCGCGCTGCGCAAAGATGCAGACGCAGACGCAGGCGCAGACGCAGGTCAGCTGGGATTACTGGAGAATTGACTTGCATGCACGATGCATGGATGATTTGGGATGCAGAGTACTCCGGAGCAGTCGTGGGGGTTTGCAAGCGATGCGGGTGTGTGTGTGTGTGTGTGTGGTGAGGCAGCGTATCGTCGGCGGTGGGGTGAGTGTGCGAGGGCTTGACGTGGACGCAATGTGCCTTTGTAATTGGTGGTCGTTGCTGGGTAGTAGTGTGAGGGAGGAGTGGTAGTATATGGGCAACGGCTGCCCTTGGCAGCCTTTTTTAATCCAGGAACAGACAAGGCGCACACCGAATTTTCAGCTAAATCTTACAAGCACACACGATTATCCCTTGACTCCTAGTCATTCGGGCTTCCATCCGCCTCCGCTTAATTCGGGCTCTGAAGGCACTTCCCTGTTTGTCTCCTGTGCTAGCGCTGGACAACGAGAGCCGCGACGCTGGTGAAGGCCCCGCTGAGCAATGGTGTCCTGTATGACGCAGCCCTGGGTTCTACTGCGCGGTCCCGCCAATCATAGCCGCCTCGCGCAGAGCCGTCACTTGTCCTGGCCTGAGAATCATCAGGCAGCCAGGAAGGCTGACAAGAAAAGGGCATGCACTGGCCTGCTGCTTGTCCATGGCCGGTTGCACTCGGTGCGGCCCATTGTTACGATGCCGTGTGTTCCGGCGAGGGGATTGCAAGGCTCCGTATAGCAGAAGCAACGTTAGAGGCCCTGGTGTTGTGCGGTTCGTGTTGTCGTCGATCGCTCCGTTGACTCACCGGTCCTACTGCGCTGCTTCACGCGCTGGCCCTGCTGCGAAACCTTGACGAGTACAGGCCGGCTTAGTAGCATTGGCTAATGGCTATACCACTGGTCGTCATGTTTGCTACACGGTATCCGCATTGCCGACTGCGCGCGGTATTGCTAGTCTCTGGCTGGCCTCGGGCTGGTCTCTCCGAGGAACACGAAGCAACGAGAGCACTGCATCCTGCTCGCTCGCAGTCGCTGGCCAAGTAGCGGTGATGGCCGACGAGCATCAAATACGCTGGCCAGCGAGTCGCAGGCGCCGAGCAGGCGCCCCATGTGTGGCGGTGACACCCCCCATGGCATCGTCTCACACGTGGCGCGCGGGCAAGTGAAACCCAAGTGCGTAGCCGGCACAATGGTACCACCTGGCACCACCAAGAGGCGGCTTCTGAGTCCTGACGGCGCTGAAGCCAGGGATCCGCCGTCGCCTTCCTCGCTCCCAGTGTCCGCTGGCCCCTCAATTTGCTGCAGCCGACTCGGCTGCTTCAGAATAACAGCACGTACCGCTTTCCACGCAGAATGGCGCGACAATGCTGCACGCCCGCGGCGAGTCGCGTGCTTGTTCCATGGCTGCACTCCAGAGTTTCCACGCCTTCGAGAAGGAAGGATTCCTCTGCCCCCTGGCGCCCACACGCCAATCATGCCACAGCGCCCCCCGCACATCCACCCTACCCAGTAGTGCCAACGTGCCGGCCTTTCCAGCTCATCCGCAATGTCCATGTGACTTGCTGGCGGTGTGATGTATCTTTGTCCATCGTTGCGCTTGGTCCAATCGTTTCTTTGTTGCTGCTGTGTTTGGAGCGACCTCTCTCATGCCCTGGCTGCATTCGGCCCTTGGGCCTCAGCCGCCTCTCCAAGCTCATCGGGCGCCAACCCGGTACGCTCGCCGTACGTAGTAGTCTACCACTGCCGTTCGCTGAGTAGCCATATGGCCGGCACTGTCTTGTCACAAACTCATAGGGCTCACCCGAAATTAGCGCGCTGCACGTAGCCCCGCCTGCTCTGAGCCACGCTCGAAATGTTTGCAATCGATGATATGCATGTACCTACCCATCACTCCGTCCAGTGCGTCAGTCATGCCTGCACACACCACGGTATTCATGTCGCCGTATCTATGTGAGCTTCTACGTGGAGCCTTTCCAGCTGCCTGCGGCTTCAGGCCGTGCTGCAATGCTGTTCGCCGTTTGATCAACGCGGGCCATCAGAAACCTTATTACGCGTACGAGTTGTGCAATTCACGCCAATGAGGACTTCGTAGACCCCGTATTAATGTTCGATTTGCTCATGGCAGAAGGTCGCACGCCGTTGGCTTAGCCTGCCACGGTACTGCCATGCTATATCGATAGGCAAGAAACGGCGAAACCGTGTTATTAGAAGAGCCGAAACTCTCGTCAAATCTCAGCCTCAGGTATCCCGCGTTCGCACTGAGACGGCCATCCAGCATGTACCTTGTCAAGCCTTGTCGGGATCGACAAGGTGTAGTGCCCCGTCGTCGCTAGCTGCGATATCCCAGCTAGAGGAAAACCCTTTGGAAATTTGGCTCAATCTGCGTCCGCTCGAGCTCGTTGGTTCCTGTTCAAATGCAAGATACTCCAGACTGCGGGACGTTAATGTCTTATTAAATACCCTTGAGGAGATGAGACCTGAAGACGCGTTGTTCTCTAGAGATGCATGGGTCACCCAATGCTCATCGGAAACTTTGCGCTCTAACATCTCGTCGCCCTGTTCGCTTTCGGTCAATCTCTCAACAAATCCGCGGGAGAGTAGTGGGCTGGCATTACGGCATCTTGATGGTTGCGCACACGTTCTTGGATCTGGGACGTCGTAGCCCGCGTCAGAAGCAAGTTCAGATCCAGACTCGTACGTTCCAGGGCTGGTGGAGCTGACTGCGCATGATAGTGGCAGACACCTTGAACACGCGTTCCCCGAGTACTTTGGAGTCAGTGGGCATGTCTTGTGTGCATCATCATGCATTCCCGGCAGAGAGAGATTATCATCGCTCTGGAACACAAATGCTCGCCAATTCTTCTCGTCCTCGTCCAAGGTTTGTACCGGTCGGTCTCGACGAATGATGGCCACGCCAGAGGGACGCGTCGATTTTGCTTCTACAACACCCCTCTTCAAAGAAGGCAAAGAGGCGGAAACTGAGGACGAGCTAATGCGGCTCTGACCACCCTGACCGTGAGTGGCCTGATGTGACCAGGCCATTGCCGTTTCATTATTGTGTCCCCCGGTGGGGTGATCATGCAAGATACTGCTTCTGGTTTGAATGGCTGTATCGGAGTGGCTTGAACCATCGGAAATTGCGAGATACGTCTTCCATGGTCCTTCATCGACGATTGCGTGGCCAGCCGAAACCTCAACATCGACTAATTGCTCCCTATCAGTATTGTCTTGATGCACATACTCTATCTTGGACGGTCGTGCCGAGTCTGGATCACAAAAAGGCTGTGTCTCACCGATCTGATGGCCGTCCGATGCAGTACGGCCACGGCTACCTGCACTGGAACTGGAGCCGCTGAAGGCAGGACAGAAAGCGCGCTCACCGCCCTGAACATGGTGCGTGAGCCGAAACTCATGTGTAGAGCTCTCGTTTTGTCGCAGAGTCATTGTTCCAGGTTGACACTGCTGTCCAAGCTGAGCACCGATAATGCTCCGTTGCTCAGAAGTACCCGGAAATGGACTAGCTACGTTACGCCGAGCAATACAATAGCGCTGAGGCTGCTCACCGGTCGAGGGCGCACGAGAAGTAACACGAGCTTGCTCAGAAGCACTAGAGGCTGCATGAAGCTGAAGGTTGACAGGTGGCTTCGCCGAGCATTGCTGTGCAAGGTGCTCTTCCTGGTCGAAGAGCATCGGTTCAGAGGAAGCATGCGACTGCGCATATTGTTCCAGATGTGTAGAGTGAGTGTTTTCCATTGTATCTGTGCCAATCCGTATTTGAATATCGTCGACATATTGGTGTGGGCCACTCCCTCCGAGCATGTGAGCAAAGGCGTTGGTTGCAAGGTGGTGGCCCTTATCTCTGGTATCATCGTTGTCCATCTGTCGTGGAGCTGCACCGCGTCCTCTTGTCGTTCTCCTGCGCTTGCCAATCTTGCTCTTCTCCCTGCTTGATAGGAATCGTAGACTGACTGATTTCGAAGGGACCATGCCGACCCAATCTTGCTGTGCCAAAAGCCTCTTCCTATTCGCTTCCAGCAATTGCAGGTCCGGATCCATCTCGGGGGCCCTGCGTTTCCCCTCGCGCAAGTCTATTTGGTGGTTAGTCTGTCTTCACGTCACTTGGGCAAATGAGTAGCAAGTCATCACTACTACCTTTAGGGATGCGAATCTGAGTATCTGAGATTGAAGGAGAACGACGCAATAGACTCGCTGGAAGCGCTTCATGAGGTGCTGTTTCATGGCTGTTTGTTGTCGACCGCCTCCTGTCTGGCGCGGGCCCATGCTGCGTTCTCTCACTTGGACGCTTTGCAGCATGCCCCGTGTGTCGCACTGAGCCTGAGCCAAACGGGGCCATCCCCCAAAGGCCGGAGTCGTCATTGTTGTGCAAATAGCTAGGTCTGAAAGGAGGGACAGGTGTGTTAGTAGCATTCTGGAGCTGTGTGCGCGCTTTGGCAAAGTATGCTTTCTGCTGTTGGAGCACGCCCCTGTTGGCTTTCTTGGTGCGCTGCAGCGAGCCACCTGTCCAATTCATTTGTAGAACGTGTCGAGTTTGTTCTATGGTTGCACGCGTTGGAGAAGGATGGGTGGAGAGGTAGTTGAGAGACAGTGCACTTTGCTGGTCGGGGCTGCTGCTTGCGCTTGCCTGCTGAACATGGGCCGCACCTTCCCCTTTTTTGTTCTTTCCTCAAAACTGCAACATAACTACAGCACTTTACACTTCGTATCTCGCACTCCACCCTTCGCAACGCTGGCTTGCCCATCTTGCTCGGTTACTTCCTACGCTCGACTGTCTTCCGCTACTCAAGCTCGAAATCTGTCGTGCCGGCAAAGAAACAATCACAGAAGAAAGGGTCCAATTCGTTTGGTCGATCAGCGCCTCTGACACTTCCCTCCGGCACAAAAAAAGTGGAGCGCCGGAGATGTACCGAGTCCCTGCGACGGGATCCCCGTGGGTGTGGGAGATCTTTTACATTCATGGCAACAGGATGTGGGAACGGGGATTTAAAGGATGCATCGCGCTGTTACACCATAATCAACGAATACAGCAGGATATGCCGAAGACCACCAGTTCTGTAGGACCGATTTTAGAGCTATCCACAACTCAAACTTTGGCGTTACACCTGGGGAAATCGTGGAGACGCGGAGAAGAATGGGGTGGACAACCACAACCCCATACCAGGTCCATCACCGTTCCCAACCAGACTCCATTCATCCGTCTCTTCAAACCTGAAGCCTAAACGCCGGTCGCGATAAACGTGCTTCGTACATGGCGCTGTCTTCTCGGCAGCTGCATCAGATCATTGCTTCTTGCAGCGTGGATTCCGGTCCTGCGGCATCTGAAAGCGCCCATGTACACTGGATGCGCGACTTGACTAGTCGCTAGATGCAGTCTTCCAACCCGACCGACCAGGTACCGGTGTTGCATTCCCACCCAAGTGCCTCACCTGCGTCCACTCACCACCCGCAGTCGTTTCAATCATCTTTCTGGAAGCGTTTGGATAGCGGTTATTGGGTTTTGTTTATAGCGCAATACACGCCAGCCCATATACACTCTTGCAACCTACTCCAATAATACAACATAATGGCATACAGGCTGCCACAGTACATACCGCAGACGCGCCGCCAGTTGCGGTGTACCTTCATGTACAGTTACGTCAAGCGCCACAGCCTGAGACTCTTGCTGTGGGTACTGGTTCTACTGGCGACCCACTACATGTAAGCTGGGGAGATATCGCTCAATGCACGCGCCTACAATCGGAACGAGGGTGCGTCGGTTGATGCATTCCGACATGTGACAGGTAGCGATAAGGACCCCACACGTGGTACGGCAGGTGTACTTGGTTTCTATCGAGCCGGTGTTTTTTCCAGACGAATGGCGAGCTTCTTGTTCAAATGTGGTAACCGTGGACAAATGCTAAGAGCCTAGGGCGGATTGGCATGTCTGCCGAAAGAGCCTACGTTTGAGGCTCAAATTGCCTCATCTAGCTTCCGATACTTGGCGAGAACTGTTGGCCGGCTTGTTCTCGCCGGAAACGAGGAGCTGTCGATCCATCACCAAGGCCTGCCCTGAGTCCCTGAGGCTGTTCATTTGTGGGCGATTCGAAATGGCCTTTCCAAGGCGCCGAAGCGATATGCGAGCTAATCAGAAATGACATCACTAGCGCAGATGGCCTCAAAATTCTGCATGACCGTTCCACAACAACACCAGCCGCGGCCGTCTACCACATGGCGCGCATGGGACGGCAATAATCCGAGACCGCCAGAGATGCACGAGGCCCTGTGCCGTGACTGTCATACCCACTATTGTTGCAACGTTACCGGTCTACGTGTCGAATGGGCATCGAGAAACATGCCACAATCTCTCACTACATGCCGGAATCGCACGTCTAGACACTTTCTCTCTACCACTATTGAATTCGGTGTTGCAAATGTGTCCTTTGCTCTCAATCTGACAGAGTGACGCCATAGATCTACGCAATACCATCCAACAGAATCCCGAGCCATACCCTTAACGCTCAAGTTCCGGTACATCAACGTAGAGTGGCATTGTACCTTGCCGCTAGACTTGCAGTACATGTTTGAGGGGTGTAGGGATGTAGGGGGGCGAAGTAAAGACTACTGTATCTCTTTGGTATAAGTGTCTCGGTATTCTTCGCACAAACCAACCATCTACAATTAAACCCACCTCCACATATCCACGTACCCACATACCCACAGTTCTCTCCGCTTCCTCTGAGGGCTTACCTGGAGACTTGACCTGTCTATCGGGCTCGTACACACTATAAAGGCTATCGGAATTTCAGCATTTTCGGATTCATTAAATCACAAGCCAATAGACTCCTCTCTTTGCAGTACACAACACACGTTGCAAACTTGTCTACTCCAAAGACCATCCTCTTTCACCATGTCGGCGCCTTCTCTCGCAGTCCCTTCGACGGGAAACCGCTTCGTGCGACGCCTCTCTTCCACTGAAGCCACCCGTGAGAACATCAAAATGGGCCCAACCGTCGTCGTTCCCCCACAACATCTCATGGCTCCTTCAAAAGCGTCAGAGATTGCCAGCGCGTTCGAGGCCGCCAGACATCACCTCGACTCTGCCGCGAGTCCTGGATCGCCTGGTTACACTCCCCCAGAGACTTCGGTTACCGACAAATACGCCTTCGCTTTTGGTGAGCCAGGCCTTGTTAGTAGATCAAAGCATGCCTTTTCTAACACATCTCAGATATCGACGGTGTCCTTATCCGAGGTGGTCGACCAATTCCAGAAGCCGTTGAAGCCATGAAGATGCTCAACGGCGAGAACGAGTATGGTATCGTCGTACCATACATCTTCGTCACAAATGGTGGTGGTAAGACCGAAGCCGAGCGCTGCGTGCAACTCAGCAAGCAGATGGAGATTGAAGTATCACCTGGACAATTCATCTGCGGTCACACACCCATGAGGGAGATGGCAGAGAAGTACAACACTGTTCTTGTTGTTGGAGGCGAGGGCGAGAAATGCCGCATCGTTGCCGAGGGCTACGGCTTCAAAGATGTGTAAGTTGATGCACGACATGTTGTTCGGAGTTATCTTCTAACGCTTGTCGCAGTGTTACCCCAGGAGACATCATCAAAGACAACCAGGACACCACACCATTCCGCAAGCTCACAGAGGAAGAGTACAAGAACTCACGAGCCCGGAACTTTGCTGAGGTCGAAATTGAGGCGATCTTCGTCTTCGCCGATTCTCGCGATTGGGCTTCGGATCAGCAGATCATCCTGGATCTGCTAATGTCGAAGAAGGGTCGTCTTGGAACCCGATCCGCCAACTTTGACGAGGGTCCACCGGTCTTCTTCTCGCACAACGACGTCGTTTGGAGTGCTTCGCACGACCTTACCCGCATTGGTATGGGCGCTCTCCGTGTTTCACTCGAGGCCATGTTCAAGGCAGTCACTGGTCGAGAGCTCAAGACTACCGCATTTGGCAAGCCTCAGATTGGCACCTTCGAGTTTGCCACTCGCCTTCTCAAGGAGTGGCGCAGAGATACTCATGGTATCAACTCGGCTCCCTCAACCGTCTACTTTGTAGGTGACACTCCGGAATCCGATATCAGGGGCACCAACGAGTATAACGCGCACACCGACTCAGCAAACTGGTACTCTATTCTAGTAGAGACAGGTGTCTACCAACGCGGTACCACGCCTCGCTTCGAGCCCAAGGCTATTGTACAAAATGTCCTCGAGGCTGTCAAGCATGGTATGGAGCGCGAGTATAAGAAGGCTCTACGGGAGAGCATGATGAACACTGGTGTACTAGAGGAGTAGATTCTCTACTTTTCACTTCTCTGTTTTGTTTCCTTCTGCATAGCATGGCGCATGGGTGGTACCTAATCTGATTTTCGAGATGATACAGGCAGTCACTATAGATGGTAGACTTGGCTAGATCGTGCAACGGTATAGTCGCGAATGCAATCCAATGATACCAGGCAGGCATAAACAGCCTTGTCACTTCAACTACGGTCTCCCAGTTATGCAGTCTCACTTTGACGAAGAGCAGGACATGTTTCAGAAGTGACCGACATCAACTTTGGCCAGCTACCGACGTCTGCACGAGCAATCAAGTCGATGCAGCCATATTATTCAGACCATCTCCCCGCCTCGAAAAGCTTCACAATAGACTAGTCTTACCCACCAGCGCCAGCGGCAAATTCCGATTTCAATTATTCACACTCGAAATGACAAACGTACGTACGCTCACGTTACGTACCCGGTATGTTCCACGCGGCGCGCTCAACAGCGCGAAGTTTGTATTGCGAATCGCCACAGTCGGGCCGAGAAACTCAAAGTCGCCGGGTTTAGTGCAACCAACAACAATTGCGATTACGACGGCCAACCACACCGTCCATCAAATTAGCCCACCTAAGCTACGAAAACGTCCGAGAATACCCTGGCCGATGGGATGGCGATGCAGAGCATGTGGGCTGTGGGCTCTTGGGATTAAGGAATGTGGATTTTGAGGCAGTGGGAAGTTATTTGTGGGTGTGTGGGTGGGTTGAGAGATTGTTGGACGACGACGACGACGACGACGAGGATCGATCGTGACACAAGTCCCTATTCGAGCGGAACGGGGCTGCGGCTGTAAGAGGAAGTTGGACTGGCTCCACTACAACGTATATATGTAATACGACATTGCGGCACATGGCATGGGTGCACTTGTCTTCCTCGGCACGGATAACACACATTCCTACCTGCACCCGTACGGTACAGCAGCGCGGGCATGTTTCGAAACGATTCGCAAGGCGACGTTGCGGTATGGGGCTTTTGTGGACCCTGATTGCGAGGCACACGGTTCGACCAAACATCCTCCTCCCACCTTCGGCGCAATCTTATCGATTAGACGGTATGGACGATGTCGGAGACGAGCCTGAAACCATCGACACGCTTGTATTCAAACTCTCGAGATTTGCCCGAAGACACTGACGACTTTGCTTTTGTGGCTTGAGTCATGGCACTGGGACAGTTGGCCCGCCCGGACCCAGCGAGTCGTCTGCCAACGGCTGACGATCTGGGGTGGCCTTGCAGGCAATGCTGGAGATGGGTGACGGGGGATTGCCTTGTTCGTTTCCAAAACATCAAAGTTTCGAATAAGCTGGTTTACCTGAGACCAGAGACCCTGATTCACTGCGATATCTGATACTGAAGATCCCGTCTCTTGCATTTTCCTTCTTCTGGGCAGATGCGCGGATGTCCGCTTCCCCGCTAGACGAGGCGTTGTTTCGTCGGACCGTAATGAAGCCTGACGCCAGGCTGTTCGATCTGCTGTGATAGGTTTACTGGTCCCTGCAGTTGGGATTTACAGATGAGCAGTCGCTAATGCTTGATGCCGATGCTCTATTCGGCTTTCGACATTTGTGCGATGCGGTGCAAAGTCCGTATGGTGTGGTAGGTTTTGGCATGAGAATAATTATTGTGACGAGATGAATTAGCTTTGCCTAAATTTCAGGCTGAAACGAAGATCTCTGTGAAGGTTTGTGTACATCGTGGTAGGTGTCTTGCGTGTTTGGTCGCATGCCTCGAATCCCGTTGGCGGTACTGCACACATAGCTTACTCACCTGCATCTTGCTGACACACCTCGGCTTGATGGCTTCCAACAATTTCTCACAGCCCTGACTGGAAAGGAAAAAAGGTCAGAGATGGAAAGACATATAGCAAAAAGACATGTCATCTCCATATGTGTGCCAAATATGAACCGCTCATCCACTATCCAGATAGCAAAAAGAGGATTTGGTATTTGTATCTGACAAATGTTGAACGAGGTCGAAAGAAGTGTGATTTGTGGCTGGGTCTAATCATGTTCATTGAGCCACATACGAGAAACGGTTGTATGTTTATTGGCTACGATTCTCTTCAAACTCATGTTCGGAGCGCTCGTTATAAGCATTGAGGCTGTAAAACCACTCTAGCTTACTGCGTATAGCTTTTTCTGTATAATCCACAGTGTCAACGCTCTTCGGTCGGAACTTGGGCTCCATGGGGTCGATGAACAAGGTGGTATTGTCATAGCCCCATTTCTCCAGATTCGTGACATTGAAAGCAACCATCATGCTGCCTGCCGTTAGTATCAAGATTGTAGAACAATTCTCACGAGATGACTTACTCATAATCTTCATGGATGAGGTTGTGGCAGTGGAACATATACACACCCTCCCATGGTGCGTACCTCACTACAACACGGACAATTTCACCGGGGGCCATCCACACGACATCCTTTTCACCTGCTGTCTCATATTGCATCACCTTATTACGACCACCCGTGCGAGATAGGACCTGGAAATCAACGAGGTGGATATGAACAGGATGCGAGGCATTTCCACCTCCATGTCTCAACTCCCAGATCTCATCCTGGCCCAGGACAGGTCTTGTCAAAATGCGATTCTCGATGTCCTGCCAACCAACACCATCAATAAGCCATTCGCCGTCAATTCGGGAAAAGGTGAAGTTCTTGGTGACGTTGGTCTGCGGTGGTGGAGGAATGTAGCGAAGGTCAGACGGTACGGGATCGTTGTTGGTGCAGTCTGTAACGGTATTACCGACGACGAAGCGCATGACGCGATCTGTAGCAGCATAATCGAGGTTTCCTGCCATTCCGCGCTCGTTGAGCATGGTGATGTTCTTGTTTATATAGTTGGCGAAGTCGACGACAATCTCGTAACGTTCGCCTTCAGCGATAGCGAAACTTTTCGTGGTTACCGGATGAGAGAACAGTCCTGACAGCAAGTTAAGAAAACCTTGAAATGGGGCCAGGCAAACATACCACCATCCGAGGCGATCATATTGAAGTCCAATGCCTCTTCAGTCTCATCGTCTTGCAAGTATAGATCAAATGAACGACTGACAGAACCATCAAGGATGCGGAAACGATATTTTCGTGGCTCAACGTTCATGTACGGCCAAGGCTGGCCATTCACATGAATTATGTCGCCCCATAGTCTAGTGTTGTTGTGCGTATCGAATAGGAGGGAGCCATCGGCAGCGTATTGCTTCGCGGACAAGGCTAATGGGACATCGTAATCACCAGCTGGCAAGCTAAGGGCTTGTTCATCTTCGTCTGTCAAGAGATAGAAGCCATAGAGACCCATGTATACATTCTCGCCGGTCTCGCGCTCAGTATGGTCCTATTGAAAGTCAGTATGTGAGGTCAGAGACCATGACTAGTTGCGAAGAAGACTGACATGATACCAAATAGTTCGCGCGTTCTGTGCGTTCGGATAGTAGTAGTCTTTATATTGACCGGGGTGTGCATAATCTGCGGCCCAGCCATCGAAAGGAGCGCGATTGTACTGACCATGGACGTGCACCGAAGAGTTTGTTGGACTGTTGTTGGTGAATCGCACTACTGCCTCTACAAATGATATCAGTATCGACCTTACAGGTTGGATCGATTGGAGGCCTACCTCGCCCTTTTCGCATCATGAAAGTCGGTCCCGGCTGCAGCCCATCATATGTGTATATTGGGGTAGCTGGTAAGTTGGGGTATATTTGTTGGGTGGCGGCCTTGACTTCAACCTCGTAGTAGTCAATAACGGCACCCGTGGTCTCATTAGTATACGTACTACTTCTTGTTATTGTTTGAGATCCATGCCTAGCACTGTAGTACTTACAATTTTGAACTCTTCACTGGTGGTGTAGGTAAGGGATATTGGAAGATCCATGTGTATTCTGGGCTGTCCCATCTTTCCGACTTGTTCGGTGGGATCGTGTCGTATGGTGGCACGCTTGTCTCACTAGGGAGAGTAATGAGAGACGACAAAGTCACACTGGCTAAAGGAGTGGCACGTATACTTTGTGTCAAACAGCTAACGAAAAGAAAAGAACGAGTGACTAAAGGAGACAACATATTGTGATGGAAACGCTACCAAATTGACAACACGGTCTGCGCGGCATCTCGAAACCTTTAAGGGGAGCTCGAGAGAACATCATATGCAGAGACATTAATCGTTTTCGTTGACGTAGTATACAAGAACTGGTCCGTTTGATGAGACATGGCCAGCTGATAGATCATGCGTATCTGGCAGAGCGAAGGACAGATGCAGGGACGGCTGTAGCTTACTCCCAGGTGGGTGGACCAGTAAGTAGTGACTCTCCTAATAGAATCATGATCTACCTTTTCGGGAAAAGAAGTTCAAGGAGGGTTCGCCTCATCGAAGATGCATGTTTTGCGCTGATGAAAGTCAAGAAAAAGGACCGCAAGGGGGATCTGCGTCCGATACGCCACCAAAATGTAATGAGTATCGTCGGCATCAACAGAACTAGATTTGAAAAGAGCTCCATGTGATATCCTCTATCGCTCGATAGAAAAGGCGGCTGTGCAACTATGACGTGGTGCTAAAGTCGATGTTGTGAACGGAGAGCTGCGACGAGCCGTGGACCTTTCTCACGTGCAAGCTTCGTCTAGTCCCAAAACGACCACACTAATACTTTCTTTGGCTGCGCTTTCTCCTTACTTCACATCCTTTCCCTGTAGTAACCACATCCACCACTGATGTATGCACAAGACATCGACACTGCCTGGGCATGCGCACTCTTATCTTTGGTCCATCTCTCACGAAACTTATGGTCATGTTGCTAGTCGCTTTCTCGTGCCATCCCAAACCCCTTAACAACGTTCCTTTAATGCTGTGGCGTAGGCTAAGCAGCGCCATACGTTTTCCATGTTACCCACTCTTGCAAAAAGCAGATTCGTATCTGTTCTTGACGTATGGCCTGAAAGCTAGCATTGGGAGGAGGCTGAAAGAGATGACCTGAGTTATTGGCATCCTTTAGTATGTCATACCTGCGACACTCGTGCAGTGCTTATTCCCACACCCGGTGCGACAGCTTCGGATACTGCGTTTTATGTGGTTGCACGGCATGCTCTGTACACGGGGTTTAAGAGATTACCACTGTGGTCTAACGCGGTACATTCCATGGAGCGGCAATCAATCGTGGGAATCAAAAATGCATGATCGTCAGATATCGATATTGCCTGGGCAGTGAAAGCACATCATCATCTCCGATTTGGTCTTATCGGTATGGGCAATGACACTGTTAGTCCCTGTGTTGAGGTATTGAGAGAGAGCCGGCTCAACAACGTGGACAAGCACAATAACGCGCACCCTTGCAAAAGCCTCCAATCAGTATATCGAGTTCGGGCGGATGCGCAGTAAACGTTAAGAATCGGCGATCCAGTTGCTTCTGTGGCTCATGGACTGGCCGTTATGTTGTTTGGCTACAACCCTCGGACAAGACGGGAGAGCCACAAGTGCCATTCTGGATTTGTAAGTGTTTGGGCAGAGTAGCTTTCACGCATCACATGTAGTAGTAAGCCTGAGAGAGGCACTGCAACTTTCTGCTACTACATGTCAAGCATGTTATCAACTGGGCAGTTTTCCAAAATATGTACGGAAAGTATTCCCCCACAACCAAGTACTATGGCTTGTCAGAATATCTAGTGGTATCCATGGCCTCTGACTTGACCTCCGTCACCGTAACCCCTGTATCCTCAATTGCGATCTCCGCCGAAACCTCCACCATAGCCGCCATGCCCATCGAACGCGCTAGGTCCTCCATCGAAGCAGTCATGGTTTCTGCCATACTGATTCCAATCGTCCAAGTAGTCATCATACCCGTCATCATGCCCTTCCATGCCTCCAACGATCACGCTATGTTAGCACCATGTCTCCCATGCTTGTGCTCTCAATTATAAATGGTCAAACCCATCATGAAATCCCTCAGAAATCGCTATACAGTATCCTTCTCGCAAGGCACGAGCGCCGTAGCCGGAATGGCGACCGATAGTGCGAGCTTCGCAGTATTCGGGGATAGGGTTACGGGGCATGTCGCCGGTCGGAGAAGATTGGCTTGGGAGCCACTCCTTGTTCGCTGATGACGAAGCTGAGATGTTGGAGAAGTGATAGACAACGTGACCTTCCAACATAAGATGATACATGTACTGCTTGATCATATATCCTCCCCAGTTGGTTATATAGAAGTACACTTGGCATAGCTAATGAGTGTGCACTTAATTGAAGGAGTTTCTTAGGCCACATGCGTTATTGCCATCTGACCGCAATGCCTGACGCATCCAAGGGAATACACTCAGCTTACTCATGGTCTCTATTGTCTGTTTTTGCCTAATACAACCAAATGCTTTGCTACGGCAACAGTGCCCACATGCAGATCATGCGTCTTCTCTTGATGCCTCAGAGTTGTCCAGAACACCGGCACTCGCAGTATCCCCTCCATGACCCTCCATGTGGAGATGCAGCCCAGTATCGAGCGATGAATTTCGCAATAAACAGGCTTGCTGCAAATACGACGCGCGTCGCTATGAGGCCTTGTTCTGTAGCCGTGAGGCATTCCGCGCAAACCGTTGCAAGGAAAACGCAAGCCTTGCCGTCGGCCTCTTAGCCAAATGGAAACTATTCTCGAGCCGCAAAAAAACAAGAAGTTTGATTCCACACGTGGTTGCCGTTCGTGCAGGCGGGTCTTAACGGTCTGATAAGAAAGGCCCGAAGCGGCTGATCTATCCTAGTGATCTCGATCGTAGGATCACCATACTTTTGACGTCCGGCTTACTACGATCGAGAACGTCGGATTTATAATATCGAACAGCAGTTGGGCTTCTTTATGACGACAGTAAGCAAGGCGATGTTTTGTAGTGATCAATCTACCCTTGACCTCCTCCTGGTGAACAAGGTACCATGTCAGCTCAAACCAACTTCTGGGTCAGCAATTTGCTTGAACGTTTTTGATCACGATCTCTTGCGTATCCTTGAGGGGAAAGTGATTTGCTTGGATATCTGCCACTTGTGGGGAGTTTCCGTGGTTGCATGCCCGCAGCTGCCGCTGGAACGCCTAGACAAGAAAAGTCGCCGTTAATGTTAAACTTGACTATGCCAAGAGTGAGGTTTGAATAAACAGGCTTCGTGTGTCTCATTTTTCCTTGCGCCATTTACCCGAAGGTAGTCAGAAACTCCATGTCCACAGGCAAAAATGCAATTAGTCATCATACCAAGTTTTCTGTTCATGTCAACAATGACAACGCTCAATCGCTCTACTTTCAACATTGTAGATCACACATCACATAACTTGACCAGCCCTTGGAGCACCATATGTGATCAGTCGACATACTAACTCAATGAGAAGTCGGTGAAGGGATTGACCACATCGTCCACAAGACTCCAATGCGGCATGGTGGGGTTACACATCGTACGGCTCTGATGTGGGGATGTGAAAGCTACTTGTCGATGTACATTCATGGTTGTTCTGGTGTGGAGAATACCTAGGTGCCAGTCCCAAAGGAGTAGCGGAAGGGTGTTTAATTGGATGAGTTAGCATGGACGCGCATTCCGGCGATGGCAACCCAACCGCCGCTGACGTAGTTCCTTTCTATCGTCATCTTGACTTTTCGATCTCCAACTCGTTTCACATGTGATATTGATTTGCGTTCCTGAAACACATTCCCGCCGTTCCCGGACGTCCCTGAATTACATTTGGCTTATAAATCGTGCAGAATGTGGAGTGAGAAGTGGACCTGATTCTCTGCCATGACTATTTTCAGACGAGAAACCGACGACGACCCAATTCCTGTGCCATGACGTTAATAGTTGTCGTGCCGTTAGGACAGTAACACTAGCTACGGTCTGAACCAAACTTCTCAATTATGGCGTAAGAAGCGGGATGCAAGGTAAGCGGTGAAGGCGCGGTAGGCGTACGGCCACGTGCATCGTGGTTTGTATGCTAGCAGCTGACACATAGTTCAGCGAGTTGAATTAGCGTACGCTAATGGCTCCCGTGATGTGGAGGTGAGCTTCTATACGACATACCGTATGCTGCCGGCATGTGGGAATTCGTATCATCGATACCTTGACCTATACGTGCTAAGCACCACTCATGATTAGAGCCTTGGAGTGGGCCATCTTGCTCATAGAGTCGTAACCGAACCTAGTGCATTAGATAATTGAGCGACCTGCAACAAATGGGAAGCAGTGGGTACCGCTCCAACGCAGACGAAGGAGCAAAAGGAAGCTTCGAACAATCGATTCGATAGGAATTCCATGATCTTCATGAGCCGCAGGCACGTGACCTGCAATCTTCTTGAAGGTCCACGAGTAAGAGATGACAACTGCAGCACTCACTCAGTCTCAAGATTTCCCTGGCTCTCCCAGCATATACATCGGCATACTCTTCATCATTTCCGTCACTCAATCACGACATGATTCGATGATCGGAACCTTGCATACTGCCGATGCCAAATCCCTGCATAACTCTTGACCCACACACATGGCATTTATTCGGCATCTCAGATCCGTGGAGGAATGGGCACGGGGCACACACCTACCACACCACACCAACCAACGGCCTCTACATAAAAAAAACGCAGGGAAGCCGAACCAAAAATGAATCATTACGACGATAAGGAAGACACTGTTTTTTTGTGTGTGGAAATCCTTTGAAATCGTGAGCGGGCTGTGCAAAAATAGCATGCGTTGTCAAACTAAAGCTCAGATCATCTTCTATAGCCACGAGCATTTTCATGGTCGTGAAATTGTGATTAATAGGATACGAGTTATTTTGCTGGATTGGTGGTGTGTTGGTGTGTTGGGTTCAGCATAGCTACCTAGCGTCCCCTGAACGACAACAACCCAACACCATGCACAACGTGTATGCACATTCCCGCAAAACAAGAAATCATGCGCAACAAATCAATCACCGGGCTCCCTCCTCTATCCAGCATCTTCCTCCCCAAAACACCTTCCTCTAGCCAAGATTACCACCCGGTGCACTCCACTCAATCCAGCAATCCGTTCGGAAGATCCTGGACTGGCTGCGGGGCTACCAAGCCAGCAAGTAAACAGCGAGTAAGTAGCCTAGCGAATCCTCCGTGTGCCATAGCCGTCAACAATCCCCCAAAAGATGATGATCTTTGCACCTTCCAAGGATTTCCCTCTTTGTTCGAAAGTTTTACGCGACCGCCAGCGCCGAATGATCATCATCCGAATATCCAGGTGACGGAGTGGTGGTGTGTTGGCGATGATCCAAAATTCTGCCAACGGCCCGTCTAAACCTGATTTTTCTCTTCTTTCTTTTGTCCCTTGTCTTTTTGATCGTGATCCACCAGTCTCTTTTGGCTTGGTAAGTGCCGCTGGAAGCGAAGCGAAGCAAGAGCGTGCACAGCAGCTGCAGCCAGCGAACAAACAAATTTTGGGCCTATGGAAGTGCGCACAGCCAAAGTGGGTTGGAGAAATGAAAAGATTCAGGGTCCGCTCGCACGGTGCGCTGCATGTGTTGGTCAAACTCTCTAGTAACGTGGAGTGATGCGGGGAAAGATTTTGTGTTTGTGCTGGATGCATTGGGAAAGCACGGAGGGGGACGAAAGTTACGTTAGCGGTAGTTGCGACTCGTACGCACACGGTGTACACACACCAACACCTGCTCTTTTCGGCGACTAGCAAATGACTGGGTGTTTCATAAAGGCGAATGCGGCCGCATTGGATACGGCGTAGGGGAGTTTTTTTTGATGGGTCGAAGAATGGGTATGGTGCTGATCGGGTAGGTCGGCATGTCGCGTGGTACTGTCTGGATACGTGGGGGAGGGAAGGACGAGGATGAGGATGTGGCAGTGTTGGACTGGGCGATGGAGTTGTAGGCGCCGCGGTATGCTTGTCATGACAGAAGTGTGAGCATTTAAGTATTATAACGGCGAGCACGATAGAATATGATGTGACGGAGTTGAATTGCTAGCTACATGAGAAGAAGACCCGTCATCTGTCCAGCTCAACACCACTGGTGGAGCGCTTACTGTGAAGCTATGGACAGGCGAGATGCTATACATATATACTTTCGGAAAATAACGTTTTTTGGGTATTTGATAAAAACGACCGGTGCCACACTCCAGCACTTGGAGGTGATTGAAGAAGAAGAACGTGCGAGTTGGTGTTTGCAAGGAAACCGTTCCATCCGTCTCTGTCCATGCTGTGTTCAATTCGAATGCTAGTTTTGGGATTATGAGGATGAAGAAAAAGGACGCCGTGATGCTCCATGCCGTGGGGGGAATATGGCTTCGGAATTGTTCAACAAAAGAAAGGACGTAAAGTGACTACTTGTCTCGGTGTCGTGTCCGAGTAGCAGTCCTTGGGTGGTCTTGTGTTGGTTGTGCTTGTGTTGTCTGGTGGCTGAAGAGTCACCTGCCACCAACAGAAGTTGCCCGGCCAGGAGAGTACTCTCCCCTTCGATGAGCTTCCTCGCGGATGTACTTCTCAACGTGCTGCTCAGCCTCAGCTCGGCACACACCAGCAGTAAGGTAACCACCGGCATTTTCTTCGAGTTCCAATGGAGTGACGACTCCAGGACTGGCTAGTGGCTCTAGACGTGGACTGGTCGGCTTTGGTCCAAAGCCCCTGTGTTGGCGAGTGGTGTTGGCAAGAAGTTGCTGCTGGTAGAGGTACATCTGTCTTTGGACTTCGTACTGTCTGTTGACTGAGCGAGGCGAAGCAGGCGAGTTGGGGCTGTCAGGACCGGCAACAGGTGTGTTTGCTTGGCTTGAGCCTTGAGACGAAGCGTAGTTTGCTGGGTGAAAGCGGGGCAGAGAAGGAAGCCTTAGGTGCGCAGCAGGCCCGTTGTTGCTGGATTGGCGTGGGTTCAAAGCTGGTCGACGTCGAGCCTGGGAGGGAATATCGAGAGGCTGTGATCTGGGCGAGAGAGGCGAGCTGATGGCAGGCATGCTGCGGTCGGCTGTTCGAGAAGACATGTTTTGGTAGGAGGTGTCAGGTCTAAAGATGACTCGCGAAAGGGAAGGCGAAGTCGGCGAGGATCGCATATGACGTTTGTGGTGAGGAAACCTCGTTTGTACTTTGGGAGCAGGAAGAAGGGTACGGTTCAGGCGAGGCCGTTATATAAATTCCTCTCAACTGATAGTGAGGAGAGAAATGATGAAAAAATAACGCACCGTGCTTCCGAGCAGAAACGTACAGAGCAGCGGCAGTGTCTAATATATTAGCAGCGGGAGGGTCCAGCAAGGCTTGGGTCTTGGTGGCGGGCCTCGGGGATGATGGCCGATCTTTTTGGAAAGGTACAGCGTTGATCTTCCGCTTTGAAGGCGCACTGTCGTGCGGTAATCGTTACTGAGAGAGTAACAAGTTGATGCACGGCTCAAGTGGACTCCGTTCCCATGTGGTGGAGGCACAAGCGCCTGTACACCTAACTGGCAGCACACCAAGCCGGTGTCTGTCAGTTGCAACAGGTGGCTGCGGGCCGGTTATGGCGGAGCAGAGTAGAGATGGCGCGTGTGTTTCCCCGAAACTTGGGTCCACAATATCAAAGTAAGCTGGAGTGCGTCGGCTGGGATGAGGTCGGCGCAGATGGCAAAGGGTTGTTGCTGGGTTGGGAGGGCCAATCTAACACGGGTGAACAGGAACAAGTGGTACAGAGCCTCCTTTACATACCAGCGGAGGACAAGGCCGTAGCAACGAGGCGCGCCATGTTTGCAGGCGCTACTATCTCGTCATCAAACCTCGCAGGCCTTGGTTTCGCTCTTTGGGCCGGGCGCTCTATTCCATTCCTGCCTCGCTAAACATGCGAATCGTCCAATGCCCATTATGACGCAGTGCAGCGTACCCGCTCCTTTGCATCCCAAGGCCCAACACGTGCCAGCCTTTGGAATGCCCGGCGCTAAACGCGTGTTGTGAAGACAGCGTTGCAAACTGCCATGAATTGCCCTGCAGCTTGTCCATCGTGTGATGGGGAGCACCGTTGCGCCTTGCAACAGAGCCCTGTGTTTGGTTGCGGAAACGTCTTTTTTTATTCTCTCACATTCGCCTTCGCGCGCGTACTCACTCCCTCGAAGCACCGTCTGATGGGACAGACGGTAGCGCGTACATGACATGACACCACCACCAACACTACGGCAGCAACGCCAAGATCATTCGACCTTGTGCAGGGCCCAACCACTGCGGCTTTCTTCGTAAATAGCTGTGCGGATATTGGGTTGAATCAACGGCGAGAACCGATCGTCATCCATGATGCGTCTGTATTCGTCGTCTATCCCGAAGTTAACCTTACCGTCGCCGGAAGGAAAAAACATGTAGGCGATAGTGTTTTGAGGGAGAGCCGCTCGCACGGTACAAAGAAAGCTGCACAATCCCAAATTACCCAACATTGCGGAAACACCGCCTGAACGGAAAGCCGCCGAAGCCGCTCCCACACGCAATTCTTCCATCATCTACTGAGCGCTGACAGAAGATGCCCACACAGGAACCTTGAAGTATGTGGCCTTTGCTAGAGAGGCACCGGCTATCCTTGCCGCACTACAATGCCGTCACGAAGCTCTGTCTCGGGCACAAGGAAAAAGGAGCCTAGCGTGGCAACTAAAAGGGCGATCCAATCGTTTCATTCCTGCATCCACTTGCAATGAGAAAAGTGATACATCTCCCGTATGCGGCCGAAGTCTATGAAGTGCTGCAGCCGCCGGAGGAGCTCGGACAAATCGAGTTGGCACGCGCATTAGCATAGGGGTGAGCAAAAGCAAAGAAAATTGAGGTTGGATGTGGAACACCGAGGCAAAATCACGGCGAACAAAGACCGCCTTAAAAAGGTCAAATCACCGAACAAATGTCTCGGCAACCCATGCTATCTGCACAAGGTCGGTGGTGCTGTGAAATTGTTTTGATTTGTTGGTTGTCGTCTGTCACTGCAAGCCTTGTACCGTATCATCTCGCGCCCAGCTTCTCCAATGCGCGCGCGCCTTGTTCCTCCCACTCCGCCTTTGATATCCACATGTTCTCTTTGTCGGCCATGATGTTCGCGAGCACAGCTCCACCGAGGAATACCATGTGCCTTCGCCGTGGCGGGTCTTCGATGCGGACCTTGAATTTCTGTCTCCGTGTTAGCACTGCTTAGCCGGACGAGTACATCTGTACCCACATTAAGTCGCTCCGGGTTTCCGCCCAGAACCTTGGTGAGCCATAGCTGCTTGAGCTCCTTCTCCAGCCGACTTGGCAGACCCGGGTACATGCTGCTGCCACCACTGAGCACAATAGCCTTGTATAAACTGCTTCTGACATCGACGTCGGCCGCTTGGATCGTGTTGAACAGGAACTCGGCGATACCGGGCTGCTCGACGTCCACAAGATGCGGCTGAAACAGACATTCAGGAGCCTCAAAGCGCTCACTGCCCACCCGAATAACCCGACCGTCTGGTAGAGTGTAGGATTCTACCAGTACGGTCGTGTCTTCACTGAGGCGCTGATCCAACTCAAGGTCGTACGAGACGTAGCAGAGCTTCTCCTTGATCTGGCGGACGGTCTCGAAGTCAGCGGTTCGGTTGAGGGCGTAACCTCTCCGTAGCAGTAGGGCGATGAGGTTGCGCGTCACGTCGCGTCCAGCAACATCGAGACGGCGTGTGAGGTGGTTGAGGACGGTGCTTTCATATACGGGAACAATATGTGTGACACCATCTCCTGAGTCGACAACTACGCCAGACGACAATCCTTGGGCGTATAGAGCTAGGACGGCCTGGATTGCCACGTATACACCCCCAAATCCGTAGCGCTCAAACATGACTTCGCACATGGTTTCACGATTCTTGAGCGGGTTCATTGGCGGTTCGGTGAGTAGAATCTTGCGGCCGGTAGGATCGAGGTGCATTTTGTCGTAGAAGGTGTAGTCCCAGACATGCTGCATGTCATCCCATCGCTTGACGATACCGTTCTCCATCTATTGGCGGGCCAATGTTAGCTCGAAGATGAATGGCGGAGGTCCCCATGCTGCACATACAGGGTACGTTATCTGAAGCATTGAGCGCGCTGCCGCTGCTTCGTCACCGCACATTATGTCTTTGAGCTGAATGTCACCGCCATCTCGCTCTTCGGTTCGCAGGATGGGTCGGCCGACTATGGACGGAAACTGGTGGTCGGGGAAGTTCTGAAGAGCGGTTTCTTAGCTTTTGCAGTGACATGCTTGTCGCTTTCTCTACAACATACCTGTCCGGCGTAACCCGCCTTGAGGAAACCCGTGCCACCATCGAGGACTAATTGAAGGGTGAGTAGAGCCTCGAATACAGACAAGGAAGCTGCGCATACCAATGGGGGCTTCAGCCATGCTGTACAAAGCTCGAAAAGGTTGTTGAGGCTGAAGGAGTCGATGTTGGAAGCTGGCCGTAGCTTGGTGTTGCGTGCCTTGAGGTTGACGACGTTGGCGGGGCGCATGGTTGGCCAGGGGTCCGTGAGCACTCAAACAGGCAATGCAGATGCTCACTCTACAACTTGAAATGCAAACGTCGCTTCATCTATATTCAGAGCTATGTATCTATTCAGAGTGGTGCAGATCTAGAGAAAAAGAGTAGATCAATCTGTGTGCAATGTCACATGTCCTAGAGCGCTGCCAGTTCAGCATAAAGTAGATGTGTTCCTACCACCTGCACTCACTCCCCATGTATAGAAGACTAGACACACTGCAACTTGGTCACGCAAACACTTGTACAGATCACGTAGATACTTCTTGTTTGGAAACAAGAGGCTCCAGAGGTCGTGGTCACCCACCTCATAGTAATGCTACTTGCATGGTCACACACCTCATAGTAATGCCACTTGCATGGTCACCCACCTGAGAAAGTCGCGACTTGCGCATCGCTTAATTGCATGGTCCGAGCGCCCTTTGCCCACTTCAATATCGCCCACCAACGCCGAACTTTCTCTCCAGCCAGTTCAACTAACAGCAGGTCAAGATGCCTACCGTAAGTATACCCTGAATTGCTCCCGCAATGCACCACTTCATTCTATTGCCATCACGGCAGCCCGCTTCGACGACAGTCGAGTGGAGTCTTTGCGAGATGCTTCGAATGCGGGTTTGAAGCGCCAATCGCTGACTCTGTCAAAAGTCCAAGCTCCAGAAGAACGACGCCTACTTCTCGCGGTACCAAGTCAAGTACAAGCGCCGCAGGCAGGGAAAGAGTACGTATTGAAGGAAGCGTTCAGATGGCGACACAGACTCACAATCTGCAGCCGACTACTATGCCCGTAAGCGGTTGATCACCCAGGCCAAGAACAAGTACAATGCGCCCAAGTACCGCCTCGTCGTCCGCTTCACCAACAAGGACATCATCTGCCAAATCGTCCACTCCGAGATTGGCGGCGACAAGGTCTTCATGGCTGCTTAGTACGTCCCACGCGACTCAGGCTTCGCCAAGTTGATAACTAACGAACGTACAGTGCCCACGAGCTGAAGGCTTACGGCATCACCCACGGTCTTACCAACTGGTCTTCCGCATACGCTACCGGTCTGCTCCTGGCCCGCCGTACCCTCAAGAAGCTCGAGCTTGACGAGGCCTTTACCGGTGTTGAGGAGGCTGACGGTGAGTTCACTCTCACCGAGGCTGCCGAGGTTGACGGCGAGGAGCGCCGCCCATTCAAGGTCTTCTTGGATGTCGGTCTCACGCGTACCTCCACTGGTGCCCGTGTCTTTGGTGCCATGAAGGGCTGCTCTGACGGTGGTGTCTTCGTTCCCCACTCGGAGAACCGTTTCCCCGGATACGACGTAGAAGGCAAGGAGCTCGACGCCGAGACCCTCCGCAAGTACATCTTCGGTGGTCACGTTGCTGAGTACATGGAGACTCTCGCCGACGACGACGAGGAGCGCTACAAGTCTCAGTTCAGCGGCTACATCGACGACGACATCGAGGCTGACGGCCTTGAGGAGCTCTACCAGGACGCACACAAGCAGATCCGCGAGGACCCCTGGAAGAAGGAGGAGGGTGGTGCGCCCAAGAAGTCCAAGGACGAGTGGAAGGCCGAGTCGAAGAAGTACAGGAGCAACAAGCTCACCAAGGCCGAGAAGGAGGAGCGCGTCAAGGCCAAGATCGCCGAGATCACTGCTTAAGCTGTTGCTTTCTCTTCTTCATACTTTGTTCTATCACGACAAAAGCACGGCTCTGGCGTCTGGGGATGACTTGGGAAGGATGCCTGCCACAGCAGGATACATCTACTGTACTTAGCCTCACGACCTCAATGAGATGATGAGACGGCACGCCACGATTGGCTACCACAAGCAAGATACTCCCCTAAAACAAATATGCCCCTCGTGTTCAATGTGTGTGAAACTTGCTGAAATAGCAATGTGTAACACGCCCGTGTGACCCGGTAGCGGCCGACAGCATATGGCGTGCTGTGGCAGGTTTGACCATAGTTGAGAGACAAGCACGGCTTCCTATTCATGTGCTACTATGAAGGTCAGCTGTTTCAGCGACAGCGGTAGCACCTGTGAGGGGACACTCTGCAGTCGGCGCTCAGCTCAGCGCGGTGCATCGGACGGGCAAAGAGTGAGGCATGTGGATATGTGCCGATTCAGAATGTCTCGAAGGAAACACGGAGTACAAGTATACAGGTGATGGTCGCAGTCGATCATCAGGTTCGGCAGCATCTGAAGACGTAGATAATCGCTCGGGTGTGGAGAGGAGAAGGAGACCCGAAGCAATCAGCCGACACCTTTCGTCATCGCCCGGCTCCCACAGCTTGTAGTGCACGTTCGCCCTTCACATCGCATCGGCCGAACATCGCACAGAGCAACTCTCAGAAATCGCGCAGCACTTTGGCGTGAGCGCACCGAGTTCGTTGAGGTCGCATCCAGAACCTAGGAAGGGGGCCATATCTTGGAGGCTTCGCAGCACTTCCAATCGGCGGATCCTCGTAGAGGCCAGAAACCCCGCTGACTTCCGACCGCGTTACTGAGGCCACTCGCAACCCTGACGCATGGCGAGGCCCCTATATACGCAATGACAGCCACTCAGACACCTGTCGACACTGCGTCAGCCATGGAGGACATTCACGGAGTCGATGTATCGTGGCTGCACCACTCAACTAGAGGTAAGTCAGGCCCGCTTACCTTGTCCTGAGTGGAGACGTCTTGGCTTTGCGGCGCAACCCTAAGCTCTCAGAGCCGTACTAACACAGACTGCGCCTGAGGTAGACCATCACTATCGCCAGCAGGCCCCGTCGTCGCCAGGTCTGAGCAGGGATGCGCCTCCCAAGACATCGTCGCATGGCGGACTGCCCGCTACACCCCGCCATGACGAGCAGCAAATTCAAGAGCCGACACCGGCGACCACGACTCCCGCGTCACCGCCGCGACCGCCCCCAGCTGCTGCAGCATCAGGCACAACTCCCCCCCAGAAGATACCGCCAAAACGTCCAGTCCTGCTTAGCCGAGGCAGTACCGACAAGAATGGCAGTGGACCGACGTCACCCGACTTGAAGAACAACTCGCGACGCAACTCGTGGATGAACAGCATCAGCTCCAAGTTCTCATCGCAAAACTCACCTGCGCAAACGACACACACTCAGGCCCAGGGTTCGCCCGCCGCCGCCAATGGCGCGACCAATCCTTCGCCTTCGGCCAACGGCGCCCTGAACGGCATACAGGCGGCGTCGGGAGGCACCAATGGCGCCGCTGAGCCCTACGTTCCGCAACAGCCTAAGAGCTCGTTCGTCGGGAACGTGCTGCGACGCCTGTCGTCGGGTACGCAGGTTGGCACCGCTGGCAGGGTCTACCCGAACGGAGGCATGTGCCCGCGAAAGGTCATGAACGTCGACCCCAGCCGGGAGCGGTGTCTCATCCCTGAGCTGGATCAGAGCAAGTTGCGCAAGGTCGCGTTTTGCGTAGACGTTGAGATTGCTGGAGGACCAAAGTACAAAGACGATGTGGAAACAGATGACAAGAAGACGAAGCGCAAGGACCAGAAGTCGAAGGAGCGCGGTGAGGGCGAGGCACTCAGGAATCCGGATGCCGTGGCGCAAGAGAAAGACAAGGACGGTATCGTCGCCATCGCTCAAGAAGTCGTCGGCAACGATTCCGAGCCGAACCCCGAGGGCACAGTCTTGGACGAGGACAAGCAGGAGCCGAGCAGGAAGAAAGAGAAGAAGAAGCGGTCCGAGGCTGAGCGCAAAGAGCGAAAAGAGAAGAAACGTAAAAAGGCTGAAGAGAACGGTACAATCCCCATGGAACTTACCAGAGACGACGACAGCGCCAGCGCTGAAGGAGTACCTGCTGCTACTGGGGCGCCGACTCCTCGCGCCCAGGATCGCCCAACGATTGACCCACTGCGCATCTACCGAAGATGCTGCCAACTTCGCGAATCTCCCATTCTCAAACGCATCAGCGACCAGCTTGCGGCACCACGGGCATGCTCTGTTGTTCAGCCGGGCGTTATCACCTGTCTCGATCTGACAGGGTCGAGATTGCAGTTGGCTGATGTCTTGACACTTTCAGACTGGCTCGCCATCGTACCTGTGAAGAAGCTGTTCTTGGAAGACGCCGACTTAAATGACGAGAAGATCCGGGTCATACTCGCAGGTCTCCTGGCCGCCAAGGTTCCAGAACCTCCAAAACAACGCGATCAGTCCAATGATGGGACCCAGGACGGACTGTGCCAGCAAGGGTCATGCGCAGTAAAGAAGCTGGTTCTAAAGAATAACCCAAAGATCACAGGTGAAGGCTGGAAACACATCGCTTTGTTTCTGTACATGTGCAAGTCAATAATGGCCATCGACGTGTCAATGATACCGTTTCCCAGGTCTCGGCCGCAGGTGGCTTCCCCACCTACTAATAGCACACAGGTACCGTCTCCCATCAAGGACAACAGATCGGGAGACGTGGCTGAGATCTTCTCCAAGGCCATTTCTGAACGATTGGGCGGTTCAGAGCTTCAAGAATTAGTCATGGCCGAATGCAATCTGACCTCCTCGAGCATCCGCAAAATCATCGACGGCTGCGTCATCAGCGGCATCCAGCGTCTAAGTCTGGCAACGAACGACATCGACATCGAAGGTTTGGAATATGTTCTGCATTACTTGCGTTCTGGTGTTTGCCAGGGAATTGATCTTGGAGGAAACGACCTACGATCATCAATCGATAAGATTTGCGAAAGCATCAAGCAATGCAAGAACAGCCCACTTTGGGCGCTGTGCTTGCAAGACACCGGCCTCACGCCGGAAGCACTCAAGACACTCATGCCAACTCTGGTCTCCCTACCGTCCTTTAGGTTTCTGGACCTCTCGCATAACAGGGGTCTTTTCCTAGGCCAGACCTCACTATGTCTCCTCAGAAAATACATGCCTCAATTCAAGGAGCTGAAGCGTATACACCTCATGAATGTCGACATGAAGCCTGAAGACGCTATTGCTATCGCGGAGATCCTACCAGACTGTCCTCATATCGCACACATCAACATTCTTGAGAACCCTGAGATAACACGTGTCGCGACCTCGACAGATGAGGAGACGCAAGAAGAAGCTGCCGCACTATATGCATCGCTGACCTTGGCAGCCAAACTGTCCAAATCGCTTCTCTGTGTTGACGTGGACATACCAGCTCCTGAACAAGGCGAAGTAATAAAGGCACTCGCCAAGCAAGTCGTAGCGTACTGCTTGCGCAACATTGAATCCATCAACGAAGTACCAGAGCTTCGAGCATCACCGAAACAGGTCGAGGTTCCGGATATTCTGATGCGTCTTGTCGGCCCAGAAGACACCGATTACAAGGAGACCGACAATGCGTCAAATGCTGCTGACAACGACTACATTGTCGGTGGTACAGGCATTGCTAAAGCACTTAGTTACTGTCTTTCTCACAAGGAAACCGATCTTCGCAGGGTGTCGGTTTCAGCAAGTGGTACTTCTACTCCCAGAAGCAGAAGCAGGGTACCAGTGCTGGAGGAACCAAGCAAGGCTAGAACCATGTCCAAGGACCTTCTCGAGACTGCACGGAATACGCGGTCAAGGCTCCAGCCAGCACTGATCAGAGAGTCAAAGGGTGGCAACGACGTAAACTACCGTGTGTTTCACAGTCTTTCCGTAGTACCGATATGGCTAACATGTTGACAGGTCGCCTGCTTTTCCTCGATCAAACACTTCAAGGTATGATCCAACGCTTCGAAGACGAATACCCAGAAACACGTCTTCAACCATCCGATGCCGCTTCCAGTACAAGCTCCAAACTCAGCAGTTCACCACCCAACTCCGCTGTACCGACACTTGAGAACAGTGTCTCGACAGAATTCACAGCCGCTGAATCTGATGAAGACGAACCCTCCACTCTACGCTCACGCCACAACTCCGACGTCTCTCTCGCATCACGGCACATGTCCCTTGAAGAAGGACGTCTCCACCGATTCGGCCACCGCGTACGCACCGGTCTTCTCAACCCGTCACGCCCTACCACCCCCGACGTCTCCGAAAACCATGTGTCCTTTATCTCGGGTACGGCAGACGACCAAGGTCTTCCCGAACACCTTCTCACCATGCGCGCATACTTCCAGAAATACAGTGGTGATGAGATGAGACATATGATTGAGGGTAAGGGCTGGGAGCAGGCCTTTAACAGCGTCGTGGAGAACGCCGAGGAGTTACGGAACCTTGAGAAAGAAGACCCGCAACAGTTTAAGATGTTCAAAGAGAGTCAGATTGCGGCGTTGAAGAGTCGCAATCCGGATATATTTGCGCCAGGCGAAAGAGAAAGGACGAGTGGAGAGGGGAAAGATAGGAATGACTTTGCTATTGAGGACTAATTTTTGTGACGGGGTATTGAGAAAGAGCTTACACAAGGCTTGAGGTAACTGAGAAGAGGGGCTCAGTCTGATCTTCTCTACCGTTGGTTTGAGTTAAGTTTAATGATCAAGGCACTGGAGTGCGCTCATCAGCTCAAGTGTTCATTCTTTGTATGTTTGTAACATATAGCCACATTGGCTAGCATCATGGCCTTGTATGGCATGCTGATTCTTTTTTTTTGGATTCTTATTGTCGCAATATTGTTCCCTTGACCCAGATAACTACAAGTCAGCATCTCTGCTTCCTACTCCTTATTCGTTGTGCTTGTCTTTCTTCCCACTGTCGATCGACGAGTGTTGCGTCAAGCGGCTCAGCAATACAAGATCTATTATGCAAGATGCCTATTCAACGTACGGTAGCTAGGTGTCCGAAGCAAATACCATATGAAAAGTCGATGCACCAGGCTTCCACTCTCCGTACAGTGCTCTTGTTAGAGATGTGTCGATGGCGGTAATGGGCCTACGGAAGGAGGTTTTCGCGGAGCATGAGAATGTGCGGATTATTTACATTACACGAGCTAGAGCACCCGCGTTGGAGAAGGGGCGTGTAGAGCTCTGGGGCTCAGAGTCAAGCCTGGGAGAGGGAGACAGCTGTTCAGCAGAGGTTCAACATGTATCAAAGGAGCAAGAACAGATTGTAGCAAAGAGAGGCAAGGCAAAAGCGCCAAACCAACAACATCTCCATTGATTGCATCACCTCCCTCCAAGATCTACTACTACCACCACGACCACCAAAACGTCTACATGCTTTCTAAGGATATCATAGCTCGAGCAAATTACATGCTCATCAACAGTTTCATCTAGATAAATAAAAAGATAACGCAAGCGAATGACGCAAAAAAAAAAAAAAAAAAAAAAAAAAAAAAAGAAACCACCGGGACCCGCCCAAGCAGCAATACGATGCGTGAGTGGATAACCAGTGGAAGAGAAAAGCAACTTCACTCCACTCCATTTTACACATCCCAACTCTTTTCACCGAGGAGATAGCCATCCTACAAGAAGGGTAGTACTATACCCTTTCTTATTGGACTTCCCCTGCCATCAACAGTGCTGCCTTCAGCGCTGTATCCGGAATCGCGATCGACGTCGTCGTTGTCAAAGTCAATATCGAAATCAGGTTCCTTTTCCTCATCAGCTTCGTCGTCGTCATCGTCGTCGTCGTCACCGTCCCAGGCTTTCTGCGTCGCACCACGCGAGTTCCAGCGTAGCGTGCGGCTGATGCTATCAAACCACTCGGTGGGCTGCGAGAGTACGGTGGGAAACGGGTACTGGGAAGCGGCGATGGTGACGTGGTCGCCTTGACGGAGTTCGACGCGGCCCTTGCCGTCGAAGGCGCAGTAAGCGGTAGCGCGGGACTTGAGAGGTACCGCGATGCGGAGGAGCATAGTGTCGTTGAGAAGCATGGGGCGGAAGGAGAGAGTATGGGGGCAGATGGGTGTCAAGAGGATGGCGGGAATATCTGGGTGAACAAGCGAGCCGCCTGCAGAGAGCGAGTATGCTGTAGAACCAGTAGGCGTTGAGAAGATGACGCCATCTGCTTGTACAACGGTAAGCAGGCTGTTGTCGCCGTACAGCTCGAGGTTCGAGACGTAGGGTGATGGGCCGCGGTCGATGACAAGCTCGTTGAGTACCTCGAATTGCTCGGCTTCGATGTGTTGAGGTGATCCTTGAGCGACATTCTTCTGGTAGCGGTATACTGTGCAGGTGAACCGCATGCGCAGATTCACACGCATGCCAGTCTCGCACATGATCTTGTCAAGCGCTGGCCTGTATTGTGCGAATTCGAAGTTGGTCAGGAAACCAAGGCTACCGAGAGAGAAGGACAGAATCGGTGGCACGATGCGCTGGAAGAGCCACGAGGTGAAAAGTACGGTACCATCTCCACCAAGAGTAAGAACAAGGTCGAAGATCTCTGGGGTTTCCCAGCACAGATCCGGCGTCCACCAGCGAAGCATGTTTTCGTAACGTTTATCCTTGGCCAACAAAGAGGCCGCATCGAAGCGCTTCGACTTGTGTAGCTTGTGGTCTACGTAGACATTCACTCCCACATCTGAGCCGTAGCGCGAAGTGGTCATGAGCCATTCTGCCAACTCGCGCGTAAGGTACACAAGGTTGTTGTCGCGAGCCTTGGTGACAATCATGACATTGCGCACCGTCATCTTAATGGGTCGGCGCTGTAGCTGCTTCGAGACCTCGCGAACACTGTTCGCGGTCTGCATGAGTCGTGAATGCGATATTGTGTCGTCCTCGTATATCTCTTCCATGACCTTGCCCAGATTGACAGCCTTGTCAAACTTCTTGTGGAAAAAGCATGGCGATGCGAGTGCGGCCATCTTGCTGGCAGAAAGGTCTGCAGAGTGCAACTCGAGCTCTGAAAGCGCCTTTGCCAGTTGCGATTGAGTAACGCTCTTTGACCGCGCACTCTTCCCTTCGTTCCCTGAGCCCTCCATCACGACGGTATCCATGTTTTGTGACGTCGACGAAGGCGGAGGCCGAGACCGCAACGCCTTAAGAAGAGTCTGGCGGGGTATCACGGAGTCGATTGAGCAAGCGTTCTTGTGGTGCTTCCGAACGCGATTCTCACTGAAAGACCGGATGCGCGGGAGGACGGAGAGATTCTCGATGGAGGAGGAAGTGCTGATAGCAGTGGGGTCTTCGTTGCGAGAGGATCCGTCCAACGTCAGACTGGCTGGTTGTTGTGTTACAGCGGGCGTACCGCCAATTTCTTTGGTTGCTACCGATGCATTATACTGCGCGTCCCGGGGACAGTGGACGCTGGTCTGCGGAGGTAGTGGAGACTCTGGGCGAGTGGGATTATTAAATGAGGCATCGGCATCGACGGGGTTAAGGTCGCGGTCGGAGAAACTCGAGTTGGTCGCCTGTGGGGACAGGAGCGGATGAGTCTTGGCCGGACTGAACGGCTCCCCATTCTGGAATCTTGCCGATAACATGGTAGCTTGATTCTGTGTTACAGATCGGGCGCTCGTCAAGCGCGCTTAGTCGTCGAGTTTTTTGTTGGGCTGCGGCGGCAAAAGTATGTACAACGAAAGATGAACGTAGCCAGACGGTTCGGTCGAAGGTAACAAATGCTCCAGGCAAAACGAAAAAGGAGATACAAAGGAAGCGATGGATCGTACTACTGCATGGGCGCGACTCGTAAGTTTGGGTTTGTGAATGGCTGCCAACGGAGGTCAGGCGATGTGACGACCAGTGAATCCGTGTAACCGGTCGTGGAAGATAAAGATTGTGTTGAAGGAAGAGCCCGGCTCGACCTGGTTAAATAAGAAGATGATGTGTGAAGTGTACACGAGTGTATGTCGTGGGGCCGAGAGAGCGAAGGCGCCAATGGGGGAAAGACAGTGGTGCAGCTTGAGGCAGGTGTTAGGCACGATGAGAGACCTACTATATTCAGTCCGCATCTGCAAGACGTCTCTGCCACCGCTGTTCTGGAGCATTGCCACATCATGATCCAATGCGCCAGCCTCAAACGAAGGATACCACCCATCTGTAGCGGCTAGCCCGACGTGAACGTTGTGACACTTCGCGTGTCACAAACTCGTGGGTCCACGCCCGGAGCAGCTACCAAACATAGAACGAAGCTTCATTCTAATCCGCAATCTTGACACAGGTAACAACGGCGTAGGCGGCCAGAAGTCCCTTTCAGCCTGTCTCCTAAGGCACGCTCCACCACATGGTTACCACGCTCCACTGTCAGAATCATTCCATGACCCTGAGCGTTCATGGTCGAAAAGCGCTTGCGCTTGGAGAAGTCTCAGTCATGGGCTCATACCGACACCCTTCGCGTTTGATCCATACTTGATTTAGAAAAGCCACGGCGGGTATTACGATTAAGAGCAAACCGTATTCGAGATTCAGTATGAATCACATTGCCACAAAAGTTATGCCACCTGCTCGCGGGACTTAGCAGAGTTGTTCCAGCTACGAAACAACCCGAATATGGACTAGTCCCCCTGTAACCACAACTCTTTGCTTCGAACTTCACCTTTGGTACAGGAGAAGTTTAGGCGAGACAGATTGCTCCTCGCTAATTGTAGACCTTTGCGACACGCTTACTAGGCGAGTGCGTACTGCATGAAATCGCTGCCGTTAGGACCGATGGCCCACAGACCTGATACGCCACGCATGGCTGTGACATGGAGTTGAGATAGGGCAAGCGTTTACGGCAAATGTCGCGTGGAACGTTAGTGAAGTGGGCTTATACTCGCTACTAAGATAGTTGCAATGCCCGTCTCCGCGTCGTTTCCGTCCATTCACGGGCGGGTAACTGTGTGTTTGCCTCAGAGCCAAAGCTGGATGCTGAAACTCGCGCAAGTCGCTGGTCCACCCATGTACTTTCTCTCCTTGGAAGCCACCCGAGGATTCCCGAGAGCTTCAGCTGCCGGAGCATTGTTGCGCAATGGCAACTTGGGGCTGCGGTCCGAAGCGCAAGAAGTAAACAGTCGCTTGCGACCGTCTCGTGGCTGTCTTGGCACGCGTCGGGAATATACACGGAGTAAAGCACTAGTATTATAACGATGGCTATAGTGAACGGGGTAAATACCGAACAACGTGTCGCGTGAGAAGAGCGAAACCGTGATGCTAGGACTGGGTATGTGGTAACTAACCTGCCTCTCGAACAGGACTTGTCAAGAAAGGTACAAGTTCGCCAAAAGAAAAAACATCATTCTGACGCATATAGCCGGGCCGAGATTTTGGAGTCTACTTGGGAGGATGTACATGACTTTATAGTCTTTTGGTATTCAACACATATCGTGGTATCTAGTGAAGTCGTAGTGAAAAGAAATTCGACAAGCCAGACGCCTATTGGAGAGCCTTGCGAGCAAAGGTAGGCAGAACGAAAGCTGCCTCGTGGATCTCCTTGCTGTAGTACCTGCAAAGTTGCTCCTCTTCTTCGGTAGACCAGCTGCGAAGGGGCTTCTTGAGGTCGCGGTTGGCGTCCTTGCTGCAGACCATGAAGCCAATCTGGCCAGAGGGGTAGGTAGGGATGGTGGTGTAACCATATTCGACGTTAGGGAAGACCTCCTTGCAAGCCTTCTTGAGGTTGACGATGAGGGGCATGTGAAGCCATTGGTTCTCAGCTATACAACAATGTTAGCCATTGACCAAAGCAGCACCTTTCCGGCGCATGGAGGTCGTCGAAAAGTGAACGCAGACTGGGTGGACTAGGAGAGGGCTTACAACCTTGGGTGGTAATGACACCGCCTTCACGGAGCGCGCCGTTGAGCAACTCGAAGTATGACTTCTGGAAGAGGGCCTCAGCGGGGCCCTCTGGGTCGCTGGAGTCGGTGATGATGACGTCGAATTCGCCCTTCTTGTCCTCGAGGAACTTGAAGCCGTCGCCGACAATGGTGGTGGTCTTGGGGTGCTCGAAGCCGACAGACATGCCGGGGAGGTATTGCTTGGAGAGACGGATGACAGCCTCGTCGATGTCGCAGAGGGTGGCCTCCTTGACACAGTCGTGCTTGACAACCTCACGGAGTACACCACCGTCACCACCGCCGATGACCAAGACCTTCTCAGGGTTGGGGTGGGCGTTCATGGCAAGGTGAGTGATCATCTCCTGGTAGCTGCTCTATTATCAGCCTTTGTTCGTGCCTTCTAATCGTGGTGTGACATACGAGAACTCGTCGCGCTCGGTGCACTGGATGACATTGTCGAGGACAAGGACAGTGCCGTAGTTGGTGGATTCGAAGATGAGGACGTCCTGGTACTTGCTCTTCTCGTGGTGAAGGACCTCCTTGACCTGGAGGGTCATGGCCTGGCCGGGCCACATGCCGGAAATCTCGCGGAACCAGCCATCTACACCCGAATTGTTAGTCATTGACACTTGCTAGGGCCATCTCACTTGCCCTTGATGGTAGGGTGTTCAATGGCAGGCATCTTGATAGATTTGAGGGTGGAAAAAGAAGGGTAGGGTAGAGGACGTGGTCGGGACCCTGGACAATGGTTACGGAAGTAAACAGAAGATTGACAGAGCTGTCGCCGGATATATATGGGGACCTTCAGGTTTGTGGAGTTTTTCCTAGAGTTTGCGTTGGGCACAATTTTCTAGGTGTATGCACCGTGCACGTCACTGGTCGCGGGCGCCGTACCTGCCCCGCCATCCCCCACCATCATCCTGGGAAGGTCCAGCCGCGAGGCACCCAGATTGGGTAGCATTATTTCTACTCTGGCAGACTGTGGTCCACACCTCACGACAAGCATGCGACATCTCTGTTCTCTGTAATTACCGCGGGCTGCCGGCGTGGTTGTAAAGCCGAACTGATGTAGAGGGTGGCTTTGAGGATTGTTGCCTGATCACGAGGGCGGCCATATGCCTGATACTGTCACGAAAATGTATGCAAGCCGCATGAAGGAGGAATATAAAGAGCTGATGTGCGAAGAATGTAAAGAGATCATTGAGAATCAACAGGACTACTGGACAACTCTTCGAGCATTCAAGCAGCGCAACCATGACTGAAGTCGCCCCGATACAAGACCCCGCACGGGACGAGCGCAGCTCAGTTGAGCAGGTTATCGCGACCAAGGCATACGAAAAGAACCCTGAGCTACTACCGTGGTACACCAAAGAGCTTGCACAGCCGAGTCCTGCCACGAGACACCTTTTTGGAAAATACAGCAAGATACCACCAGCGGACATAGTCGCGCACATCAAACGTGTAAGAGATGACGCGTTCATGGTTGTGAGTTCGGTTCGCCATAAACAACAAGAGCGCAGACGTACTAAATGCCATAGTTCCCGTACCCTTGCTTAGGAAATTGGGGCTTCTTGAACTGTTCCATTGGAGAGAACCCGGCCTACCAGGAGGTCCTCAATCGCATCAAGAACGGAGAGCACTTCCTGGACCTTGGGTGTTGCATGGGCCAGGACATTCGCCAGTTGGTCCGGGATGGCTCTCCTTCGGAACGCACGTACGCGTCCGATCTCAAGAAAGACTTCTGGGGTTTCGGTTATGACATGTTTCTCGACAAGTCAACTCTGCAAACGCAGTTCATAGAAGCTGATGTCTTCGACGCCAACTCGGAGCTGAAGCAGATTGATGGCAAGATCGACATCATCAATGCCGCCTCTTTCTTCCACCTGTTCGACTGGAACCAGCAAGTGAAAGCAGCTAAGCGTGCTGTCGAGTTGTTGAAGCCGGTGTCTGGAGGTCTCGTCGTTGGAAGACAGGGCGGTAAGCCTGATGCTGGCAGTTTCGCACATATCAAAAAGGAGATGACTGCTTTCTGGCACAGTCCTGAATCCTGGGCAGAGATGTGGAAGCACGTTGGAGAAGAGACTGGAACAGAATGGAAGACTGAAGCTGTACTTGGTGAGGAAGATCTCTCAAAGAGGATGAAGACGAACCTTGTGCCTGCCGGTACAAGATTCATGACTTTTACTGTTCGTAGAGTATAGTAAACTTGTTGAAGAAAGGAGCATACAACAAGCATGGATGATAGAAGTGAATGACTTAGTCATTGGTTCGCATGCGTTTCTAAAGTCGAATGTGTGGAGTTCATGTACATTCGCTGACATAGCATCGTGGCTGCTGCCACATAGGGATACCGGTATGTGGAGCAGCAACCAATGAGCGTCGTCCAGGGTCCGAGCAACAAGCCAAACTCGATCTGGCTTCAACACCACCATTGCATCTTCAATCCAGAGCCCATTGATGCGAAACACCCCAATCGCTCACTACATAAAGTCACTCCATAATCAACTGCAGCCATGGACCCTTACTCGCCTGAAGGAGGTTTTGTTGAACCACCAGCCACATCAGCTCAGAGCCCCGCTAACGTCTCTCCAGAGCTTATAAACATTCATTCCGCCTTCCATGCCGGCGCCTACCAGCAAGTCCTCGACTTTGACACTTCATCCTTTTCCTCATCAAATGCGCTACCCGCTCGAGTCCTCAAACTCCGTAGCCAAATTGCGCTTGGCCAAGCACAAGCCGTTTCCAGCGAACTCGCATCCGAGAAGACACCAGACCTGGTCGCAGTGAAGCTCCTAGCAGACTATGAGCAAGGCAAGGACGTATTGAGCCAGGCAAAGAAGCTGGCAGAGCAGCACGGACAGGAGAACCTGACGGTACAGCTTTGCGTAGGCATAATATTGGAGAGGGCAGGTGAGACGGAGGCTGCGCTTGATGTATTGAGCAAGCACCAAGGCAGTTTGGATGCGTATGTCATACCAATTCCCTCTACACGAATCATAGCGTGGGAAATTCAGTGGCTAATGTGCAATCAGAGTTGCACTCATTGTACAGATCCACCTCCAACAAAACCGCACAGACCTCGCTGCAAAAGAGGCTCAGCGCGCACGGAAATGGGCACAAGATAGTCTTCTAGTGAACATGACCGAGAGCTGGGTTGGCATGCGAGAAGTATGTTACTCGATACCCGAGCATCACTTGTTATACCTACCATTAACACCACATCCAGGGCGGCGAAAAGTACCAATCCGCATTCTACGTCTTCGAAGAACTAGCCACAACCGCTCAATCCACCTCTCCGCACTCTCTCGTAGCACAGGCTGTATCAGAACTTCACCTCGGTCGCCTCCCAGAAGCCGAAGCCGCTCTACAACAAGCGCTTTCCCTCGACGGCACCTCCGCCGACACACTCGCCAACCTTGTCGTCCTCAACACGCTGCTTGGCAAGAAGGAAGAGACTGAACAATTGAAGTCACAACTGCAATCGTCAGCCCCACAGCACAGGGCGATTACAGACTGGACGAGCAAGAAGGAAGAGTTCGCAAAGGCGGCGGCAAAGTACACACCAAAATTTGAAGTTGCTTCGTAGGAGGAGCAAGCTTTTGCGAATCTAGTGTCCAGGGAAGTAGTGCGTGGGGAGTTGGAAGTTGAGGTAGACGCTTCCATACAACTGGTATCTATGGGAGTAATCTACGGAGATGTGGGCGGGAGATTCGATGGCGCTACTTAGGATGAGCGGAATACCAAGGTCGCGCAATTAGGTACCATGAACGTGGAAGCTTATCTGAAGGAGCAAGACCTGGAGGCTGCTGGGGCCTGGGTCTGAGATAGCGATGGTAGCAGCGAGGAGTATTTGTGATTGTAAATGGTGTCTAAAAGATATACAATACAGTACGTGGTGCCACTGATAAACTACGAGTCTGTGACATTGCAAACATATGGCCAGAGGTATAGCCATTCTCTAAACATATACCTCCACGTGGAAGTGAGAATGCTGAACTAAAATTAGACGCTTGTTGGTGTTTGTTGTGCATCAAGATTCGTCGCGACCACACATGGCTTGAGATGGTATAGCAAGGATCGCGAAGCCTTCTCGAACACTATTTAGATATTGTGGATACCTACTTACTAGTGTTACGCGTACACCTATCCAGAGGTGGCGGCCTTAAAACCTCCACTAAGATCGCGCAGCAGGTATCTACACTCCCTATATATTATTGCGAACTTGGAAATCCTCCATTCAACGTGGTTTGGTGGTTTAGTTGTCGGTATTTATGCTTACGCCCTTTATTTAACTAGCACGCAATTAGTGTGTTATATATTTAAATAAAAATAATAGCAAGACAAGACTATAATTTTATTATTAACTTTAATATTTGCTTACTAGTCTAAGATTTCTTCTTGAAGCCTATCTACTTACTATTTAATCTTATTAACTATATATAAGGCTACATCTCTATTCTATATCTCTATGCTACATCTTTATCCTACATCTCTATCCTACATCTTGATGCTACATCTTTATTCTACATCTTTATTCTATATCTTTATTCTACACCTTTATTCTACATCTTTATTCTACATCTCTATTCTACATCTCTATCCTATATCTTTTTTTTTCATCTTTATCCTACATCTCTATACCACATTACCGTAACATATCTCTATGCTATCTCTCTATGCTATCTCTCTATACTACATTTCTATTCTACATCTCTATACTACATCTCTATGCTACATCTTTATGCTACATCTTTATGCTACATCTCTATGATACATCCTCTTGCGTGTTTTCTGTATACTTAGGTATGTTAACGCGTTTACACGTAATATTTGCTATAGTATTAGCATATGTCTATATCTAATTATTCCTTACTATAGTTATAGACTCTAAAAGCCTAGTACACGCATATACTATACTATTTAATTTTACCTTACTATACTACTCTGCAAAAAAAACTACGCGTATCTGCCTTTGCTCTCTATCTATGTATACCGAGGTGGACGGTTATAGCGGCCACCACTATTATACAGTGCTACCTGAACACCAAAACTACCACTAAACTTAAGGCTGTAGAGTCTTATACAATAGCTACTATCGTGAGATTTTTTAGTAGTAAGATCTATAAGGCTTAAATAATATATATAGCTATAGAAATTAAGTTAGAGTTTTGATCGCGCGCCCTATGCGCAAGGTAGACGCTAGTTAAGCTGTAATACTACCTTAAGGCTCTCTACTACTTGTAGGGCTTACAATAAGCTTTTTTTTTAAGTAACTCTTTTAAGAGCCTTAAGGCTACTCTTCTTACTCTTTTAAGAAGTTTTTATAAATTATTAAAGTGATTCTGTAGCCCTGCGAGCAGCTGCCTGTCACGGATGGTTGCGTGCTAGCTAGATCCGCTAAACTCGCTTATCGTTAGCTTGCCCACCTACAATTGTGCTTATAAGGGGCTTCTTACCTACAAGAATACTAGGAGGTATTATTGCTTAAAATATATACACGTTATTATTCTAGAGCCCTTTTTTACTATCTTCTGTAGTGTAAAGCAAGTACTATTGCCTAAAGCTACCTCTTACAGAATAATACCTCCTCCTACAAGCTAATAGTCTAGAGATAGCTTTCTTAACGCAATCTAACACTTAAAGTAATTAAAGAAGCTAGAGCTTTGCTATATCTAAACTCTTTAATTCTCTTTAAACTTTATTAAGGCCTACTACACCTAAGAAGCCTAAAAAGCGCACTTAAGGCGCACCTATAACGCTTAAGAAGTATATTAATGCTAAAAAAAAGTAACGTAATAAACTTTAATTTTTACAATAATTATAGAAGTTAGAAAAAAGTAGCACAACTAAAAAAGGTTAAATAAAAAAGAATTCTAAATACACTAATACTACTAACTATATTATCTTGCGCGTAAAACGTACTTAAAGTAATACTTACTATATATGTATAACACGCGCTAAAACCTAAAGACCTAGCTAAATACTAAAGTAAAACTTTTAAAGAATATTATAAGTTTATTTATTTTTATTTATTTATTTTTAAGGTGTTAAAGGTGGTGGTTGTTGTTGTAGTTAAAATAGGGTTTCTAAAAAAAGTAAAAAGCAGCTACTCTCTACTAATTAGTTGCAAAAGTCAAAAAAAAAATTATGTATAGTTAATAAGATTTAAACAGTAGGTAGATAAAGTCTACGCGCTAAGCGCTTGGAGCAGAAAAGCTTAAACTACTAAGCAAAAATTAGAGTTAAAAAAATTTGCTTAAGGTACTAAAAAATAATACTAATTAAAACGTGTTTAATAGTAATTGCTAGCCTATAGCTAGCAACAAAATTGTAATAGAGATAGAGGAGGAGGGTAAAAACACATACGTTACTATAGTAAGAGCCTATAATACTTTCTTATAAAAGCTCTCTGCCTGCTGCTTTTTACTTTTAGGATTTTCTACACTACACAGTACTATATATAAACAATTTATATATAAATAATATAATACTTAGACTGTTAGCTAGTATACTATATACACTGCGCATGTTAATAGTCTAAGTATAGTAAAAGTATATTACTTTAGCAATCTCCTCCTACGCAAATGCAACCTTAGCAAAGAGACTTAGGAGTAGCTTTGCAAGGAGCAAAGGCGTGTCAAAACAGCTATTAAGCAGCTAGGACAAACTGACGAGCAGGAGGATTTTGTAAGTCGCCTCTGGGGAAGATTTATTTTTATAGAGTAGTGTTTTAGCTACTGCTATAAGAATTTAAAAGAGATAATAATAAAGTAATTTAAGCAATATAGTATCTTAGAGTAGACTTTTAAGAGCTTTAGTATACTTACTATAAGCATTTTTTTAAAGTAAAAAAAAAGTGTTAACTTAGAACTACTTTAAGTAATATATGCTTAACTTACTTTTAAACTTTATTATCTATAGCTTTAAAGTAGCAACTACGCATATATACGCTATTATTACGAACCTAAGAAGAGAGAAGGTACAGACTATGTATAAAGGATAGAGGCAGGAAGAGATCCTAGACTACCGAAACAAAGGACAAGCCTTTGCGTGCTAATAGATAACGCTACCCCGCACTAGGCACGTGATCTTACAGGCTTTAGCAGAAATCCTTTATAAAACAAAGTATATGCGTTCTACAATATACTATAAAATCCTACACGTTCTACGTATAGGATGGTATAAGATTTTGTAGAACAGTATAAGATTTTAAAAGATAATAAAATACTTTTTTAGTATATAGTTGTAGGCATTAAGCCTTTATAGCTTAGTATGTTTAACTTTAAGTATAATTTTAAAATTACTTAATTTTTAACCTTTTTGTATTATTATATTATGTTACTAAACGTGCTAATACAACCTTATACTATTTACATTAATCTAACAATTATGCTAGTACAACTTTTATCTATTACACTTACTTATTCTAAGAGAACTAACATAAATTATTTATAAATAATTTTTATACTTTAAACACTCTTAAGATAAGAAATACTACTATAAACACCTTTACTAATACCCTAACTATAAGAACAACTACGCGTGCTAATGTCACAGATAGTTGCGTGTTAACTAGGTCCGCTAAACTCGCTTATTGTTAGCTTGCCCACCTGCAATTGTGCTTATAAGGGGCTCCTCACCTGTAAGGATACTAGCAGGTATTATTGCTTAAAATATACACACGTTATTATTCTAGAGCTATCTCTTATTATCTTCTGTAGTGTAAAGCAAGTACTATTGCCTAAAGCTACTTCTTACAGAATAATACCTTCTCTTATAAGCTAATAGTCTAGAGATAGCTCCCTTAACGCAATTTAACACTTAAAGCAATTAGAGAAGCTAGAGCCCTGCTATATCTAAACTCTCTAATCCCTCTTAAACCTTATTAAGGCCCGCTACACCTAAGAAGCCTAGGGAGCGCACTTAAAGCGCACCTGCAACGCTTAAAGAGCGTATTAACGCTGTAGAGAAGCAACGCAATAGACTTTAATTTTTGTAATAATTATAAAAGTTAAAAAAAGAAGTAGCACAACTAGAAAGAGTTAAATAAAAAGAAATTGTAAATATACTAGCACTACTAACTATATTATTCTGCGCGTAGAACGCACTTAAAGCAGTACTTACTATATATATTTAACACGCGCTAAAACCTAAAAACTTAGCTAAATACTAAGGCAAAACTTTTAAAGAACATTATAAGTTTACTTATTTTTATAAAGTAGCGTTTTAGTTACTACTATAAAAATTTAAAAAAGATAATAATAAAGTAATTTAGGTAATATAGTATCTTAAAGTAGACTTATAAAAGCTTTAGTATACTTACTATAAGTATTTTTTTAAAGCCTAACTTAAAACTACTTTAAGTAATATATACTTAACTTACTTTTAAACTTTATTAACTATAGCTTTAAAGTAGTAACTACGCATACGCACGCTATATAGTAAAAGAACTAGACTATTTAATTATTTATAACTTATTTTAATATTTTTAAAAATTAACTTCTAATATATACTAAAGCATAAAAAGTCTAGTATTTCTTTATAAAACTAAGGCCTAAACTATAGCGCGTAATTACTAACTACTATTAAATTTTTATAACTAGAAAAGACTTTATTATACTTAGATTTATACTTAAATAGAATTTGCGTAAGGTACTTATTACGCATAATTTACTTTACTAAAGCACTTTTATAAAAAAAAGAAAGAAACACTTCTTTATAGCTACTACACTAGACGCACTTAAAAAGCGTAAAAATAGTAATAATATTATATGCTTTAAGTGCTAGAAGAAAGAATACTATATTAATAAGTACTAAAGTAGCAACCTTAACAAAGTCTTAGTTAATATAAACTAAATAAAAAAAAGTTAAGCTTTACTAGAAACTTAGAGTTAGTAAAGCGCGTGCTAATAGATATTTTACTAAAAATGCAGCATATGTATTACGCATATTTAGCAACTAAAGTAGAAAAGAAACTTTAAGTTATTTTAGATTTATAAGTAGATATTAGCTTTATTAGTTAAAAAACAGCTATAGAGATAAATTTAAAACTTATTTAAAATATAAAACTTTTCTACTTAAGTTAAATTAAACTTTAAAAGCAAAATACATACGTAGCATATAATCTCTAGCTATACTTAATAAATAATAATAGTGTAGAGCGTATTACAAAAGTTACTGCGTATAAAGTAGACAAAGAAAAAGCACTACTACTACTTAGTAACTTTTTCTTAAGCTAGAAAGGCATTTATATTAACTATAAAAAGTAGATGTAGTATTAGAAATATATAAAAGTAAATATTAACTTAGTAGCTACTAAAGTATTTTTAAAAGACGTAAGACTTATAAATTTAAAAACTTACTTTCTAGAAGTACTTTAAAGTAATAGCGTAAGCATTAAGCTTAAAGTATATATACTAAACATATTTACAGCGCAAGTACAGCGCATACCTAATATATTATAAAATTACGCTAATATTTTTAATAATAAAGCTGCTAAAATTCTTTTATAGCTAAAAAGCTTAAATTACGTAATCTTTATTTAATAAAGTAAAAAACCCCCTTATAGGCCTTTTTATACTTTTTTTTTTATAAGCTTTAAGTATTTTGTAAATATATTAAGAAAGTACTGCGTAAGAGATAAATTTACTATAGTACTAGCTCTATAGGCGCGCTAATACTATTTGTACTAAAGAAAAATAGAACCTTTTACCTTTGCGTAAGTTATTAAGGCCTTAACGCTATTATAATAAAAGATTATTGCCTACTCTTTCTAATTAGAGAGACACTAGACCGCCTGTTAGGCGCACGCTACTATATAACATTAAATCTTAAAAACGCTTACTATTATTTAAAAATTAAAGTAGAAGACAAGTAGAAAACTACTTTTAAAATATAATATAAACATTTTAAATATCTTATTATGCCTTTTAGGCTTACAAATGCTTTAGTAAGTTTTTAAGCTTATATTAATAAAGCTTTAAAAGAGCACTTAAATTACATCTACGTAGTTTATCTAGATAATATTTTTATTTACACCTATAATAATAATATTATACTACACTAGTGTGCTATACACGCTATACTTAACTCTTTACAAAGCGTAGAGTTATATATAAATTTTAAAAAGTGTATATTTGCTTTAAACAAAGTTTATTTTTTAAAATTTATTATTATAAAAAGCAGTATTTGCGTAAATTTAGCGCGCGTTACTACTATTAAGTAATAGCCTACACCTACTAGTATTAAGAAGCTGTAGTTTTTTTTAAGATTTATAAATTTTTATTAGCATTTTATTAAAAACTATACTATAGAAATAGTACTTTTTACAAATATCTTAAAAAAGAAACAAGCGTTCTACTAAAATAAAAATATATATGCTACTTTTATAAGGCTAAAGCAATGCTTTACATATGCGCTTATTCTACGTTACTTTAAAAATATATATATAATTAATATTAAGATAAATGCTTTTACTTTTGCTATATTAGGTATATTATTTTAATTATTTAAAAATAAAAAGTAGTATTTTATTGTATTTTACTTACAGAAACTGCAAAACGCTAAGCTAAACTATAAAGTGTACAACTTTAAACTTTTAGCTATTATATAAAGCTTTAAGAAATAGTAGTACTACTTAAAAGGCGCTTAACACACTATTTAAGTATTAACTAATTATAATAACCTGCGCTCTATACGCGCTATATAGAAGCTAAACTAGTGTTAAGCACGCTAGGCTCTATATTTAGAAGCTTTTAATTTTAAAGTTAAATACTGCCTAGAGCGTACAAACCCTGCGGATAAACTATTAAAAAAAGTAGATTATAAATAAGAAAACCTATTATTAACTTAACTATTGCCTATACTGTAGAATAAACTTCTAGCAAGAGTAGAGTATAGTAGAATAGAAAGTTCTACAACCTAGTATAGCTAGAAAGGCGCATATAAAACGCATGTAGCTAATATTTATAAAGCAGAAAGTATTTAAACTACTAGTGCTATAAGGTGCATACTATACGTACTACGCTCTCTAGCTAGAGTATTAGTTAGTAGCAAACCTGCAATAGTAAAGTTAGAAGCTCTAATAAATAAACTATGCTAGTTATAATAAAAAGACACTTTTGCTCTACAGCAAGTTATAGACTTTATATAAGTAACACGTACTTAAAACAGCAGTAGCGCGTAAGTATAGCATATTAATAATAAAGAAGTTCTAAAATATAAAGGCAGAATTTACGTTCTACTAGAACAAGCTATTAAGTAAGAAATTCTATTATAGAATTATAATACGCGTATAGCAGGTTATTTTAGTGCACATAGAACTTATAAGCTTATTAGTAAGCTATATTACTAGCTAGAGCTAGGCTATAATATTTAGAATTACATAAAGACCTATGCAGTATACTAAAGAAGCAAAGCTTTAAAATACAGTAAATATAGTTAGTTATTACTATTACTAGTTCTTAATAAGATATTTAAAAAAGTAAGCCTTAATTTTATAACAAGGCTACTACTAGCAAAAAATAACTATTTAAGTTACGTGTTTAATATAGTTTTTATAATTGTTAACTACTTTTTAAAAATAGCAATCTATATACCTGCATTAAAAATATAAAATACAAAATAGTTTATAAAATTTTATTTTAAATATATTATTTTAAAATATAAAATCTAAAAGAGTATTATATTTAATTACAGTTTAATCTTTATATTTGTATTTTAAATAGAAATATGCTGCTAATTATAAGTAAAGCGTAGGTTAAGCACAGCCTTCTACTTGTAGATAGACAGATAAACTAAACACTAAAACTAAACAATAAAGTAATACCTAAAGATATTTACTTTAAAGAAATAAAACAATTAAGTGTTACTTCTACTAACTATATAATTTGTATACAACAACTCTATCTATAAATTAATAAAAACAACACCTTTTTACGCAGTATATAGTAAGTATTTATTGCTTACGTTGCCTTCTAAGGACAGCAGGCTAGAAAAGGAAGTACTAAATGCTATAAACAAAGTACAGCGCATATATAACACATATATAATAGCAAAAAAATACTTTTTAATAGTATAAAAATATTAACACTAATACTATAATAAAAAATACAAACTAAAAATCTTTTACTAAAAAAGCTTAGTTTACTTTAGCATAAAAAACATTAACTTAGCCTACTAACTTAGTAAAAAGCTTTCTAGCAAGTTTATAAAACTATCTTAAGTATAAAAAGTAGTTAAAACGCAGGCTTACTAACTATAACTACTACTTTACTATTATATTTATAATGTCTTCTACGTCTTCTTACTAGAATAATAAAAATTACGTAGTAGTTAAGAAAACAATACTTAAGCACTAGAAATTAGTTCTGAGAGTAAAGAAATCTAAAAAGTTAAAAAGATATTAAAAAAACAAATTAAAAATAGCTAGCTAGAGTATTAGCTACAATAAAAAGGCTATAACAAATTATAAAATACTTAGACTTTAGTATTGTAGTTTAAAAATATAGAAAAACTAATTAAAAAATATAAGCATAAATAAAAATTATTACGTTCTAAGCGCGCTAAAAGAATATACTAAACATTATTATTGCGCACTTAGGGCACAAATTAAGTATTTAAACAAATAAAACTATAAGTATAAAAATAATTTACCTTTACTTATTATTAAAAATCTCTTTACTACTAGTATAAACTTTATTATTACTACCTATATTATTACTACTACTTCTAGCACTACTATTATGCGCGCTACCTGCGCCTAGACTACGCCTAAGAAGCAGTATATTATTGTTACCTAAGCTCTTATTATTATCCTTATTATTACTAGTAGGACTAGCAATTTTAGCTGTATAACTAGTAATTAACCTAAAAGTAGCTGCTATATAGCGCTACTTTACTAAAATTAAGCTTAAAAAATAAGGCAAGAATATTAGCACCTAAGTAAGCACTTTTAATAAAGTACTAGTATACGTAGTAATTAAAAAGCTTAAAGTTAAATTAGCGCTAGTATTACGCAAGCTTAACGCTAGTAGTAATAATAGTAAAGTTAGTTTTTAAAATATTAGTATTAGTAACTGTAGTATTAAAATAGAAGTAAAGTTAATATAAATAATTTAAACGCTTATTAAGTACTTTAAGAACTTGTTTAAATTAGCTAAGGCATAGTAAATAAAATAAAAAAACTTACTTGAGTATAACTACTATAGTTACCCTTAGCATAATAGTTATAATAATAATGCTTAGTCTTTTTATAAATCTTCTTTTACTTAGCAATATTCTATACGTAACACAAGCAGGTTGTATATAAAGTAACAAGATTAATAGCTTTTTTAAGTACACTAAACTTATATAGCTAAGCATCTTATAAGTAAGATTTTTTAATATACTTAGAATTTAAATAGTAGACTATAATAAAGATTAAAGCTTATTGTTTAGTTACGTAGTAAGTGCGTTAAAGTTATGTATTAAATATATTAATTAAGACAAGAATTATAAAAAATATACTAAAAAATTTCTTTATTATTATAGTAAATATTACCTTGCATAAACTACTTATAATAATTATATACTTTTACTTTTACTTTTAAAAATTTTAAAAAATAAATAATAAATTTAAGAGTTACTACAACAACGCTATAAAGACTTAAGCCTAAAGCTTGTTACGTGCTTAAACTACAGGTAACACACGTCTTAAGAGTACTTAAGCTATAAGTAACACACGCTTTTTACTAAACTATCTTTATATAGTCTAGAAAGTTAATTTAAAGCTATTAGAACGCTAAACTAAAAAGAGAGGCTCTATTACAAATAGTTGTGTATTAACTAGGTTTGCTAAACTCGCTTATTGTTAGCTTGCTTACCTGCAATTATGCTTATAAAGGGCTCCTTACCTACAAAGATACTAGCAGGTATTATTACTTAAAATATACACACATTATTATTCTAGAGCTATCTCTTACTATCTTCTATAGTGTAAAGTAAGTACTATTGCCTAAAGCTACTCTTTACAGCTAATAAGCTTAAAACTTACTATTATAACTATAATAAGCTTAAGGCATAGCTACTTTAAGTTAATAAATACTTCTATATTAAAAAAACTAAAATTTAATAATAATAATGTAGTTGTATAGGCCTTTACATCCTTATAAAGAGCTGCTAAAAAATAAGCTAACTTTATTTTATGCTAATATATAGACATAACTACAGAGGGGTAACAAAAAAAAGAAGTAATTAAAAAAGTTATTATTTTTAAAGCTTTATAATTCTATAAGTAGAAAGGTTATACTAAAAAGAGTTAGTAATTTAAAAAGCTAAAAACTTCCTCTTTAAGTTACACTGCTTAGTAAGCTTCTTAGTTAGCACAGCCGCCTCTACAAATCCGCCTAAATAATAAAAGGAAAAATAATTAAAATAAATTTCTCTATTACTTTTTTTTAAACGTATAAAAATTGCTAAAAATTATAAATTATTAAACAAAACTAGTTAATCTCTTTAGTATAAGAGTTTTAGAGTAGTACTATAAAAAACTTGTTATAATTAAAGGCCTATTTTTAAGATTTATGTAGATAATATTATAAAATAGCTTACTAACACTTAGTAAGCTAGCCTATAGCTTCACTAGTAGCTTAGTATTACTATAGCTAGTGTAAAGTATAACTATTAAATACTTTTAGTAGAATCTAACTCTTTTATAGTATTATTATTTTATTATGTTAAATATCCTATTACTTTAGCATTATAACAGTACTTAATAGTTAACTTATATTAGTATAGAACTAATTCTAAGTCTAAATTTTAAAATTCTTTTAGTTTCTACTTAGTATAATTATTATAATTATAAGGTCTCTGTTATGTTTAAAGAGAGCTTTTTCTTTAAGTTTTTTCTAATATGGAAATCTTGTTTTAGCAAGTTCTATAAGATTTTTATAAGAAATTTATATTCATTTTTCTTTTTTTAGTTTTTAATTAATTTTATAGTAATTTTAATAAAGTTTATATTAAGTAGTTTTTAAATATTATAAAAGATCTTAGTACAATAGCCTAGTTTAAGCGCAAAAAGAAGTAAAAAAGCTTTTTTTTTTGTATAACTTAATTTAATATACTTACTAATACTTTTAATAAGATTCTATAGTATGTTACTATTTAAGGTAATAAGCTTATATAATATATATACTTAAACTTACTATCTAAAATAAGATAAACTATAAGCTGTAAAGAAAATGCTATAAAAAAACTAGGTTAACAAAAGTAAATAGACTAAATATACTTTAAGATTACTAATATATTACGTAATTAGCGCTTATATACGCAACTTCTATTTCTAACACCCTATAATTATACTTAAAGTAATTAAGATACTACCCTCTATAACCTGCTTACATACTACTTACGTAACCTTATTAAATATAGTTTTTTATTAGTAATTTTTACACGTTTTAAAAAAAGTTATACTAAAATTTATTTTAACTTTTTTTTGTCTCTTAATTTAAGCAAAATTGTAGAGTTAATTATGCTAACTAAGCAGCTTACTAAGCATATTATCTTAAAGAGGAAGTTTTTTGTTACAGATAGTTACGTATTAACTAGGTCCGCTAAACTCGCTTATTGTTAGCTTGCCTACCTGCAATTATGCTTATAAGGGGCTCCTTACCTACAAGGATACTAGCAGGTATTATTACTTAAAATATACACACGTTATTATTTTAGAGCTATCTCTTACTATCTTCTATAGTATAAAGCAAGTACTATTGCCTAAAGCTACCTTTTATAGAATAATACCTCCTCCTACAGGCCGATAGTCTAGAGATAGCTTCTTTAACACAATCTAACACTTAAAGTAATTAGAAAAGCTAAAGCCTTACTATATCTAAACTCTCTAATCCTCCTTAAACTTTATTAAGGCCCGCTACACCTAAAGAGCCTAGAGAGCGCACTTAAAGTGCACCTATAATACTTAAAGAGCGCATTAACACTGTAAAAAAGCAACGCAATAAACTTTAATTCTTGTAACAATTATAGAAGTTAAAAGAAAAAGTAGTATAACTAGAAGAGGTTAAATAAAAAGAAATTCTAAATATACTAGCACTACTAACTACATTATCTCGCGCGCAGAATACACCTAAAGCAGCACTTACTACGCATATTTAACACACGCTAAAACCTAAAGACTTAGCTAAATACTAAAGCAAAACTCTTAAAGAATATTACAAGTTTACTTATTCCTGCAAAGTAGCATTTTAGTTACTACTATAAAAATTTAAAAAATAATAATAATAAAGTAATTTAAGTAATATAGTATCTTAAAGTAGACTTATAAGAGCTTTAGTATACTTACTATAAGTATTTTTTTAAAGTAAAAGAAGAAGTGCTAACTTAGAACTACTTTAAGTAATATATGCTTAACTTACTTTTAGACTTTATTAACTATAGCCTTAAAGTAGTAACTACGCATACGCACGCTATGCAGTAGAAGAACTAGACTATTTAATTATTTATAACTTATCTTAATATTCTTAAAAATTAACTTCTAATATATACTAAAGCATAAAAGGTCTAGCATCTCTTTATAAAACTAAGGCCTAAACTATAATACGTAATTACTAACTACTATTATATTTCTATAACTAAAAAAAACTTTATTACGCTTAGATTTACACTTAAATAGAATTTATATAAAGTACTTATTATATATAATCTACTCTACTAAAGTACTTTTACAAAAAAAAGAAAAAAACACTTTTTTATAGCTACTACACTAGACGTACCTAAGAAGTGTAAAAATAGCAACAATATTACATACTTTAAGTGCTAGAAAAAAAGACACTATACTAATAAGTGCTAAAGCAGTAACTCTAATAAGGTCCTAGTTAATATAAACTAAATAAGAAAAAGTTAAGCTTTGCTGTAAACTTAAAGTTAGTAAAGCGCGTGCTAATAAATATTTTATTAAAGATGTAGCATATGTGTTACGTATATTTAGCAACTAAAGTAAAAAAAAAACTTTAAGTTATTTTAAATTTATAAGCAGATATTAGCCTTATTAGTTAAAAAATAGCTATAAAAATAAATTTAAAACTTATTTAGAATACAAAACTTCTTTGCCTAAGTTAAATTAGACTTTAAAGGCAAAACATATACGTAGTATATAAGCTTTAGCTATACTTAATAAATAATAATAGTGTAAAGCGTATTATAAAAGTTACTGCGTATAAAGTAAATAAAAAAGGAGCACTATTACTGCTTAGTAACCTCTTTTTAAGCTAAGAAGGCATTTATATTAACTATAGAAAGTAGATGTAGCATTAAAAATATATAAAAGTAAATATTAACTTAGTAGCTACTAAAGTATTTTTAAAAAACGCAAGACTTATAGATTTAAAAACTTACTTTTTAAAAGTACTTTAAAGTAACAGCACAAGTATTAAGCCTAAGGCATATATACTAAACGTATTTATAGTATAAATGCAGCGTATACCTAATATATTATAAGATTATGCTAATATTTTTAATAATAAAGCTGCTTAAATCTTTTTATAGCTAAAAAGCTTAAATTACATAATTTTTATTTAATAAGGCAAAGAACCTCTTTATAAGCCTTTTTATACTTTTTTTTCTTATAAGCTTTAAGTGCTTTATAAATATATTAAGAAAGTACTGCGTAAGAAATAGATTTACTATAGCACTAGCTCTACAGGCGCGCTAATACTATTTATACTAAAAAAAAATAAAACCTTTTACTTTTGCGTAGATTATTAAGGCTTTAACGCTGTTATAATAAAAAATTATTGCCTACTTCCTTTAATTAGAGAGATACTAGACTGCCTGTTAGGCGTACGCTACTATACAACATTAAATTTTAAAAACGCCTACTATTATCTAAGGATTAAGGCAGAAGACAAGTAGAAAACTGCTTTTAAAATATAATATAAACATTTTAAATATCTTATTATGCCTTTTAGGCTTACAAATGCTTTAGTAAGTTTCTAAGCCTATATTAATAAAGCTTTAAAAGAGCACTTAGATTACATCTACGTAGTTTATCTAGATAATATTCTTATTTACACCTATAATAATAATATTGCGCTACACTAGCGTGCTATACGCGCTGTACTTAACTTTTTATAAAGCGTAAAGTTATACGTAAATCTTAAAAAGTATATATTTACTTTAAATAAAGTTTATTTTTTAAAATTTATTATTATAAAAAGTAGCATTTGCGCAGATTTAGCGCGTGTTACTACTATTAAGTAATAGCCTACACCTACTAGTATTAAGGAGCTGCAGTCCTTTCTAAAATTTATAAATTTTTATTAGTATTTTATTAAGAACTATGCTGCAGAAACAGCACCTCTTACAAATATTTTAAAAAGAAAATAGGCGTTTTACTAGAATAAGAATATATATGCTACTTTTATAAGGCTAAAGCAACGCTTTATATATACGCCTATTTTACGTTACTTTAAAAATATACGTATAATTTGTGTTAAGACCAATACTTTAACTTTTACTATATTAAGTATATTATCTTAATTATTTAAGGACCTACAAAACGCTAAGCTAAACTATAAAGTATATAACTTTAAACTTTTAGCTATTATATAAAGCTTTAAAAAATAGTAGTACTACTTAAAAGGCGCTTAATACACTATTTAAGTGTTAACTAATTATAATAACTTATGCTCTATACGCGCTGTATAAAAGCTAAACTAGCGTTAAGCACGCTAGGCTCTATATTTAAGGGCTTTTAATTTTAAAGTTAAATACTGCTTAGGGTATATAAACTCTATAAATAGACTATTAAGAAGAGTAGATTATAAATAAAAGAACCTATTGTTAACTTAACTATTGCCTACACTGTAGAACAAACTTCTAGCAAGAGTAGAGCATAGTAAAATAGAAGGTTTTAAACCTAGTACAGCTAAAAAAGCGCATATAAGACGCATGTAGCTAATATTTGTAGAGTAAAAAGTATCTAAACTGCTAGTGCTATAGAGTGTACACTATGCGTACTACGCTCTCTAGCTAGAGTATTAGTTAGTAGCAAACCTGCAATAGTAAAGTTAGAAGCTCTAATAAATAAACTACACTAGTTATAACAAAGGGATGCTTTTGCCTTATAGCAGGTTACAGACTTTATACAAGCAACACGCACTTAAAATAGCAGCAGCGCGTAAGTATAGCGCGTTAATAATAAAGAAGTTTTAAAATATAAAAGTAGAATTTACGTTTTATAAGAACAAGCTATTAGGCAAGAAATTTTATTACAGAATTATAATACGCGTATAGCAGGTTATTTTAGCGCACGTAAGACTTATAAGCTTATTAGCAGGCTATATTACTAGCTAGAGCTAGGCTATAATGTTTAAGATTACGTAAAGACTTGTGCAGTATGCTAAAGAAGCAAGGCTCTAAGACACAGCAAATATAGGCTACTACTAGCAAAGAATAATAGTTTAGGTTGCGTGTTTAATGCGATCCTCGTGATTATTGACTACTTTTTAAAGATAGCAATCTACATACCTGTATTAAAAATATAGAATGCAAAACAGTTTATAGAATTCTATTTTAAATATATTATTTTAAAATATAGAATTTAAAAGGGCATTATATTTAATTGCAGTCTAATCTTTACATCCGCATTTTAGATAAAAATATACTACTAATTATAAGTAAAGCGCAGGCTAAGCACAGCTTTCTACCTATAAATAAATAGACAAACTAAACGCTAGAACTAGATAATAAAGTAATACTTAAGGATATTTACCTTGAAAAAATAAGATAATTAGGTGTTACTTCTACTAACTGCACAATTTGTATACAACAACTCTATCTATAAATTAACAAAGACAACACCTTTTTATATAGTATATAGCAAGCATTTATTGCTTACGTTGCCTTCTAAAGATAGTAGGCTAGAAGGAGAAGTACTAGATGCTGTAAACAAAGTGTAGCGCATATATAACGCATAGGCTGGTAAATGGGTCGTGGGTACCCACGCGTGGGTATAGGTTGGGTTGGGGTCGCACAGACCAGTAGTTGTGGTTGTGGTTAGGTCGCATAGACCAGTGGTTGTGGTTGTGGTTAGGTCGCACTGACTAGTGGTTGTGGTTGTGGTTAGGTCGCACTAACCTTGTAGTTGTAGTTAGGTTGTAGTTACGTGCTATTTATAGTAATAAATAGCTGTGTTAAACAGGTAAGATTAGGAGAGGTAAGATTAAGAGAGTTAAGCTAAGTAAGCACTAATTTAGTTACAACCTTAACCTAACTACAACTACATGTAGTAGTTATGTTGTAGTTGTTAACATAGTTAGTTATTACAGTATAAAAGATAATTAAGAGAGCATCTTTATATTATTATATACTAAAAGAACTCTAACTACTTGCAATGCAGTCTTTTTATAGAAAGCTACAAGAATGTAAAGTTAGTACTAAACTTCTTATAGTATTTAACTACTATCTTTAAATCTTTAGCTTAAATAGTAACTCTTTTTACATAAATAGCATTAAGGTTACAGTTTGTATTTATTAGTATTAAATTTAAAAATAATAAGAGTAGTTACAATACTTTTAAAATAGCTAACTAAAAAAGCTTTAGCTAACTCTTAAAAAGCATAAATTACCTCTGCCTAAAAGCGCAAATTAAAGCAATAAGAATACGCAATCTTGCAAATAAGACGGCTAAATAAGAGTTTACGTAGTAATAGTTTAGTTAACTTTTACTACTTTTTAATCTTTTTTAGCGCAATAGCTATACGCTATTAGTGTTTAACTATAATAAAAGACTGTAATAACTTACTGCCTAGCTTATATTAATGTTTTTTCTTAACAGCTCTAGCCTTTGTAAATAATGCAGGCAGCTTTTAACTAGCTTTTGTTTATAAATTCTTTATAGGCACCTTGCTACTAGTTAAAGCTTGCGTAGTTTGCTTAGTGCGCGCTATTATAGTAGTTATAAAGTTGTTAAAATTTGTAGTAAGCGTGTAGAATTATTATTAATTATTTTTACAGCAATAGGGTACGCAAGTAGACGTAATAAAAAGCTGTTATAATATAACGTGCTAGGGTGTATTATTAGTAGGTAGTAATTAGTAGGGTGTCTAAATATAGGCAAAATATTAATTTTTAGTTAGCTTTAGTAGGGGCGCATAGGCTACACTAGCTACAATATAGTAATATTTCTGTATCTCTACCTACTATGCAACTACCACAACTAAAATTAACTAATTACAGTTAATTATTATATCTATTGCAATAATAACAATTAAAAAAGAGCTAAGTAACAGTTCTAAAGGCTTAGTTCTGCGCATTCTAATTTTAGTGCTACTAGATTTTAAACGCAATAAGTAGGAGAAGCTTATAGAGGTATTTAACACAGCTATTAATTACAGCGCATGCTAATTTATAAAAAGTTATAAATATAAAAAAAACAAAATTAATAATATACTTGCGTAACGCAGCTAAGGTAGTTTAAAAAAAAGTTGCTCTACAAATTTTAAAGTCTTAATAAAGAAATTATTAAGCTTTAGTTCTTAAGCTGTTGCGTAAAAAAGTTAGGCAGCTTAACTTAATCTTAAAATAAAAGCTTTATAAAACGTATATGCAGCTAATTGCGCTGCTACATACTAATTAAAGAAAAAAATAGAAAGTATAGAATAATACAAGAATGCAAGTGTAAAAAGGCGCAAAGAAATAATAAAGGCAGCATAAGAAGTGCTTAACTAAAAGCAATACAACGCCTAGAAGAGTAGTAAGTTAACATAGTTATTTATTATAGAGTTATGCTTATATATAAATAGGTAAGTGGCTACAAACAACCCTTAATTAAATTTATAAAAAATAGAAAAACGCATACTACAAAGTTAATATAAAACAACACGCAAGAATCTTAGATAAGGCAGCGCAGGCAACAAAAAGCTTAAATAATAGTAGCTAAAGTTACACATATACTTAAATTTATAGCTTTAGCAGTATTTTTAAAAAAATTATACGTTGCACTTATAATAAAAGATTAGTAAAGCTTTGCACTAATACTTTTAAAAGCAAATAAGCTAAAAAGAAATAGCAAGACTTTGTTAAAAATATAAGTCTAAAAAAGTTAGCTATTGCTACAAGTAAAAATTAGAAGTAAGTTTTAATATATCTTTTTATTATATTTACTTACTAACTAGTATAGACTATTTAAGCCTCCGCTAGTGTATAAGTTCTTAGGACTTAGCAACAATAATATCTTACGCAGCAACAAGCTATATATTAAAGAACATAATAGTAATAAATGCAAGGAAGAGGTTAATAATAATTTTAATATTAATACGTACTACAATTAATGTAAGAATAAATATAAAACTAAGGAGTAGTAGTAGAAATTACAGGCTAAAGTTAAGAACAAAAATTAGGATAAAAATATAGATTCTAGTAATTCTACAGATTTTAAAGGCTTTTTAAATTAATTATAGTAGTATTCTTATGCTAAGTTATTAGCATTAATTAGCGCTTATTATAGCTAATTAATACAATTTATATAACATAAAAATAATTGTATAACTTTATAACTATACTGCTTTTATTCTAATGTTCTTTAAATTAATAAAGTCTAATTAAAAAGCGCCTAACATAGTACGTAATTAAAGAGACAAGTTAATCTTAGTTTAGTTGTACATGCGTCTGCTAAAGGCCTACTATGTATAGCCTATGTACTATTAAAGTTGTAAAGTAGATATTTATGTACTGTATGTTAGCAATAGTAATAATTTATAACAGCTTTTTATTATATTCTTAAACTAAACGCTGTTTACCTACATATTATAGCTAAATACATCTATAAGCTTCTATAAAACCTTTACTAATTCTAAATAAGCGGGTACTAGGTTATTTAGAGAGAAGGGCAGAAAAAGTTAAATCTATTAATGTATCTACCTTAAGAAGCTATATAAGAAAGAGGAAATAAAATTATAACTTATTAAAATAAGTAGTAGAGTACAACTAGCTAGGCTTAAAATCTAGATAGCAAATCTCCTTACTAGAACTATGCTACCTGTACTAGTAGCATTTAGTTAAAGTTTAAAGAAGCTGCCTATATTATAACTAGCTGCCTTTATATTTTCTGTCGTAACTGCAGCATAATCCTGCAACACCTAAAGCTAACAAGAATAGAGACTAAACACCTTATAAACTATATTAATATAGTTAATTGTTAGAGTACCTTAACTCCTATTTACAATAGTCTGCGTATAACAAACTCTATACATACTTAACTTTAAAAAAGTAGTACACCTGCTTTAATACCTAAATTTACTTAAAATGCTTTTAAATGTTTAAGTAGTTGTTAATAGTAATTAGCTATTCTAAACTATTAAGCGGCTATTATTTACGCGCTTTCTCTAATTCCTAAGGCCTTAAACTGCAATAATTACTTATTATAAATTTAAGTTAATGTTTTAGAACTAGTTTAAAGAAGTAAAAGCCTTTTTTTTTTAAAACTTTAGCTCTGCAACTAAGATTTTAATTGTACTAGATATATAGTTTATAGCTAATTATCTTAGCTTTCTTGCAGTTAAAGGTTACTATATTATATTAAACTAGCAATTTTAAAAGAAACTACTTAATTTTATACTAATACGCGGACAACATACTAGAATTTTAATAGCTGCAGAGGTACTACGTGTACTTTTAGACACTAATACTAAGTCTCGCTTTCTAGCTATTACTTGCAACAATACTAGCAACAATACAGTACTTAGTTAGACAATTTAATTAATACTAGTAGATAAGAATATTAGCTAGAGCGCCTTAGAAAACACTATCCTATGCCTAGCTTATATTATTAACTTAGTAGTTTAAAAGATAATCTAACATCTCTAACTAGCTGCTACTATAGAGGTTAGACCTAGGGAGGTCTTACGCAGGCAATATATTAAGGTAATTAAATAAGAAATATTCTTTCTAAACACACTTTGCAAGGTATTTATACTTTTATTATATCTAATTATTATATTCTAACTACTATTTAGATCTAAGCTATTTATATTGCTATTAATACGTTACTATAACAGTACAAGCAATTCCTTGCTACTTAATAATATTTACTACTAAGAGAACAACTTTTTGTTATTTGCAATGTAAAGACTTAATAAAACTTAACATATAACATGTATAAGCGCGCGCTTAAGCTCTTAAAATATATTAATAAATAGCTAGTATAAGAAATAGTAATAAAAAGAAGTACTTGTGTTGTTGTTAACTCTAACAATAACATAAGAGAGATTAACTATTACAACCTTAAGTGTTTCTAACTCTCTTCTATTAAGTAGCACTATATTAAAGTAATTATAGAGATGCTTAAGCAGTTTAAGGATGCTACAAGCTTTTTAAGTAAGAACTAAAAGCCTTAAGTCTAATATATTTAGCTTATATATAACTGTCTTTTTAATTTTATAGACTTAATATCTAATAATTTTAATAAGGATATAAAAAGTTGTACTATAAAGTAGCCTGTAATAGTATAAGCTGCTGTAGACAAAAAAAAAGAGAAACTAAGCAAGTACTACGCGAAAATATTAGCTAAGTAAAGGTTTTTATTTAACTGCGCAGCTATTCTAGATTTAACTTAAAAGCTTACTATATATAAAGTATAGTTATTATAGTTTATTATTATAGAGGAGTGCTAATTAGCTAATTAGAATTCTACATAGGAACCTTAAGACAAGTATATATATTATAAATAGTTTTTTAACTGTCTTAATTAATATAATAATAGTAGAGGGGCAAATTAAATACTAGTCTCTACTTCTTTTTTAAGAAAGATGCTTAGCTGTAAATAGTTTTAAAGGCCTGCTTCTTAATTACCTTTTAATAGCTTTTCTACTTTAAGTTAGACATCTTTTACACAGAAAAGAGAAAAAATAAAAGGCTCTACTTAATAAGAAAAAGAATTCTACCTTAGCACTCTTTGTATTAAACTAAGGACATTATTTAATATTTTAAAGTAGTAGCAATAGAACAAAAATACTTATTTTTAGCTATTTTAAGCTGTAAGAAATATATTAGCAATTCTAATTGCTAGTATTAGTAATAAGCGCGTTTTTAATACTGCGAAAAATGTTATTAGCAATTAGAGGCATTACCTTTTAGCTTTAACTATATAGCAGATTATAGTTTTTAAGGATACTATCTCTCTAGATTTAAAGGCGCAAGAAATTTCTATATAAGATAAAAATATTAGCCTTAAAGCACTATGTAACAAGATTAATAATATATTTAAGCTTTTAGCGCCTAGAGATAGCACATGTAGTCTAAAGGAGAAAACAGTAAAAGATAAGCTTATAAAAAAGGACTCTTTACCTCTAGTATAGAAGTAGCAGCGCCTTAAAGCTTAAGCGTTGCTATAATTATAAGCTAAATTAACTGTAGTAGTAAAGTTTTAACTATCTCCTAACTCTAACTAGTAATAAATATTAAATACTGTAACCTAACTCTAGTCTATGCAACCTAACTACAACTACAATCTAACTTATACTTACAACTTATTTACTAGCCTAAGTATAAGTTAGATTGTAGTTGTAGTTAGGTCGCATCGCACAGACTATGTAACTAAATTAGTACTTACTTAGCTTACTCTTCCTAATCTTACCTATTTAACATAGCTATTTATTACTATGAATAGCACGTAACTACAACCTAACTACAACTATAACTACAATTTAACCTACACCTACAGTCTATGCGCGTAACTACAACTACAACTACTAGTTAGTGCAATCTAACTACAACTACAACTACTAGTCTATACAACTTAACTACAACTACAACTACTAGTCTGTGTGACTACAACCTAACCTATACCCACGCTAAGCGTAACTTAGCGTAGGTATAGGTTGGGTTGTGGTTGGGTTAGCTTACGTCAGACCCTAACCACAACCCAACCTATACCCATTTACTAGCCTAATAACGCACGTACAATAGTAAAAGAATACCTCTTAATAGTATAAAAATGTTAACGCTAATACTATAATAAAAAATACAAACTAAAGATCTTCTACTAAAAAGACTTAGTTTACCTTAGTATAAAGAATATTAACCTAGCTTACTAATTTAGCAAGAAGCTTTTTAGTAAGTTTATAAAACTATTTTAAGTATAAAAAGTAGTTAAAACACAGGCTTACTAACTATAACTACTACTTTACTATTATATTTATAATGTTTTCTACGTCTTTTTACTAGAACAATAGGAATTACGTAGTAGTTAAGAAGATAATACTTAGGCACTAGAAATTAGTTCTAAGGGTAAAAAGATTTAAGAGTTTAAAAAGATATTAAGGAAACAAATTAAGAATAGCTAGCTAGAGTATTAGCTACAATAAAAAGGCTATAATAAATTATAAAATACCTAAACTTTAGCATTGCAGTTTAAGAATATAAAAGAACTAATTAAAAAATATAAGTATAAATAAAAATTATTACGTCTTAAGCGCACTAAAAGAATATACTAAATATTGTTATTACGCACTTAGGGCGCAAATTAAGTATTTAAATAAATAAAACTATAAGTATAAAAATAATTTACTCTTACTTATTATTAAAAATCTCCTTACTACTAGCACGAACTTTATTATTACTACCTATATTATTACTACTACTTTTAGCACTACTATTATGCGCGCTACCTACGCCTAGACTGTGCCTAAGAAGCAGCACGTTTTTGTTACTTAAGCTCTTATTATTATCCTTATTATTACTAGCAGGACTAGTAATTCTAGCTGCATAACTAGCAATTAACTTAAGAGTAGCTACTATATAGCGCTACTCTACTAAAATTAAGCTTAAAAAATAAAGCAAAAACATTAGCACCTAAGTAAATACTTTTAATAAAGTACTAGTATATGCAGCAATATAGCAGCAGTTAGAAAGCTTAAAGTTAAATTAGTGCTAGTATTGCGCAAGCTTAATACTAGCAGCAATAATAGTAGAGTTAGTTTTTAGAATATTAGTATTAGTAACTATAGTATTAAAATAAAAGTAAAGTTAGTATAAATAATTTAAACGCCTATTAAGCGCTTTAAGAACTTATTTAAATTAGCTAAAGTGTAGTAAATAAAATAAAAAAACTTACTTTAGTATAACTACTATAGTTGCCTTTAGTATAATAGTTGTAATAATAATGCTTAGTTTTTCTATAAATCTTTTTTTGCTTAGCAATATTCTATACACAACGCAGGTAAGTTGTATATAAAGTAATAAAATTAATAGCTTTTTTAAGCATGCTTAACTTATACAGCTAAGTATTTTGTAAGTAAAATTTCTTAATATACTTAAGATTTAAATAGTAAACTAAAATAAAAATTAAAGCTTATTATTTAGTTACGTAGTAAGTGTGTTAAAGTTACGTATTAAATATATTAATTAAGATAAGAATTACAAAGAATATACTAGAAATTTTTTTTATTACTACAGCAAACATTACTTTATATAAACTACTTATAATAATTACACACTCTTACCTTTACCTTTAAAAATTTTAAGAAATAAACAATAAATTTAAAGATTACTATAACAACGCTATAAAGACTTAAGCCTAAAGCTTATTACGCGCCTAAACTACAAGTAATACGCGTCTTAAGAGCACTTAAGCTATAAGTAACACGCGCTCTTTACTAAACTATCTTTATACAGTCTAGAGAGTTAATTTAAGGCTATTAGAACGCTAGACTAGAGAGAGAGGCTCTATTACAGATAGTTGCGTGTTAACTAGGTCTACTAAACTCGCTTATCGTTAGCTTGCCCACCTATAATTGTGCTTATAAGGGGCTCCTTACCTGCGAGGATACCAAAATATACACACGTTATTATTCTAGAGCTATCTCTTACTATCTTCTGTGGTGTAAAGCAAGTACTATTGCCTAAAGCCACCCCTTATATTCTTGGCCTTTTAAATTATTAACTCTTTTTAGTATAGCTCTTCTACTTATAAAATTACAAAGGTTTAAAGATAATAACTTTTTTAATTTATTTTTTATTTTGTCACCCCTCTGTATAAAAACTCTAACTTCTATATTAAGCGAGATATACTTAGTTTTGTTGTTTTACAGGGGTAGAAGTAGTCTATCTCCACAATTACCTTATAGAACTTCTCTAAAATTTCACAGCTTTCTTTTTATATAGATGCAGCGATTGTGTTAAATTTTTAAAGAATTCTACCTTGTTGTTGTTAAGAAATAGATACCTGTTTTTTTGAAATTTTGCGGGGATTTCGCGTTGGCGACTCGCTTAGGGTGGCGACTCGCTTATGAAACACGTTATAGCTATAAAATAATTAGCAGAATCATTATTAATAGTATAGTATATATAAGACAAGCAACTGTTATAGCAAGTGCTATTTTAACTACTTGTTTAAACTTAATTAAAGCAGTGCTTAGCATATAAACTATTAAGTAACTTTTTTATATAGCGCTTACACAAAAAATTGTAAGAATATAATAAATTAGTAGTAATCTTTAATAAGCTTATAAGCACATTTTTCTAAGTAGAAAAAGGCGTTTTACGCTTTATAAATAGCTTAATAAGTATATATAAGCTATTACTATAATTATATTACTATTTTTTTCAATGATGCTTAAGCAGTAATTTACTTTAACTTTTAAATAAGCTTTTAAAAAGTCTTGCTTTTACAATAGCTTAGTAGAGGGCAGCTGCTTTTCACTTTTTTGGAAAACCCATTTTGACTACAACAACAACCACCACCTTTGATACCTTAAAAATAAACAATAGCTTAATTTCTTAGTTAAGCTCTTAGTTTAATTTAAATTCAAATAAAGGCTTAATAGTAGACTTAATTTAATAAGCAAGTTAAGTAATTTTTAAGCCAAATCACTAAAAGTTTTAAAGTTTGCGTATAGATTAAAAAGTAAAAGTAATAAACTTTTATTATTCTAAAAACTAGCTACTTACTGAACTTTATTATTAAATAAGTTTTAACATGCGTAGGGCATATACTTAGCACTATTCTTATATTATTAGCGCAGGCTTTTTAAGTAATATTTACACTCTTAAAAATAGCTTTTTAAGCAACGCTTACGGTTATTACTATTAGAGGCGGACTATATTAAAAAATTAGCAGCTAATTAGTAAAGAGATAGTAAAGTAATAAGGCTTACTATATTAATAATAATAAGAGTGCGATAAAAATTAAAAATACTTAGTAATTAATGTTATAGTAAAGCTAAAAGCTTTAGAAGGGTAGTAGACGCAATTAGTATTTATACTAATCGCGTATAGATTAATTACGCCATATTTAAAGTCTATTTAATATTATAACATTATAATAACACTAAGCTGCCTATCTAAATAAAACAATATTACAATATTACAATAGAGATAAAAGATTAAGCAGTAGGACTAAGATTATAGGAAAACCTCTTAATGAATAATGTTAATCTAGTAAGGATTAACTTCTTGCTTACAGCTTAGATTAAAAGATTCTTACTAACCTAGAGGGTGTGTTAGAGTATTTACACGCAGATTACCCTGTTGATTAGATAATTCTAGTAAGCTGTTCACGTAACGGCCCTGCTAGCGTCTATATAAACGGGCCAGATTATCTTATGTCTTTTTAGTAGTTATTGGACACTTTGTTGTGGCACTTAGTTAATCAATACACTTACTTTCCACTTAGGTGATCAAACAATTGCTCCTTCTTAGCTCCTACATTATTGTTCTATCCTTAAAAACTAGTTAGCAGTCTAAGCAAGAAGCTTAAATAGTAAAAAACTTTCTTCTTTATCTATATATATAGCTATAAAACAATTAGCAAGATTGTTGTTAATAGTATAGCATATATAAGATAAGTAACTGCTATAGTAAGTACTACTTTGCCTACTAGTCTAAACTTAATTAAAATAGCGCTTAGCATATAAACTATTAAGTAACTTTTTTTTATAGCACTTACACAGAGAAATGCAAAGACGTGATAAATCAGTAGTAATTTTTAAAGAGCTTGTAGGGGCCTTTTTTTAAGTAGAATATTTTAAGCAATAATACCTGCTAGTATCCTTGCAGGTGAGGAGCCCCTTATAAGCATAATTGCAGGTAGGCAAGCTAACAATAAGCGAGTTTAGTAGATCTAGCTAACACGCAACTATCTATAATAAAGCCTCCCCCTCTAGTCTAGCGTCCTAACAGCTTTAAATTAACTCTTTAAACTATATAAGAATAGTTTAGTAAAAAGCGCGTGTTACTTATAGCTTAGGTGCTCTTAAAACGCATATTACTTATAGTTTAAGCATATAATAAGCTTTAAGCTTAAGTTTTTATAATATTGTTATAGTGACCTTTAAATTTATTATTTATTTCTTAAAAGTTTTAGAAGTAAAGGTCTAAGTATATAATTATTATAAGTAGTTTATACAAGATTATATTTACTATAGTAATAAAAATTCTTTCTAGTATATGCTCTATAATTTTTGTCTTAATTAATATATTTAATATATAACTTTAACGCACTTACTACGCAACTAAATAATAAGCTTTAATTTTTATTATAGTTTACTATTAAAATTTTAAGTATATTAAAATACTTTACTTATAAAATGCTTAGCTATATAAGTTTAGTACATTTAGAAAAGCTATTAATCTTATTACTTTATATATAACTTACTTATATTACGCATAAAATATTACTAAGTAAAGAAAAATTTATAGAAAGACTAAATATTATTATTATAACTATTATACTAAAGGCAACTATAGTAGTTATACTAAAGTAAGTTTTTTTATTTTATTAACTATGCTTTAGCTAATTTAAATAAGTTTTTAAAGCACTTAATAAGCATTTAAATTATTTATACTATCTTTACTTTTATTCTAATACTATAGTTACTAATACTAATATTTTTAAAGACTAACTTTATTATTATTACTACTAGCGTTAAGCTTATATAATACTAGCGCTAATTTAACTTTAAGCTTTCTAACTACTACTATATTACTATATATACTAGTACTCTTTTAAAAGTTTCTACTTAAGTACTAATAACTTAACTTTACTACTTAAGCTTTATTTTAGTAAAGTAGTACTATATAGTAGCTACTTTTAAATTAATTACTAGCTATATAGCTAAAATTGCTAGTCCTGCTAATAATAATAAAAATAATAATAAAAGCTTAAGTAATAATAATATACTACTTCTTAAGCGCACTTTAGGCGTAAGTAGTATGCATAATAGTAGTGCTAGAAGTAGTAGTAATAATATAAGTAGTAATAATAAAGTTTATGCTAGTAGTAAGAAAATTTTTAATAATAAATAAAAGTAAATTATTTTTATACTTATAGTTTTATTTATTTAAATACTTAATTTACGCCTTAAGTACGTAATAATAATATTTAGTATATTTTTTTAGCGCGCTTAAAATGTAAAAATTTTTACTTATACTTATATTTTATTTATTTTTAAGGTTTTAAAGCTAGTGAAAACAACACTAATTAAAACGTGTTTAACAGCAATTGCTAGCCTATAGCTAGCAACAAGATTGTGATAGAGATAGAGGAGGAGGGTAAGGACACATATATTACTGCAGTAGGAGCCTGCAATACTTCTTTATAAAAGCTTTCTACCTACTACTTCTTATCTTTAGGGTTTCCTACACTACACAGTACTGTATACAAACAACTCGCATACAAACAATACAATACTTAGACTATTTTTCTTCTCCTTTAACACAAAGACTAATAGCTTATATTAAGTAAAGTTAGACCTTACCAAGTCACTATACTAGAAGCTATGGTAGTAGATTACAAAGCCGGCGTTTACCGTCGTTAAGCGGCCACCTCCGTCGGTTATATACTTATATTTTATAATTGGTTTTTTTTTTTTATATTTTTAAACTGTAATACTAAAGTTTAAGTATTTTATAATTTATTATAGCCTTTTTATTACAGCTAATACTTTAGCTCGCTATTTTTAATTTATTTTTTTAATATTTTTTTACTTCTTAAATTTCTTTACTTTTAAGGCTAATTTCTAGTACTTAAGGATTATTTTCTTAACTACTATATAAATTTTATTATTCTAGTAAAGAAATATAGAAGATATTATAAATATAATAATAAAGTAGTAGTTATAGTTAGTAAGCTTACGTTCTAACTACCTTTTATACTTAAAATAGTTTTATAAACTTACTAAAAAGCTTCTTACTAAGTTAGTAAGCTAAGCTAATATTCTTTATACTAAAGCAATAGCTTCGGCCTTTTAAGACAACCTTTTAATGTAACTAAAAGATTTATTGCTAACAACAGGTATCCAGGCTCATGCCCCCTTGTTCGGCATTGCCGGCACGCAATTGGTGTGTCGCTCCAGCATATTTAAATAGAAACGAAGATGCGCGATATCCCTCCAACTAACCCTCTTAACTAATAACTATTTACCGCTAACTATTTACTGCTAACCGCAACTTCTGTTGTCCTGTCGCTATCCTAGCAGTGTTGCAGTTGCAGCGTTTAGTACCTATTCTTAGATGTAAATAAACAATAATAGCATTACTATCTATGCATAGCTCTTCTATTTCTAGAGGCAACTTACAAAATCCTCTTGCTTGTTAGTTTATTCTAGCTACTTAATAGCTGTTTTAACACGCCTTTGCTCTTTACAAAGCTACTTCTAAGTCTTTTTACTAAGGTTGCATTTACGTAGGAGGAAATTACTAAAGTAATACACTTTTACTATACCTAAACTATTAACATGCGTAGTATATATAGTATACTAGCTAAACTAGCCTTTTACAGTCCTTGTTGTAACCTTAACATTTATAACACTAAACGCATTAAAAATATCTTAACTATAGTTATATTTTAACCTCTGTACTAACTTAACTACTACAAGAACTATCGCCACTATAGCTTCTAGTATAGTAACTTAGTAAGGTCTAACTTTACTTAATATAAGCTATTAGTCTTTGTATTAAAAGAAGAGAAAAATAGTCTAAGTATTGTATTGTTTGTATGCGAGTTGTTTATATATAGTACTGTGTAGTATAGAAAATCCTAAAGGTAAAAAGCAGCAGGCAGAGAGCTTTTATAAAGAAGTATTGCAGGCTTCTGCTGCAGTAACGTATGTATTCTTACCCTCCTTCTCTATCTCCATCGCAATCTTATTGCTAGCTATAGGCTAGCAATTGCTGTTAAACACGTTTTAATTGGTGTCGTTTTTTAGTACCTTTAGCAAATTTTTTTAACTCTAATTTTTGTGACTTTTGCAACTAATTAGTAGAGGGTAGCTGCTTTTTACTTTTTTTAGAAACCCTATTTTGACTACAACAACAACTACCACCTTTAACACCTTAACAATAAATACTAAAGCAGACTAAGTCTTTTTAGTAAAATATTTTTAGTTTATATTTTTTATTATAGTATTAGCGTTAATATTTTTATACTATTAAAAAGTATTTTTTTAAGATTATATATATATTATATATACGCTGCACTTTGTTTATAGTATTTAGTACTTCTTTTTCTAGCCTACTATTTTTAAAAAGCAATATAAGTAATAATTACTTACTATATACTACATAAAAAAGTATTGTTTTTATTAATTTATAAATAAAGTTATTATATATAAATTATATAATTAGCAAAAGAAATACCTAATCTTTTTTTTAAAAGTAAATATTTTTAAGTATTATTTTATTATTTAGTTTTAGTATTTAGTTTACTTATTTATTTATAAGTAAAAGGCTATACTTAGCCTATACTTTACTTATAATTAGTAGCATATTTCTATCTAAAATATAAATATAAAAATTAAACTATAATTAAATATAGAACTTTTTTTAATTTTATATTTTAAAATAATATATTTAAAATAAAATTTTGTAAATTACTTTTTATTTTACGTTTTTAATATAAGTATATAAATCACTATTTTTAAAAAGCAGTTAATAATTATAAGAAATATATTAAATACGCAATTTAAACTAGTTATTTATACTAGTAGTAGCTTTATTATAAAATTAAAGCTTACTTCTATAGATATTTTATTAAAAACTAGTAATAGTAATAACTAACTATAATTACTATATCTTAAAGCTTTACTTTTTTAGTATACTATATAGGTTTTTATGTAATTTTAAGTATTATAGCCTAGCTCTAGCTAGTAATATAGCTTACTAATAAGCTTATAAATTTTATGTATACTAAAATAACTTACTATACGCATATCATAATTTTATAATAAGATTTTTTACTTAATAGCTTGTTTTAGTAAAATATAAATTTTACTTTTATATTTTAAAATTTTATTATTATTAATGCGCTATACTTACGCACTAGCTTTAGCCTTTTAAAATAGCTTTTTAATATAACTATATATTTTATAAATACTTTTTTAGTTAAAAATAATTCATTACTAATAATAAGTATTTAGGCTTATGCCTTTTTATTTTTTTTTTACTAATAACTATTTACTACTAACTATTTATTACTAACTACAACTTTTATTGTTTTATTACTATTTAGTAGTGTTGTAGTTACAGCATTTAGTACTTGTTTTTAAATATAAATAAATAATAATAGTATTACTATTTATATACAGCTTTTTTATTTTTAAAGTAACTTATAAAATTTTTTACTTATTAGTTTATTTTAGCTACTTAATAGCTATTTTAATACGCTTTTACTTTTTATAAAGCTACTTTAAAGTTTTTTTACTTAAATTATATTTGCGTAAAAAGAAATTCCTAAAGTAATATATTTTTATTATACTTAGACTATTAATATATGTAGTATATATAGTGTACTAGCTAAACTAGTCTTTTATAATCTTTATTATAACTTTAATATTTATAATACTAAACGTATTAAAAATATCTTAACTATAGTTATATTTTAACTTTTATACTAACTTAACTACTATAAAGACTATTACTACTAGCTTCTTTTTAACTAATAAAAGTAGCTACTTAATAATAGTAAATACTAGCTTTATAATCTACTACTATAGCTTTTAGTATAGTAACTTAGTAAAGTTTAACTTTACTTAATATAAGCTATTAGTTTTAATATTAAATAGAAAGAAAAATAGTTTAAGTATTATATTATTTATATATAAGTTATTAATATATAGTACTATATAGTATAAAAAACTTTAAAAGTAAAAAGTAGTAAGTAGAAAGCTTTTATAAAGAAGTATTACAGGCTTCTACTATAGTAACGTATATATTTTTACTTTTCTTCTTTATCTTTATTATAATCTTATTGCTAGCTATAGGCTAGCAATTACTATTAAACACATTTTAATTAGTATTATTTTTTAGTTTTTTTAGTAAATTTTTTTAACTTTAATTTTTACTTAGTAGTCTAAGCTTTTCTACTTTAAGCACTTAGTGCGTAGACTTTATTTACTTACTATTTAAATCTTATTAACTATATATAATTTTTTTTTTAACTTTTGCAACTAATTAGTAAAAGGTAACTACTTTTTACTTTTTTTAAAAACTTTATTTTAACTATAATAATAACTACTACTTTTAACACTTTAAAAATAAATACTTACATACTACTACTATTTTAAGTGTATACTACTAATATAAAGTTTATAATATACTATAAAGTAAAAGAATTTCTTTATTACAACTAGTGTAGTTTATTTATTAAAGCTTTTAACTTTACTATTACAAGTTTACTATTAACTAGTACTTTAGCTAAAGAGCGTAGTACGTATAGTATATACTTTATAGCACTAGTAGTTTGAATACTTTTTATTTTATAGATATTAGTTATATGCGTTTTATATGTACTTTTATAGCTATACTAAGTTATAAAACTTTTTATTTTACTATACTTTACTTTTGCTAAATGTTTATTTTATAGTATAAGTAATATTAAGTAAATAATAAGTTTTCTTATTTATAATTCTTTTTTTATAGTTAGCTTACAAAGTTTATATACTTTAAGTAGTATTTAACTTTAAAATTAAAAGCCTTTAAATATGAAGCCTAGTGTGCTTAATACTAGTTTAGCTTCTATACAGCACGTAAAAATTATAAGTTATTATAATTTATTAACACTTAAATAGTATATTAACTGCTTTTTAAGTAGTATTACTATTTTTAAAAACTTTATATAATAGCTAAAAGTTTAAAGTTATATACTTTATAGTTTAGCTTAGTGCTTTGAAGTTTTTATAAGTAAAATATAATAAAATACTACTTTTTATTCTTAAAAAGTTAGAATAATATACTTAAAATAGCAAAAGTTAAAGTATTTATTTTAATATAAATTATACGTGTATTTTTAGTATAGTATAAAATAAGTATATATATAAAGCGTTGCTTTAGCCTTATAAAAGCAGTATATATATTCTTATTTTAGTAAAACACTTATTTCTTTTTTAAAATATTCATAAGAAGTGCTATTTTTATAATATAGTTTTTAATAAAATACTAATAAAAGTTTATAAAATCTAGTAAAGACTACAGCTCCTTAATATTAGTAAGTATAAGCTACTATTTAATAGTAATAACATGCGCTAGATTTACGTAAAAACTACTTTTTATAATAATAAATTTTAAGAAATAAACTTTACTTAAAATAAATACATACTTTTTAAAGTTTATATATAATTTTACTTTTTATAAAAAGGTAAGTATAGCGCGTATAGCACGCTAGTGTAACGCAATATTATTATTAGAAGTATAAATAAGAATATTATTTAATTAAACTATATATATATAATTTAAGTACTTTTTTAAAGCTTTATTAATTTAAGCTTAAAAGCTTACTAAGGCGTTTATAAGCTTAAAAGGCATAATAAAATATTTAAAATATCTATATTATATTTTAAAAGTAGTTTTTTACTTATCTTCTACCTTAATTCTTAGATAATAGTAGGTATTTTTAAAATTTAATATTATATAGTAGTATACGCCTAATAAGTAGTCTAGTATCTTTCTAATTAAAAAGAGTAAGTAATAATTTTTTATTATAACAGCATTAAAGCTTTAATAATTTATATAAAGGTAAAAGGTTTTATTTTATATTAATACAAATAGTATTAGTATGCCTGTAGAGCTAGTGCTATAGCAAATTTATATTTTCTATTTATTTTTAAAGTATTAAAGGTAGTAGTTGTTGTTGTAGTTAAAATAGGTTTTCTAAAAAAGTAAAAAGCAGCTGCCTTCTACTAATTAGTTGCAAAAGTTAAAAAAAGATCATATATAGTTAATAAAATTTAAATAGTAAGTAGATAAAGTCTACGCGCTAAGCGCTTAGAGAAGAAAAACTTAGACTACTAAGCAAAATTAAAGTTAAAAAATTTACTAAAAGTACTAAAAAACAACACTAATTAGAAAAAATGCTGACATATGGGTCTGACTAATCAGAACACCAAAACCTTCGCACCTCCGCATCGCCACGAATACAAGAGATATATACGTGGAATTTGTATATAAGGTAAAATAGGCTTTAATAAATAGGCTGTAAAATTTTTAGCTTAATATCTCTAAAACTCGCAGCGATGCGCAGGTGCGAAGATTTTGGTGTTCTAATTAGTCAGACCCATCTGTCAGCATTTTTACCAGCCTAATTAAAATATATTTAATAGCAATTACTAGCTTATAGCTAGCAACAAGATTACAATAGAAGTAAAAAAAGTAAAAAAAAGTAAAAACACGTATATTACTGCAGTAGAAGCCTATAATACTTTATAAAAGCTTTTTACTTACTACTTTTTACTTTTAGAATTCCTTATACTACACAGTACTGCATACAAACAACTTATATATAAATAATATAATACTTAAACTATTCTTCTTTCTATTTAATATAAAAACTAATAGCTTATATTAAGTAAAGTTAAACTTTACTAAGTAACTATACAAAAAGCTATAGTAGTAGATTATAAAGCCTGCGTTTACCTTTGTTAAGTAGCCTCTCTAGTTAGTTAAAGAAAAGCTGTTAGTAGTAGCTCTTATAGTAATTAAGTAAACATAAAAGTTAAGTTTTATTATTTATTAACACCTTATTAATACGTTTAGTATTATAAATATCAAAGTTATAATAGAAGTTGTAAAAAGCTTATTTAGTAGCAAGTTTATTAAATACGTTGCGTATATTGATAGTCTAAGTATAGTAATAATATATTATCTTACTAATCTCCTCTTGCGCAAATAAAACTTTAGTAAAAAGACCTTATAGTAGCTTTATAAAAAGCAAAAGCGTGTTTAAACAGCTATTAAGTAGCTAAAATAAACTAATAAGTAGAAAGATTTTATAAGTTACCTCTAAAAATAAAAAAGCTGTGCTTAGATAGTAACGCTGTTATTATATGTTTACATTTAAGTATAAGCGCATGCTAAAAACGCTGCAACTATAACACTACTAAAATAGCAATAGAGATAACAGAAGTTATAGTTATTAGTAAATAGTTATTAGTTAAGATAGTTAGTTAGAGAGATATCGCGTATTTTTGTTTCTGTCTAAATATGCTAGAGCGACACACTAATTGCGTGCTAGTAATGCTAAACAAGAGGTCACAAGCCTAGATACTTATTATTAGCAATAAATTATTTCTTACTAAAAAAGTATCTACAAAATATATAGTTATATTAAAAAGGTGTCTTAAAAAGCTAAAGCTATTATTTACTTTATAGTGCTTTTTTAATATATTTATAAAGCACTTAAAGCTTATAAAAAAAAGTATAAAAAAGCTTATAAAAAAGTTCTTTACTTTATTAAATAGAAATTATATAATCTAAGTTTTTTAGCTATAAAAAAGTTTTAGTAGCTTTATTATTAAAAATATTAGTATAATCTTGCAATATATTAAGTATACACTATATTTATACTCTAAATATATTTAGTATATATACTTTAAGCTTAATACTTATACTATTACTTTAAAGTACTTTTAGAAAGTGAGTTTTTAAATTTATAAGTTTTATATTTTTTAAAAATACTTTAGTAGCTACTAAGTTAATATTTACTCTTATATATTTTTAACGCTATATCTACTTTTTATAGTTAATATAAATACTTTTTTAGCTTAAAAAGAGGTTGCTAAGTAGTAGTAATACTTTTTATTTATTTATTTTCTACGCAGTAACCTTTATAATACACTTTATACTATTATTATTTATTAAGTATAGCTAAAGCTTAAATACTACGTATATATTTTACTTTTAAAGTCTAATTTAACTTATGTAGAAAAGTTTTATATTTTAAAAAAGTTTTAAAATCTATCTTTACAGCTATTTTTTAACTAATAAAGCTAATATTTACTTAGATATTTAAAATAACTCAAAGTTTTTTTTTCACTTTAGTTACTAAACGTGCGTAACACATATACTATACTTTTAATAAAATATTTATTAGTATATACTTTACAAACTCTAAGTTTATAGCAAGGCTTAACTTTTTTTATTTAGTTTATATTAACTAAAACCTTATTAAGGTTGCTACTTTAGTACTTATTAGCGTAGTATTTTTTTTCTAGTACTTAAAGCATAGAATATTATTACTATTTTTATACTTTTTAAGTGCGTTTAGTATAGTAGCTATAAAAAAGTATTTCTTTTTTTTCTTTATAAAAGTACTTTAGTAAGGTAAATTATATATGATAAGTACTTTACATAAATTCTATTTAAGTATAAATTTAAGTATAATAAGGTTTTTTTTAGTTATAAAAACTTAATAGTACTAAGTAATTATATACTATAGTTTAGGCCTTAGTTTTACAAAGAGGTACTAGACTCTTTATACTTTAGTATATATTAAAAGTTAATTTTTGAAAATATTAAAATAAGTTATAAATAATTAGACAATTTAGTTTTTCTACTATATAGTATATATATACGTAGTTACTACTTTAAGGCTATAGTTAATAAAACTTAAAAGAGAGTTAAGTATATATTACTAAAGGTAGTTTTAAGTTAGTACTTTTATTTTTATAGTAGTAGCTAAAACGCTACTTTATAAAAATAAGTAAACTTATAATATTTTTTAAAAGTTTTACTTTAGTATTTAGCTAGGTCTTTAGGTTTTAGCGCGTGTTATACATATATAGTAAGTATTATTATAAGTACATTTTACGCGCAGGATGATATAGTTAGTAGTATTAGTATATTTAGAATTCTTTATTATTTAACTTATTTTAGTTATACTATTTTTTTTTTTAACTTCTATAATTATTACAAAAATTAAAGTTTATTACATTACTTTTTAATAGTATTAATGCGCTCTTTAGGCGTTGTAGGTACGCCTTAAGTACGCTTTTTAAGCTTCTTAAGTATAGTAGGCCTTAATAAAGTTTAAAAGGGGTTAAAGAGTTTAAATATAGTAAAGCTTTAGCTTCTTTAATTACTTTAAGTATTAAATTGCGTTAAAAAAGCTATCTCTAGACTATTAGCTTGTAAGAAGAAGTATTATTCTGTAAGAAGTAGCTTTAGGCAATAGTACTTACTTTACACTATAGAAGATAGTAAGAAATAGCTCTAGAATAATAACGTGTGTATATTTTAAGCAATAATACCTGCTAGTATTCTTGCAGGTGAGGAGCCCCTTATAAGCATAATTGCAGGTGGGCAAGCTAACGATAAGCGAGTTTGGCGGATCCAGCCAACACGCAACTATCCGTAACAAGAAAGAGGCGCGTTGCGCTTTATAGACAGCTTGATAGGCATATATAGGCTATTGCTATTATTGTATTACTATTTTCTAGACGTTGCGTAAGTAGTAATTTACTTCAACTTTTAAATAAGCTCTAAAACAGTCTTGCCCTTGCGTTAGCTTAATCTTTTAGTTAAGCTTTTAGTTTAATTAAAATTTAAATAAAGGCTTAATAGCAGACTTAATTTGATAGGCGAGTTGATTAATCTCTAAGCTAAGCTACTAGAAGTCTTAAGGTGCGCGTACAGATTAAAAGGCAGAGATAATAAACTCTTATTATTTTAAAAATCCGCTACTTGCTAAATTTTATTATTAAATAAGCTTTAACGCGCGTAGTGCTTATACTTAGCACTTTTTTTATATTATTAGCGTAGGCTTTTTAAGCAATAATTACACTTCTAATAATAGCTTTTTAAACAACGCTTACGCTTATTGCTACTAAAAGTAAACTACACTAGAAGAATTAGCAACTAATTATTAAAAAAATAGTAAAGTAATAAAGCTTACTATATTAATACTAATTAGCTTAAGCCTTTTGAGACAACCTTTTAATGTAACTACACATTTTGTAGACACCTTTTTAGTAAAAAAAAATTTATTGCTAACAACAGGTATCCGGGCTTATGCTCTCTTATTTAGCAGTACTAGCACGTAACTAGTGTATCACATGTTTAAACAAAAACAAAAATACGCAATATCTTTTTAACTAGCTTTTCTAACTAATAACTATTTACTGCTAACTGCAACTTCGATTATCTTATTGTTATTTTAGCAGTGTTGTAGTTACAGTATTTAGTATCTATTCTTAAATGTAAATAAATAATAATAGCATTACTATTTATATACAGCTCTTCTATTCTTAATAGCATTTTACAAAATCCTTCTACTTGTTAGTTTATTTTAGCTACTTAATAGCTGTTTTAACACGCCTTTGCTTTTTATAAAACTACTTCTAAGTTTCTTTACTATAAAGAACAAGGAGCTGGTAACAGTAGTTTAGGAGAACTAGATAGTTAATTCTACCTTTCTAACAGCGTCTAAGACGCTCTATATATATAAAGGAAATATTATACTCTGTAAAGATAGTCATAGAGCTTAGAGAAATATCTCTAAGCACAGTAAGTGTTTTATAAAGCTTAGATGCAAGTATCTAAGCTTAGCGTAAAAGCTTTAAAGCTTAGCGCTTAGCGCTACGCGTACTGCGTAGGCTTTAACACTTATACCTAGAGCCTTATAGCTAGAGCCTTGTAGCTAAGGCGCGTAGCTAATATATATAATACATCTTTTAAGTAACTAAGACTTTAGTTAGCTGTATAGAGCTTTATATAGTTATAGCATGTTTTATAATATGTTGTGTATACGTAGCTTAGCGTAAAGCGCTAAAAAAAATAAAATTTTTAAGCCTCTTAAGCTTAGTATTTAACACTACTATAGCTATTATAAGTATCACTTAGCAACTTATTTAAATTTTTTAAAAGCAATACTAATTACTTTTGTAGGTGCTATTATACTTTTGTATAGCTTTTTAAGCAACTATATAACTTTTATATAGCTTTTAGCTTTATTTTAGCACTTCTTTTATTTAGTTACTAACTTTATATAGAAGTTAAAACTATAAAAAGCTGCTGCTGCCTATACTGCTGCCTATGCCTCTGCGCGTGCTGCCGCCGCTACGCCGCTTTTGCCCTTGCCTGCGCCCTTGCCTTTGCCTGCGCTCTCGCCTTTACCTGCGCCTTTGCCTTTGCTGCTACTGTTGCTACTGTTACTAGTAGCGCAGCTACTTCTAAAACGCGCTTTTTGCGCTAAGTTAACTAGTACTACTTTAGGTGTAGTACTAGCCTACACGTCTAGAGGGCGTATAAGTAAAGTTAAAACTCTAGTTAAGACCGCCTGCGGGGGTAAGACTCTAGCAGCAACTTTTAGGCACTAAAATAAACTTAGTATATATTGCAACGTGCTCTATCTTAGGTATATTAAAAGCGCTTTATTTAGTAGCTTTAATAAAGCTTATTAAGATAAGGCCTTAAGCTCTTGAATACGCTACTAGTAGTACTTCCATAAAAATACTTGCAAAGTCTTATATATATTTATCTTTTAAATTCTAAGCTTTTACTAATAATTCAAGTTTTTAAATTACTATTTTTTTTTGCTAAAAAGCTTTTTGCTAAGCTCTTAAAAAACGCGTTAATAATTACTTCTTTTAACTTTTTTTAAGTTCTTTTATACTAATAAATTATAGAGTAAGTAAGCTAAAAAGCTTATAACTTACTGTTTAAGTCTTTTTAAAGAAAGCAGCTAAAAGAAAGAAATTTAAAAAGAACTTTAAAAGTAAAAAAGAAAGTTAAAATAACTAAAAGAAGCTTACTAGCTTTTTTAATAGTCTTCTTGCGTGTTGTCTACGCGATAAGAAGCCGTTAAATAAGCTAGTTAACCTCCTAGTTACTTAAAAACTAATTAGGAGGAGGTTGTTTTCCCAAAATTTTATAAGTTTCTTAGGGGTAAAGGGCTAATGTACTCTAATAATGAATTTATTTTTCTTTTTATAATTTTTTTTTATAATTTTTTTATAAGAGACGCGTTTTGTATTTATAAGCTTTTTAAAGTACTTAAGTTTCTACTTTAATCAGTACTTAGTAAGTTTGTTAGCTAGTATTTTAGCTATTAGTAAAGGATTAATTTAAAATAAGCTTTCAGCATACTCTTAGCAGAGCTACGTATTTTATATATTAATGTAATAGAGCTTAGTGGTTATTTTTTTTTACTTCTTAATAAATAAGCGTATAGTTTGTTAGTTGTTGTAAAAAAACTTTTAAGCTCTTAAAACTATATGCTTAAGCTTTTTAAATGGTTTTTTAAGCGCTATAGATTTTTTTACTACGTACTTTAATGCAAGAAGCTTAGCTTTTATAGTTAAGGTTATTACTATAGCTTAATAAGCTTCTTTTGAAACAACTATAACTTTAAAAAGTATAATAATATAGCTTTAAGAAAATTACTAAGTTTTCAAATTATCTATAAAAGACGTATCTTTATATATAATAAGCTTTTTATTATAATTATTGCTGTATGTAATCTTTTTATACTTTGTTTAGTAAAAGTATTATATAAAGTAATTAGTAGCCTTTATGTAAGCTTCTAAAGAGTTAGTAAGAAAGTAAGAGAGCTTAGAAACTGCGTAGGTAGTGTTAGGACGCATTATAATAGCTATGTATAGCGCGCTACTAACACGCTCTTAGTAGGCCTTAATTTAAGGCTTTAAGGCCTCTTTTAAACTTTTAACTAGCTCTTTTAAGAGTAAAGAAGTTTAAAAAAACTTACTAAAAGCGTCCAAGTTAAACTCTTTAGCAACTTTATTAATATAAGTATTGTGTAGTAGTAATATCATGCGCTTTTTATAATTTTTTATAATCCTTATTTTTAAAAACTAGCTTGCCTTTTTTTTATTCTTAACTTTGTAAGTGTTTTTAATGGATTTAAGAAGCTTATAAGCTTTAGTTTAGTAAGTTTAATAATATATTAAAATTATATTATCCAGATAAAATATTAGAAAAAGCGTGCAGTTTTTAGTATTAAAAAAGCACAGCTTCTTAGCTAAAGCTTATAAGCTAAGCTTTTTTAGTGTGCTTAAAAACTTATTGTACTATAATAAAAGTAAGATTATTAAGCAACATAAAGCTTTCTTAAGCTCAACGCACTTACTTAGGCACTTATAGTTATCTAGTAAGTTGTATAGAACTGTTGTTTTATTACTAATATTAGTATTAAAGAACGCGCTTATTACGTTAAGCTACTATATTTTTATATCAAACTTAGCTATAATTATAACTATAAGCCTAAAAAATTATGCGGCTAGTATTACTGCATATATTAAGTATAGTAAGTTTTTTACTTAAAGATTTTTTTTTACTATAAGACGTGCTTTACATTTAAGAAAGTAGCTATTCTTATTAAGCTTATAAGTAAATACTTATTCAAGAGAGAAAAGCTTAAAGAGTTTTTAAATCTTTTCTTCTATCTAGGTGCCTTTTAAAAGTAAAGTATTAATTTCTTTTTAGCTAGCTTATTTAAATAAAGTTTTATATTAGTAGTAATAAAAGTTCTTTTATTTATTTTAAAGCTTTAGAAGATTGTTGAAAAAGATTTAAAATTAATGGACTTTTTTAAAAGCTACTGCTATAATAATATAAACTATAACTAGCTCTCTATTATAGTCTTAAGATTAAAAAAGTAGTGCTTTAAGCTTAAAAGCTTTCTAAAAGTTATATAATAAGTAGTATACGTCTACACCTTCTATATTAAAACTATGTTAGTTTTTATTTTTTAGCCTTAAGAAACTTCTTGTAGAAAGTCTATATACTTTCTTTTTATAAATTCTTTTTACTAAAGATTTTTAAAACGCTCTAGTTAGTGCTGTAAGATTTTCAGCACTACGCTAAGTGTTTTTAGAAGTAATTTCTACTTCTTTTTAAGACTATAAAAGTCTCTACGCGTTTATTAAGCTTAATTTACTAGTAGTTTATAATTTTTAAAAGCTAAATAGCTTATTACTACTACATATAGCTTTTTAAGCTAGGGTGCCTTGCTTTAGCATTTACGCTTTTAGTAAAAAAAAGCGCTAGTATTACTTTAAGCGTTAGTAGCTATTTTAAAAGACTTTTTTGCCTTGTATAAATTCTCTAAAAAGCGTTAGCTTAAAACTTTTTATATGCTTTTAGCATACTACTTATTAAAGACTATCATAGGTCTTTTATAATTTTTATTACTAGCTAATAACCTATTAGCTGTAAAGCCTCTATATTATTACCTCTATATAACTAATACTAGTAAGCTGTTAAAGTACTTCTTTAGCCTTACTAATCTTGTTTTTATTAAAAATGTTTATTATATTTACTATATTTTGCCTAGGCAGCTTATAAGATTTTGTCTTTAGTAGTACAGCGTTTTATTAAATATAATATTACGTATTATGATAACTTAGTTAAGCGCTAAGACTTATATATAATATATGTTAAAAGCTCTATAGCTTACTAAGTAACTAATATAGCCTTTATGAAAAGTCTTAAAGCTTTTTTTATATTACTTAGCCACTTTATTTTTGTTCTATAAATAGGCGCGGTAGCTATAGGTATATATACTACTTTGAATTTAGTTTTATATTTACTATAAAACTTTTAAAAAGCTTAGGCTTATATGTTATAGATAGTTGCGTGTTAACTAGGTCCGCCAAACTTGCTTATTATTAGCTTGCCCACCTGCAATTGTGCTTATAAGGGGCTCCTTACCTGCAAGGATACCTGCAGGTATTATTGCTTAAAATATATACATGTTGTGATTCTAGAGTTATCTCTTACTATCTTCTGTAGTGTAAAGCAAGTACTATTGCCTAAAGCTATCCCTTATAGAATAATACCTCCTCCTACAGGCTAATAGTCTAGAGATAGCTCTCTTAACGCAATTTAACACTTAAGGCAATTAAAGAAGCTAGAGCCTAGCTACATCTAAACTCTTTAATCCTCTTTAAACTTTATTAAGGCCTGCTACACCTAAAAAGCCTAAGAAGCGCACTTAAAGTGCACCTATAATGCTTAAAAAGCATATTAATGCTATAAAAAAGCAACGCAATAAACTTTAATTTTTATAATAATTATAGAAGTTAAAAAAAAAAGTAGTACAACTAGAAAATGTTAAATAAAGAGAAACTTTAAATATACTAATACTACTAACTATATTATTTTACGCGCAGAACGCACTTAAAGTAACACTTACTATATATATAAGGCGTGTTAAAACTTAAAAACTTAGCTAAATACTAAAAGAGAACTTTTAAAGAATATTATAAGTTTACTTATTTTTATAAAGTAGTGTTTTAGCTACTACTATAAAAATTTAAAAGAAATAATAATAAAGTAATTTAAGTAATATAGTACTTTAAAGTAAACTTATAAAAGCTTTAGTATACTTACTATAAGTATTTTTTTAAAGTAAAAAAAAAGTACTAACTTAAGACTACTTTAAGTAATATATACTTAAGTTATTTTTAAACTTTATTAACTATAGCTTTAAAGTAGTAACTACGCATACACACACTATATAGTAAAAAAACTAAACTATTTAATTATTTATAACTTATTTTAATATTCTTAAAAATTAACTTTTAATATATACTAAAGTATAAAAAGTCTAGCACTTTTTTATAAAACTAAAGCCTTAACTATAGTACGTAATTACTAACTACTACTAAATTTTTATAACTAAGAAAAAACTTTACTATACTTAAATTTATACTTAAATAAAACTTGTGTAAAGCACTTATTATATATAATTTACCTTTTTAAAGTACTTTTATAAAGATAAAAAAAATACTTTTTTATAGCTACTACACTAAACGCACTTAAAAAGTATAAAAATAGTAATAATATTATATACTTTCAGTACTAAAAGAAAAAACACTATACTAATAAGTACTAAAGCAGCAACTTTAACAAGGTCTTAGTTAATATAAACTAAAAAAAAAAAAGTTAAGCTTTACTATAAAATTAAAGTGAGTAAAACGTATACTAATAAATATTTTACTAAAAATATAGCGTATGTGTTATATATATTTAGTAACTAAAGTAAAAAAAACTTTAAGTTATTTTAAATTTATAAGTAGATATTAGCTTTATTAGTTAAAAAATAGCTATAAAGATAAATCTAAAACTTATTTAAAATATAAAACTTCTTAACTTAAGTTAAATTAGACTTTAAAAGTAAAAAATATACGTAGTATATAAGCTTTAGCTATACTTAATAAAAAATAATAGTATAAAGCATATTATAAAAGTTACTATATATAAAGTAAATAAAAAAAGAGCCCTACTACTACTTGGTAACTTTTTCTTAAGCTAAGAAGGTATTTGTATTAACTATAAAAGGTAGATGTAGTATTAGAAATATATAAAAGTAAATATTAACTTAGTAGCTACTAAAGGATTTTTAAAAAACGCAAGACTTATAAATTAAAAAACTTACTTTTTAAAAGTACTTTAAAGTAATAGTATAAGTATTAAGCCTAAAGTATATGTGCTAAATATATTTACAGTATAAGTATAGCGTATACTTAATATATTATAGAATTATACTAATATTTTTAATAATAAAGCTGCTAAAACTCTTTTATAGCTAAAAAGCTTAGATTATATAATTTCTATTTCATAAAGCAAAGAACCCCTTTATAAGCTTTTTTATACTTTTTTTTTTATAAGCTTTAAGTACTTTATAAATATATTAAAAAAGTACTATATAAAAAATAAATTTGCTATAGCACTAGCTCTATAAGCGTACTAATACTATTTATACTAAAAAAAAATAAAACCTTTTGCCTTTACATAAATTATTAAAGCTTTAACACTATTATAATAAAAAATTATTACTTACTTTCCTTGATTAAAGAGATATTAAACTACCAATTAAGTATATACTACTATACAGCATAAGATCTTAAAGACGCCTACTATTATTTAAGAATTAAGGCAGAAGATAAGTAGAAGACTACTTTTAAAATATAATATAAATATTTTAAATATCTTATTATACTTTTTAAGCTTACAAATGCTTAAGTAAGTTTTGAAGCCTATATTAATAAAGCTTTAAAAAGGCACTTAGATTATATTTACATAGTTTATTTAAATAATATTCTTATTTACACCTACAACAATAATATTATACTATACTAGCGTACTATATACGCTGTACTTAACTTTTCACAAAAAGTAAAGTTATATATAAATTTTAAAAAGTATATATTTACTTTAAATAAAGTTTATTTCTTAAAATTTATAAATATAAGAAGTAGTATTTGCGTAGATTTAGCGCCTGTTGCTATTATTAAGTAATAACTTACACCTACTAGTATTAACAAGCTACAGTCCTTTTTAAAATTTATAAATTTTTATTAGTATTTTATTAAAAACTATGCTATAGAAATAGTACCTCTTATAAATATCTTAAAAGGGTAATAGGCGTTCTGCTAAAATAAGAATATATATACTACCTTTATAAAGCTAAAGCAACACTTTATATATATACTTATTCTATATTACTATAAAAACATACGTATAATTTATATTAAAATAAATACTTTAACTTTTGCTATATTAATTATATTGTCTTAATTATTTAAAAATAAAAAGTAGTATTTTATTACATTTTACTTATAAAAACTATAGAACCCTAAGCTAAACTATAAAGTATATAACTTTAAACTTTTAGCTATTATAAAGAGCTTTAAGAAATAGTAATACTACTTAAAAGGCGCTTAATATACTATTTAAGTATTAACTAATTATAACAACCTGCGCTCTTTACGCGCTATATAGAAGCTAAACTAGCGTTAAGCACGCTAGGCTCTATATTTAGAGGCTTTTAATTTTAAAGTTTAATACTACTTAAAGCGTATAAACCTTGTAAATAAACTATTAAAAAAAGTAAAATATAAATAAAAGAACTTGTTGTTAACTTAACTATTGCTTACACTATAAAATGAACTTTTAGCAAAAGTTGAGTATAGTAAAATAAAAAGTTTTATAACTTAGTATAGCTAAAAAAGTGCATATAAAACGCATATAGCTAATATTTATAAAATAAAAAGTATTTAAACTGCTAGTGCTATAAAGTACACACTATACGTACTACGCTCTTTAGCTAAAGTATTAGTTAATAGTAAACTTGTAATAGTAAAGTTAGAAACTTTAATAAATAAACGACGCTAGTTATAATAAAAGAATTCTTTTACTTTATAGTAAGTTATAAACTTTATATAAGTAGTACACACTTAAAATAGTAGTAGTATATAAGTATTTATTTTTAAAGTGTTCAAAGTAGTAGTTATTATTATAGTTAAAATAAAGTTTTTAAAAAAAGTAAAAAGTAGCTACCTTTTACTAATTAGTTGCAAAAGTTAAAAAAAAATATATATATAGTTAATAAGATTTAAATAGTAAGTAAATAAAGTCTACGCGCTAAGCAATTAAAGCAGAAAAGCTTAAACTACTAAGTAAAAATTAAAGTTAAAAAATTTACTAAAAAAACCAAAAAATAATACTGATTAAAATATGTTTAATAGCAATTGCTAGCTTATAGCTAGTAATAAAATTATAATAAAAATAAAAAAAAAAAGTAAAAATACATATATTACTATAGTAGAAGCTTATAATACTTCTTTATAAAAGCTTTCTACCTACTACTTTTTACTTTTAGAGTTTTCTATACTATATAGCACTATATATAAACAACTTATATATAAATAATATAATACTTAAACTATTTTTATTTTTAAGTAAAGTTAGACTTTACTAAGTTACTATACTAAAAGCTATAGTAGTAGATTATAAAGCTAGCATTTACTATTATTAAGTAGCTACTTTTATTAGTTGAAAAGAAGCTAGTAGTAATAGTCTTTATAGGAGTTAAGTTAGTATAAAAGTTAAAATATAACTATAGTTAAGATATTTTTAATACGTTTAGTATTATAAATATTAAAGTTATAATAAAGATTATAAAAGACTAGTTTAGCTAGTACACTATATATACTACTTATATTAATAGTCTAAGTATAATAAAAATATATTACTTTAGGAATTTCTTTTTACGCAAATATAACTTAAGTAAAAAAACTTAAAAGTAGCTTTATAAAAAGTAAAAGCGTATTAAAATAGCTATTAAGTAGCTAAAATAAACTGATAAGTAAAAAACTTTTATAAGTTACTTTAAAAATAAAAAAGCTGTATATAAATAGTAATACTATTATTATTTATTTAAATTTAAAAATAAGTACTTAATGCTGCAAAAAAAGTTAGTTAAAAAAATATTATGTATCTTTATTTTTATTTAAATATACTAAAGTAATACACTAATTGCGTGCTAGTAATACTGAATAAAAAGGCATAAGCCTAAATACTTATTATTAGTAATAAATTATTTTTAACTAAAAAAGTATTTATAAAATATATAGTTATATTAAAAAGCTATTTTAAAAGGCTAAAGCTAGTGCGTAAGTATAGCGCATTAATAATAATAAAATTTTAAAATATAAAAGTAAAATTTATATTTTACTAAATTATTAAATACTACAGCATACTAAAGTTAATTATTAATAATAGAGATAAGCTCTTTACTTTTAACTTTTAAACAACATTATTAGCTGCAAATAAAACAAAATAAAAGCTATTAATAGCCTACTACTTGCAAATAAATAGATAGACAAAATAAATAAACTATATAATAGAAGCTTACCTTAGGATATATATTAATTAATAAAAAAACAATTAGGTATTATTACTACCTATAGCATCAATAGCATATAATAACAAGATTTTAGAATTTATAAGATAAACACTATTTTATATAAACTATAAGAGACACCTAAATCTCTTTACCTATACACTTTTAAGCTAGAAAACAGAAGTAGCTATTACAATAGCTAATAAGCTTAAAATAGTATATAAGTTACTTAAAACAACACTTAAGAAGGCTTAACGCTAAAGCATTTTATATGTTAACTAAAAATAAAAATTAGCACTTTAGCTAAAAAAGAGGAATAAAGTATATTTGCTTATAAAGAATTGTTCTACACTAAATAACTTAATAAAGGACTTAACAACGTTAAGGTTAAACTATTTTTGATTTTAAACTAGAAAGAACTAGTTACGTATACACTTAACCTTATACTAGAGACAAAAATTTACTTAAAATTCTATATTAACATGTTAGAACTAGTAGACCTAGAAATACTACTCTAAAAAACCTTCTACTATAAAATAAAAGAAAAAAACAAACTTAAAGTTAAAAAGATTATTACATATTTAATATAAAATAATAGTAATAAATACTTAGTTAAATAGTTAAAATACCTAGACAGCAATAATATATAGGAACTAAATATAAACTTAATAGACTGCTAATAAATAATACAAAAATACTACAACTAGACCTAAAAATAAACTAAAGAACGTTAGACATATACACTAATAAAAACTAATAATATACTTTATAAACTACTACTAGCCTTTAGCGTAATACTACTAACACTTAGTAAAGTAACTACATTATTTATACTACTTATAGTAGACTATATTATTAGTAAGTGCGCAATACTAATAGCTACTATAAAGTAATTAAGGGACTCTACATTTACGTTCTTACTCTCTGCTTCTAACTCTAACGCAAGGTAAAGCGCTTTCTTTTATATATACTTATTAGCTTATAATAATATCTTCTTATTACGCAATAGACGTATAATTACTTTAAATAATAACTTTTTGTCTATATCTACTTTTACTTAATACTCTTTATAAGTTTTATTTAAAGAGGCCTAAGACATGTTTACACATACTTAGCTTAGACACGTACACTCTGCACATTTTAGAGAGAAATTTAGCATAATATAATAAAGATAGTTATTAACAAAATACTTATTACAAGCAAAGTTAGAAATAAAATTAGTATTAAGAATTTCTTAGGCAAGATAAATTTAGTGTTTTTAAAAACTAGATAATATAGCAAATCTTAAAGCTTATAACAACGCGCAAGGTAACACTGCTTATAAGCTAAGTACTTTGTAAGATTAGGTAATCTAAGAATAGATTTTAAGAGAAGGAGGATAGTATTATAACCTAGTTACAAACCTAAGTCTTACAGAAAACAACTATAACTAATAAACTAAGAAACTAGACAGCTGCCTGCCTAGCTACTGTAGCAGGAAGTCACGTAACTAATTACTACGCTAAGGACTATTGCTAGGAGCGTTTATGACTATTAGCGACTATTGCTAAGAGCGTTTACAACTATTAGCGACTATTGCTTAGTATATAGTAATAGACATTAAGCTCTTATAGCTTAGTGTGTTCAACTTTAAGTGCAATCTAAGGATTACTTAATTCTTAACTCCTCTGTGTTATTACATTGTTCTACTAAACGTGCTAACACGACTACCTATACTATTACATCAATCTACCAATTATGCTAGTACAACTCTTGTCTATTGTACTCACTTATTCCCTAAGAACTAACACAGATTATCTACGGACGATCTTTACACTTTTATAGCTATTAATAATAAGTAGCTTATACGCCTTAGTAGAAAACACTTTTATATAAGTATTAAAATGCTTAAGCTACGCAAGTGCGCAGTTATTATTAATTTAGCTAGTAAAAAAAATTGTAATAATCTAATTATAAAGTAAATTAGTAAACTAAAAAGTAATAAAAACTTTTTTTATATAAATAAAAAAAGGCAAAATAATACGCCTTATTATAAAAATATTTTATACTAAAGTTACTTATTTAATTGCTAAGCTATAGTTTCTTTTATTTTTTAAGTTCCTTTAAGCCTATAACAATAAGCTAAAAAAATATCTTGCCTATTATAAAGCTAAACTTATTAAAGTTTTGAGTGTTTTTATTTATAATACTATATTTTGCTTTTATTGATTAAACTAAGCTAAACTAAAGCTAAATAACTACTAGGTCTTTGCAGGTAGCTCGCTAGCAATTATATAAATAACTTTATTATATTTGTACTTTAAGTATACGCTTAATAAAGTTATGAACTTAGTTTTTGCTTATAAAGTTTTTACTATACTTTTTTAGTAGTTTATTAGCTATATCTTATATATATACTTTTAAGAGCAGCAAACTACGTAAACTTTTTTCAAGTATATATTTCACAATTACTTTTTTTTCTAGCTTTATAAGGCGCTTTAAGTTTAGCTTATAATTGCGTTAAGATTGTTGTCTAGCGCGTTAGCAGCGTACAGTCGTTTAGGGGACGTTATAAATAGCTATAGCATGCTTTTTACTTAAAATCTAGTTTAATGTAATATCTAAGATTGCTAGAATTATATTTTTTTTAGTATAAGCTAGTTGTACGTTGCGCTGTTAAGACATAAGACGATATTGCTGCGCGTGCGCTGCGCCGGTGTTGGGGTAGCTACTTGCTTTAGGTAGCCACTCGCTTGTAAACCACGTTATTTAGTAGAAAAAGCTTAATAGTAATACTACGTTCTTTATACTATATTTAGTACTATAATATTTCTTTTGTGAAAAGCATCAATAGATTATTATTTTATATAAATTTAACTATTTAGAGCTTATAATACGCTTTTAGTAAAGCTTTAAAATATTAAGGCTTTTATAATTTTTAAAACAGATTTTGCTTATAAAATATATAAATAAAGCTTACTACTAAAGGTGTGTTGAATTACTTGTATTTATTGCCCTTCTAAACAGCTTTAAGGCATATTAAATAAGTTTTATAAGATTCTTTAGTAAAGTTAAAAAGAGGGTTTTTTTAGTTATTTTAGAATAATTTATTTTATTTAAGTTAAAGTATAGTACTTATACTTAATACGTGGTATTTTTTTAATTCTTACGCCTTAAGCTACGTTAATAAGCGCTTCTAATACTTTAGGGCCTAAGTGCTCTACTTAAGTATGCTAAAGGTTCTTTAAGTTGCTCTTTAAATATATTACTTATAAGCTTCTAACTATAGGCATTATATTTATAATAAGCTTACTATTAGAAGATAAAATCTTATATTTAAAAAATAAAAAGTTACAATAGTATTTAAGCCTTGCTAGTATAATATTTTTATTTAGTGTGCCTTAGTAAAACGTATTATTTAAGCTTAAGTACTAGACTTTTTTTCTATATAGGCGAGTTTCTAAAACAATGTTTAAATAGAAACTTTTAATAACTACTTTATTTATTAGCATAAGGTTTTTAGTTTTCTTACTATATATTCGATTTAGAATTTATTATAAGATATAAGTTCCTTAGCTACTAATAGAGAAGGCCCAAGTGCCTGCTTTTACTATTTCTACTTCCTAAGCAGGTATAAAAAAGCTTAGTATAAGTAATTATCTACTATTTACTAGGTGTAACGCAGCTTTACTATCTAGTATAGTGCTTCTTAATAGTATATAAGCGTTAAAAATACTAGTATAGTATATACTGAGGCTGTTATTCTCTTTAAAAAGTGCTAAATTAATTAAAAATACAACTATACTACTTCGAAAAAGCTTTAATTTACTTTTTTTTCAAAGAAGCTTATATTTAGCTTCAATAAGCTTTTTATTAAGATTCTTGTACTAGTTAGTATATAAGTAGTCTTAAATTTCTCTCGCCCTTTTTTTATTAATATTATAGTTAACTTTTAAGCTAGCTTTAATTGCTACTAAGAGTGTGTAGCACTCTACTAGCATTTAAAGATGTGTTTCTTTAATACTATTTTTATAAAAGTACTTATAACTGTATTTCTAGCCTGCGCCTTTAGTGTTTTACTTTTATATATAAAATTTTACGCTTCTTAAAGTAGCATAAGCTTTTAAAAATTTAGCTAAGCTTAGTAAGCTAGTTAAGCGCTAGTAAAGTATTTTTTAAAATACTTTACTTTATTAGTTTGAATTAAAATAAGTTTTTTAAGCATTTATTGCTATTAGTAAAGCATTTTTATAGTACTAGCCTAGTTAAGAGCATATTTAGCTTTTATAGTATCTAAAAAGTTAAATATAGTAAGCGCACTATTGACTTTAAAAGCTTTAAGCTTTTTAGCTTTTAGTTAGCTTATTTACTATTTATTATACTAAGCTTATAGTTTTATAGTACTAAGCTTTGCCTTTTTAAAGCTTGCGCAGTACTTCTAGCGTATTACCATTTAGTTAATAGTATTTATTAGCGCTAGTTTAAGCTTTAATCACTTAATAAGCTTGTTAAAAGTTTAGCTTAGTCTATTTATAAGTTATATTATAATTAAAGCTAGTAACTGCTTATTAATAGTTGCGTAGACCTAGTTTTATGTATACTATAAGGCACGCGTATTTACTGTCTAGTTTATATACCTTGCATAATATTTATTAAGCTTTTTATTATAAGCTTTAAGCATTTTTTAAAAAAGATTTTTATAAGCACTAAAAAGCTTTAAAGATAGCTCTATTAATATATTAATAGTTATAATAGCTTTTAGGTTGATATATTTCTAAACTCTTTTAGATTTAGTATTAAACTTTAGCTAAGTATACAAGTAGGTCTAGCTTATATAGCCTTAAAAACGTGCTAAGTTAGTAATTTAAAGTAAGTTACTTTCTATTATTATACTATAATTAGTTAGTAAGTTAAAGAGTATATTTAAATAAATTAGAAAGTCTAAACTACTACTAATATACTTTAAGTTGCGTAGGAAGAATCTAAACTGCAATTTAAAGCGCTAGGCTTATAACTATAAAAAATAAAGAGCTAGTAACAGTAGTTTAAGAGAACTAAATAGTTAATTTTGTTCTTCTAACAGCGTTTAAGACTCTCTATATATATAAAAGAAATATTATAATTTATAAAGATAGTTATAGAGCTTAGAGAAATGCCTCTAAGCACGGCAAGTATTCTATAGAGCTTAGATGCAAGTATCTAAGCTTGGCGTAAAGGCTCTAAGGCTCGGCGCTTGGCCCTGCGCGCGCCGCGCAGGCTTTAACGCTTGTGCCTAGAGCCTTGTGGCTAGAGCCTCGTGGCTGAGACGCCTAGCTAATATATGCGACATTTACTAAAGTTGCATTTACGTAAAAGAAGATTAATAAAGTAATACACCTTTACTATACTTAGACTATTAACATGCGCAGTGTATATAGTATACTAGCTAAACTAGTCTTTTACAGTCCTTATTATAACCTTAACATCTATAACACTAAACGCAAAGATATCTTAACTATAATTATATTCTAACCTCTGCACTAACTTAACTACTACAGCGACTATTGCCACTAGCTCCTTTTTAACTAATAGAAGTAGCTACTTAACAATAGTAAACGCTAGCTTTGTAATCTACTACTATAGCTTCTAGTATAGTAACTTTGTAAAGTTTAACTTTACTTAATATAAGCTATTAGTCTTTGTATTAAATAGAAAAGAAAATAGTGTAAAGATTATATTATTTGTAGGAGCTGAGAAGAGACAACTAATATTGATCAAATAGAGTAAAATAAGTGTATTAATCACTAAGGGTCACAACAAAGTGTCCAATCACTACTAAAGAGACATAAGATAATCTAGCCCGCTTATATAGGTGCTAGCGTGGCCGTCACGTGCAGCAGCTTACCAGGATCACCTAATTAACTAGATAATCCGCGTGTTTAACTAAGTGTCAATACTCTAACACACCCTCTAGGTTAGTAAGAAACCTTTAATCTAAGCTGTAAGCAAGGAGTTAATCCTTACTAAATTAACATTATTAATTAAGAGGCCTGCTTAGAATTATTATTCTACTGCCTAATCTTTTTCTTTGTAGTAATATTATAATAATTAAGCAAGCAGCTTAGTCCTATTATAATATTAAAATATTAAATAGACTTTAAAAATCGCGTAATTGGTTTGTGCGTAATTATAATAAATACTAATTACGTCTACTACCCCTCTAAAACTTTTAGCTTTACTATAATATTAATTACCTAGTCTTCCTAATTTTTAACGCAACTCTATTACTATTAATATAGTAAGCCTTGTTGCCCTGCTGTTCCCTTACTAATCTACTACTAATCTTTCTAGTATAGTCTGCCTCTAACAGTAATAAGCGTAAGCGTTGCTTAGAGAGTCGCTGTTAACAACATAAAAATAATGCTAAGTATAAGCGTTGCGTGCGCAAAAGCCTATACAACAATAAAATTTAAAAAGCAGCTAATTTTTAAAATAATAAGAGTTTATTGCTACTACTTTTAAATTTATATGCTAATTGTAAGACTTCTAGCAGCTCTACTTAAAAATTAATTCTCTTACTTATTTAGTTAAGTCTACTATCTAGCCTTTATTTGAACTTTAATTAAGATAAAAGCTTAACTAAGTAATTAAGCTAGTGCAAGAACAAGACAGCTTAAAAGCTAAAGCAAAAGTTATAGTAGCTTACTACTTAAGTAGTGTTGCGTAGGCAGCAATATAACAACAGTAATAGGCTAGAAATGCCTATAAAATAGTTAATAAGGCGTAATACGCTTCTTACTTTTTAAAAAAAAGTACTAGCAAGCTTTTTAAAAATTGCTGCTAATTTATTATATTTTTACGTTTTTTTGTGTAAGCGCTATATAAAAAAAATAGTTAATAGTTTATTTGCTAAGCGCTACTTTAACTAAGTTTAGACTAGTAGTTAGGGTAGTACTTACTGTAGTAGTTGCTTATCTTATATATGCTATATAGTTAATAATAATTTTGCTAATTGCTTTATAGCCTTATATAGAAATAAAGACGTAAGTTACTAATTATTTAAGCTTTATACTTAGCTTACTAACTAGTTTTAAGAAATAAAATAATAATAAGTACTACGTTAACAAGTAGCAGCTGCTTAGCAATATTATTACTTACTATAAAAAAATTAATAGCAGCGCTATATTACCTAGAAAGCCTTTTGCGTAAAAGCCTCTAGTTTTTAATTACTATAATTAAAAGATTTTGCTAAAAGGTTTTAGCGCTTAGCTCTTACAGCCTACTTTAGTAAGCATTTTTAACTAAAGATATAATATTAAAGATTATTCGCGCTAAATATATCTTACTTAGTAAGCTATAGGTCTAAATTAAGGTTGTTTTTTTAGTTAAAAGCCTGCTGCTTATACTCTTAGTTAATCTGCAGTTTAGCCTGCTTAATAGCTAGCTTATAATCTATAATAGCTACAGCAACAACAAATTTAGTTGTTGTAATAATAATAAAATTCTCTTTATTAATTATTAGTTTAAGAATACTATACTTGCAGAATACTATTTTTTTTTAGTTTTTATAATTGCCCTTATATACACTGTCTTAATTACTATAGATTTTAACTATAAGAGTATACTAGTGTTAGTAAGTAGTTATCTTGCAACTTAATATATAGGAGTAATAAATTAAATTTGCATTTTTATGCTACTTGCCTACGCACTCTAGCTATCTAAGCTAAAATAGCAAATAACGCGCTTAAGCTTGCTAAAGCTTAAAAAGCTAAGTAAGACTTACTAATAAAGTTTAGTAAGTATAATAATTCTAATGCTTACTAGTAAGCTTATTTTAAGTTCTAGTCTTAGTTTTTAGTTAGTTTAGCTTTTAATCTCCTGCTTGTCTTAAGCAACTAAAAAAAGACTTAGCCTAGTATATAAATATTGCTGCTTAATATAAATTCTTTGCTTATTAATTTTTATTACTTTTAATTAAGTGCTTAACTTACTATAAATTAAGTAACTACTTAAACTTCTTACACTGTTGTTAAGTAAGTGTTTTAGTTAGTTTATTAGCTAGCATAATTACTATTTCTAAGTATTTAACTTAAAATAATTCTTTAGCAAATTTCTACTACAGCTATATGTTCTATATATTAATATGTCTTAAATAAGTGCTAATCTACTTATTCTTTCTAATAATAAGTCTAATTATTTATTAATTATTATACTAAACTATTTAAATGTTTTTTAGATTAAGAGACAGCTTGCAAAAGAAGCGTTTAAGGGCTATAGCTTCCTTAGTAGTATGCTTAAGAGCAAGTAGCTTAGCTTTAGTAGTTAATATAGTTACTATAGCCTATTAAGCCGCCTTTTAAAATATTAAACTACTATACAAAATTACTATATATCTATAAAATAATTAATAAGTTTTCTAATTATTTATAAAAAAAGCATCACCTGTAATTATTAAGTCTAGGCTATTATAGTTCTTATATTAGATTGTATCTTATTTTGTCTAATAAAGGTATATAATTACCTGTTTAATAGCTCTTATATACTAATTACTAAGGTTTAAAAAAAAGTGTAAAAGCTTCAAAATTAAGTAAGTAACATCTAGTTGCAGCATAATAGCTGTATACAGTACTAATCTAACTTTTTTTTAGTAGGCTTTAATTTCTTGCTTAGTTGCTTTGCTAGTATTCTTAATTAGCTTTTCTAATAATAGTAAAGTCTTTAGAAAGCTACTATTTTCTAGCTTTAACTTTTTTATAATCTTATTAATATATATATTATATATAAGCGTAATTGTTTGCTCCTTATAATTTCTAAGTACTCTAATACTAAAAAACTATTTAAATAATTCTTATTCTTATATTTTATACTTGTTAATAATCTGTTTACTAAAGATCTAACGCTTTCTACTTATAATCTTTTGCAAAAAGTAGTAGAATATTATTAATATAAAATAAAACTAGAATTTTTCTTTTTTAATTAAAGAATAAGTAGGGCTTCTTTAGTAAGGCAATTAAACTAATCTTTTTTAGTAATCTTAAAAACTCTTTATACTATAATAGTAGCGAGTCTTGCAATTTATAAAGTACGTAGTTAAGCTATACGCACTTTTTAGGCTTCTTAAAGCTATCTAGCATTTTAAAAATTACTAAGTTGTCTACTATAATTAACGCATTAAGAAATACTCCTACAATATTATATTACTTAATCTTTAGATTATTCTTAGCTGCAATTGCTATTGCTACTTAGAAGAACATAGCTGCTAACGTAGCAGCATAAGTTAAATTAATTAAAAAAAAAATTTAAAATTACCTTTTACAATAGTCTACGCTTTGCATTTAAAAAAAAAGCTGTCTTAATTAAACTTATTTAAAACAAGATTGCGATGGAGGTGGAGGAGGTGGAGGAGGGTAAGGACACGTACGTTACCGCAGCGGGAGCCTGCAATACTTCATAATTAATTAAACTTATAAGTTTAAACTTACTTTATAAGTATTAGTTAATTATCTACTTTTTTTTTAAATATCTTAGTTTAAGTCTTATTTTTACTTAACTAATTAATCTCTTTCTTGTAAGCATTCTTAAACAAGGCCCTTATAAGATGCTAAAGCAACTACTTTTATAATCTTAGTAGTTTAAGTAAATTGTTGCAATATAGTTGAGTATTTTCTATATTTAGTTTATACTTAGTAAGCAAAGCTACTATAACTATATAATTAAAAGTTTTGTAGCTTACTTTGTCTTCCTAAGTTACTTACAAACTTAGTAAGTAGATATTATAAAAATTAATTTATAATAAATTTTTATAATATATAATTAATACATTAACACTACTTATACTTCTACTTTCTAGTTAATTATTAAGATTTTAAGTTGCGTCTTTACGCTTACGCCTGCTGTCTAGTATACGTAGTAGAGAATAATAATTTGTAGGCTAATCTAGGCTTTTACTAGTAATTCTAGCACTACGTTTAGTAATTAGAGGTTAAGCTTATAATTACTTACTCTATCTACTATTTAAGACCTAGGATCTTAAACTACAAGATAATTTATAGTCTATAACTTGCTTCTTTTAAGTAAAAGTCTTATCTTAATTAGCTAGCGTGTTAAAGTCTTTAGGCACAGACTGTTAGACTAGTAATAAGTTATTAAGCTTATATAAAGAAGGCTCCTTACTTTTAGATATTAATAAGTTAGGTTTTCTAAGTAAGCGCACTACTATTTAACTATTAAATACCTTATAATTTATTGCGTTGTTGCTCCTTAAAGTCTCTAGTTTAAAAGTTAGTTTTAAGGTAGCAAAACTAGTATTTTATTGCTAATTTAAGTAAATTCTTAATAGTGCATAGGCTTTATACTTTATTTACTTAACATCTTCTAATCTACTCTTATACTCAGTAAGTAAGCCTTTCTTACCACTTAAGATAGTAAATAGATTACTTTTAAAGTTTTTAGTAGTTAGCTGTGTTTTTTAATTTACTCTACTTTAAAAGGCTAGGGGGGCATGCAAGTTATCTTCTAAATTAACTAGCTTACTATTATAAAAAAATTCTATAATTTTAATTACTTAATTTTTTAGTAGCTCTTTTTTACAATTTTCTTTATAGAACAACTGTTTATTAAAGGTTATATTATAGGTAGTAATTACCCAATTAAAAGTTAGTACCTATATACAGTATATATTAAAGGCTTAATAACTAACTAAATAACTAATATAGCTGTAAAGGTTAATCTTAAATCTTTAATAATTGTGCTTAGCTGCCTTCTCCCTGTTTAATAGGTAGGCTTAGTAGCTATAGGCATAAATTCTACTCTAGTCTAAGCGTAGATTAGTAGTCTAATGTCTAATTACAAGTAGTTAATAGTATTAGAAATATTTCTTAAACTATTCTTTAAGTACCTAGTTAGAGGATAAGTAGCTAAAAATTTTAGTAAAGCTTATTCTATATAAGTAAGCTGCTGCATTTATAATTACTAGCTAGAGCTTAGCTAGTAAATTTGCACTTATGCGCATTTTAATAGCTTTTATAATTAGCTCTTAGCTTGCTCTTTCTACTAAGCTATTAGGCTTATAAGTATATAGCAGTAGCGTTTTAATTACTATTTTTTTCTTTATTACTTATTTCTTATATCTTAACTGCCCTCTCTAAAGTAGTGTAGTAGTGTTGTTATCTTAATAATTTTCTATAATTTTCTACTAATATCTCCTCTTAATCCTTGCAGTAAAGCCTTTAATTATAAGCATAATATTATTTAGTGTCTTTAACTAGATATTATAATTATATAGTTTACTTAAGTAGTTTTCTTTAATAATTAGTGCCTATTTCTTAAGCAGTTAAATAGTTAAGAAATTAAATAAATTTTATAAAATTTTATAAAAAAGTTAAAGTAATTTTTTTTTAGCTAAGATAAAATTACTTGTAAAGCATAAGCTATTGCGTAGTAATTAGATTCTAATAGCTTTTTGCTAGTAATCTTAATATTCTACGCTAAGCAGACTAGAGCTTTAATAGCTTGTTGTTCTAAGTGTTCTAATTATTAATACTATAGATTCTTATTACTAATACACATTTAAGGTTTCCTTAATTATACTACAGTATTTACTAGTTGTAGTTAAGTAATATAATAAGAGAGTTACTTGTATTTAACAAATAAGAAATTAAAGTAACACTCTAAGTTAATTAGAACAATATTTTTCTTAATTATTTTAAATCTTATAGTATAATTATATCTTAAGTACTAAATACCTGCTTGCTTAAGCCGTGCTTTAGAGACAATATTAATATAGAAGCCTAGTACAAACTTAATGTTAGTAAGTAGAAAATTAGCTGTCTTAGGGCTAGCCTTGCTATATAAAACGTTTTTAAGTAGCCTATTTCTTATTTTAGTAACTAAAATAAACTAAGTGCCTGCTTTAACTGTCTTGTCCTTGTTGCATTCGTAATAAGTGCCTAGTACTAGTTAATCTATACTATTAACTAAGTAGACTACTACTCTACTATTTATAATTATACAAAGGGACAACGTATAAGAGGTAAAGGCTGCGCTAAACATATTTAAACTAATTTTCTTAATTAAGTTCTTTAAGTTAATTAGCGCTAAAACTAATAAGCTAAAGTATGCTTTACTTAGTTTATTAGCAGCTAATTTACTAGTACTAGCTTTTTAGCTTTTTTTTTAATTTAAGTGTAAAGCGCTGCTTATTTATTACTATTTTATTACTTAATAATTTTCTTTTAATTGTTGTCTATTAGTTTAATTAGTATTTTATTAGTAAGTATTAATTCTATAACTATAGTTTAGAGTTAAAAGTAGTTGCGTAGTATTTAGAAGTGCTTGCTTAGCTTATAAAAGCAAAAGTGTAATTACTTACTACTTTTACTTAGCTATAAAACTTTGAATAATTAAGCTATTTTTAATTTAAATTTAGTTTAGAATACTATATGTTTTTTTCTTTTTAAAAAAGTAATTAATTAATTTTGTAATAAAATACTAAAAATCTTTTTTAAATTATTAAAAGTAAATTAAGCTCTATTAAAAGCTATTACTTATAACAGCTTATTGCGCTTTTTATATAACTAGTCTAGCGTAATTTTAGTACTTAAGGCATCTAAAAAACTAGTAACTGCTAATAGCTTAATAACTTTAGAGAGTAAGTAGATTGTTGCTTGTTTATATAAGAGCTGCTACTTAGTAAACTAACGCTTAAAGCCTATTTGTTCTTAGCGCGCTTTATTTAGGTAGAATCTGTATTGCGCCTTAATTAAATACTAAGTATTCTAATTTATAAAAGCAAGATCTTTTTTTAGAATCTTTACTAAGGCTTAAAAACTAGTAAAGTTTTAAGTAATTATACTTATTAAAGTGTTTAAAAGTAGGTCTAGATGTACAGTCTTACTAATCTAGTTCTTAATATTAGTAATTTTAGTAACCTTTTTTGTCTATTAAGCAGTGTGTACTTTATACTTATTAACTAGCTTATTATAATTATTCTTTTTATACTTAGTATTAATTATATAAGCCTTATATTTATATTAAGTAATCTTGTAGTCCTCTTGTTCTTAAGCGCTTATGCTAGGTAGTAGAACAATAAGCTCTTTAATATCCTTAAGCAACTTAGGATACTAAGGCTTTTAGTAATCTATTAAGCGCATGTCTAGGAGATTAGGATTAACTTAATCTTAAATGCCTTTCTCTAAGTAGTACAGTTTTAATAGAGTAAACTAGGTTAGCTAGTCTAATTAAGCTTTAAAAATTACTTTTAAGGCAACAAGTAGTATATTAGAAAGGTTTATTTTAATAAGATGCTTTGTAGGATTAAGATGTAGATTATTGTTAAGGTAAGCGCGGGATTAGTTAGTTAGTAGCTGTGTTAATAATAATAGTAGCCTGTAAGTTGTAAGGTAGATTAGTAGGAGGTTAATTATATAATTAAGTAGGTAAGAGGTATAGTAGCCGCAGCAATCTGCTAGCCGTGCTTGTAGGAGAAAATAGAGAAGAGTAAGTTAATAATTAAATAGTTGACCTTTTAGCTTGCTAATTACGCAGTAGGAATTAATACTATAATTAAGCAGCCAAGCTTATAACTGTGGGAGCTAAGAAGAGACAAGTAATATTAATTAAATGGAGTGAAATAAGTGTATTAATCACTAAGGGTTCTACTAAAGAGACATGAGACGATCTGGCCCGCTTATATAGGTGCTAGCGTGGCCGTCACGTGCAGCAGCTTACCAGGATCACCTGATTAACTAGATGATCCGCGTGTTCAACCGAGTGTCAATACTCTAACATTATTTATATGTAAGTTATTTATATGCAGTACTATGTAGTGTAAGAAATTCTAAAAATAAGAAGCAGTAGGCAGGTGTGTATATTTCAAGCAATAATACCTGCTGGTATCCTCGCAGGTGAGGAGCCCCTTATAAGCACAATTGCAGGTGGGCAAGCTAACAATAAGCGAGTTTGGCGGACCTAGTTAACACGCAACCATCCGTGACAGAGCCTCCCCCTCTAGTCTAGCGTCCTAACAGCCTTAAATTAACTCTCTAGACTATATAAGGATAGTTTAGTAAGGAGCACGTGTTACTTACGGCTTAGGTGCTTTTAAGACGCGTGTTACCCGTAGTTTAAGCATGTAACAAGCTTTAGGCTTAAGTTTTTATAGCGTTGTCGTAGTAACCCTTAAATTTGTTGTTTATTTCTTAAAATTTTTAGAAGTAAAAGTAAAAGTATGTAACTATTGTAAGTAGTCTATGTAAAGTAATATTTACTGCAGTAATAAAGAAATTTTTTAGTATATTTTTTGTAATTCTTATCTTAATTAACACATTTAATACGTAACTTTAACGCACTTACTACGTAACTAAATAATAAGCTTTAATTTTTATTATAGTCTACTATCTAAATTCTAAGTATATTAAGAAATTCTACTTATAAGATGCTTAGCTATATAAGTTTAGCGTACTTAAAAAAGCTATTAATTTTATTGCCTTGCATGCGACCTACCTACATTATGTATAAAATATTACTAAGCAAAAAAAGATTTACAGAAAAACTAAGCATTATTATTACAACTATTATGCTAAGGGCAACTATAGTAGTTATACTAAAGTAAGTCTTTTTATTTTATTTACTACGCCTTAGCTAATCTAAATAAGTTCTTAAAGCACTTAATAGGCGTTTAAATTATTTATACTAACTTTGCTTTTATTTTAATACTACAGTTACTAATACTAATATTCTAAAGACTAACTTTGCTATTATTACTACTAGCGTTAAGCTTGCGTAATACTAGTGCTAATTTAACTTTAAGCTCTCTAACTGCTGCTATATTACTGTGCACACTAGTACTCTATTAGAAGTACCTACTTAGGTGCTAACGTTTTTACCTTATTTTTTAAGTTTAATTTTAGTAGAGCAGCGCTGCATAGTAGCTACTTTTAAGTTAATTACTAGTTATATAGCTAGAATTACTAGTCCTGCTAGTAATAATAAAAATAATAATAAGAGCTTAAGTAACAATAACGTGCTACTTCTTAAGCGCGCTCTAGGCGTAGGTAGCGCGCATAACGGTAGTGCTAGAAGTAGTAGTAATAATATAAGTAGTAATAATAAAGTTTGTGCTAGTAGTAAGAAGATTTTTAATAATAAGTAAAGGTAGATTATTTTTATACTTATAGTTTTGTTTATTTAAATACCTAATTTGCGCCCTAAGTGCGCGACAACAATGTTTAGTATATTCTTTTAGCGCGCTTAAGACGTAATAATCTTTATTTATACTTATATTTTTTAATTAGTTTTTCTATATTCTTAAACTACAATGTTAAAGTCTAGGTATTTTATAATTTGTTATAACCTTTCTATTACAGCTAATACTTTAGCTAGCTATTTTTAATTTATTTCTCTAATATTTTTTTAACCTCCTAGATTTCTTTACTTTTAGAACTAATTTCTAGTACCTAAGTATTGTCTTCTTAACTACTACGTAATTTCTATTATTCTAGTAAGGAGACGTAAAAAACATTATAAATATAATAGTAAGGTAGTAGTTATAGTTAGTAAGCTTACGTTCTAACTACTTCTTACACTTAAAATAGTTTTATAAACTTACTAAAAAGCTTCTTGCTAAGTTAGTAAGCTAGGTTAATATTCTTTGTACTAAGGCAAACTAAGTCTTTTTAGTAGAAAATCTTTAGTTTATGTTTTTTATTATAGTATTAGCGTTAATATTCTTATGCTATTAGAAGGTGTTCTTTTACTATTACACGTGCGTTATGTATGCGCTGCACTTTATTTATAGTATCTAGTACCTTTTCTTGTAGCCTACTATTCTTAAAAAGCAATATAAGTAATAGATGCTTGTTGTATACTGCGTAAAAAGGTGTTGTTTTTGTTAATTTATAGATAGAGTTGTTGTATACAAATTATATAGTTAGTAGAAGTAACACTTAATTATTTTATTTCTCTAAGGCGAATGTCCTTAGGTATTACTTTATTATCTAGTTTTAGCGTTTAGTTTGCCTGTCTGTTTGCAGGTAGAAGGCTGTGCTTAGCCTACGCTTTACTTATAATTAGTAGCATATTTCTATTTAAAATACAGATGTAAAAATTAAACTATAATTAAATATAATACCTTTTTAAATTCTATATTTTAAAATAATATATTTAAAATAAAATTCTATAAACTATTTTGCATCTTACGTTTTTAATACAGGTATATAGATTACTATCTTTAAAAAGTAGTTAATAATTACAAGAATTGCATTAAATACGTAACTTAAACTATTATTCTTTGCTAGTAACAGCTTTATTATAAAATTAAAGCTTACTTTCTTAAATATTTTATTAGGAACTAGTAATAGTAATAACTAACTATACTTGCTATGTCTTAGAGCTTTACTTTTTTAGTATACTGCATAGGTCTTTACGTAATTCTAAATATTATAGCTCTAGCTAGTAATATAGCCTACTAATAAGCTTATAAGTCTTACGTGCGCTAAAATAACCTACTATACGCGTATTATAATTTTATAATAGAATTTTTTGCTTAATAGCTTATTTTAGTAGAACGTAAATTCTACTTTTATATTTTAGGACTTCTTTATTGTTAACGTGCTACACTTATGCGCTGCTACTGTTTTAAGTGCGTATTGCTTATATAGAGTCTACAACTTACTATAAAGTAAAAGTATTCTTTTATTGCAACTAGCGTAGTTTATTTATTAGAGCTTTTAACTTTACTGTTACAAGTTTGCTACTAACTAATACTCTAGCTAGAGAGCGTAGTACGCATAGTGTACACCTTATAGCACTAGCAGTTTAGATACCTTCTGTTTTGCAAATATTAGCTATATGCGTCTTATATATGCCTTTCTAGCTATGCTAAGTTATAAAACTTTTTATTTTACTATACTTTACTTTTGCTAGAAGTTTATTCTGTAGTATAAGTAATAGTTAAGTTAATAATAAGTTCTTCTGTTTATAATCTTCTTTTTTTAATAGTCTATCTATAGGGTTTGTACGCCTTAAGTAGTATTTAACTTAAAAATTAAAAGCCCCTAAATATAAAGCCTAGCGTGCTTAACGCTAGTTTAGCTTTTGTACAGCGCGTATAAAGCGCAAGTTATTATAATTAGTTAACACCTAAATAGTATGTTAAGCGCCTTTTAGGTAGTATTACTATTTTTTAAAGCTTTATATAATAGTTAAAAGTTTAAAGTTATATACTTTATAGTTTAGCTTAGTGTTTTATAGTTTTTGTAAGTAAAACGTAACAAGATGCTACTTTTTGTCTTTAAATAATTAAGATAATATGCCTAATATAGTAAAAGTTAAAGTATTTGTTTTAATATAAATTATACGTGTATTTTTAAAGTAACGTAAGATAAGCATATATATAAAGCGTTGCTTTAGCTTTGTAAAAGCAGTATATGTATTCTTATTCTAGTAGAACGCCTGTTTCTCTTTTAAGATATTTATAAGAGGTGCTATTTCTGTAGTATAGTTTCTAATAAAATGCTAATAAAAATTTGTAAATTCTAGAAAGGACTACAGCTCCTTAATACTAGTAGGTGTAAGCTATTACTTAATAGTAGTAACGCGCGCTAGATTTACGCAAATGCTGCTTCTTATAATAATAAATTTTAGAAAATAAACTTTATTTAAAGCAAATATATACTTCTTAAAATTTACGTATAACTTTACGCTTTATAAAAAATTAAGTATAGCGCGTATAGTACGCTAGTGTAGCGTAATATTGTTATTATAAGTGTAAATAAGAATATTATCTAGATAAACTACGTAAATATAATTTAAGTGCTCTTTTAAAGCTTTATTAATATAGGCTTAAAAACTTACTAGGGCATTTATAAGCCTAAAAAGTATAACAAGATATTTAAAATGTTTATATTATGTTCTAAAAGTAGTCTTTTACTTGTCTTCTGCCTTAATTCTTAGACAATAGTAGACGTCTTTAAGATTTAATATTATGTAGTAACATACGCCTAACAGGTAGTCTAGTGTCTCTCTAATTAGAGGGAGCGGGCAACAATTTTTTATTATAATAGTATTAAGGCCTTAATAATCTACGCAAAAGCGAAGAGTTCTATCTTTCTTTAGTATAAATAGTATTAGTACGCTTATAGGGCTAGTGCTGTAGCAAATCTATTTCTTACGCAGTGCTTTTTTAATATATTTGCAGAGTACTTAAAGCTTATAAGAAGAGAGAGTATAGAGAGGCCTATAAAGGGGTTTTTTACTTTGTTAAATAAAGATTACGTAATTTAAGCTTTTTAGCTGTAGGAGGATTTTAGCAGCTTTATTATTAAAGACATTAGCGTAATCTTATAATATATTAAGTATACGCTATACTTACGTTATAGATACATTTAGCATATATGCCTTAGGCTTAATACTTGCGCTATTACTTTAAAGTACTCTTAAAAAGTAAGTTTTTAAATCTATAAGTCTTGCGTTTTTTAAAAATACCTTAGTAGCTACTAAGTTAATGTTTACTTTTATATATTCTTAACGCTACATCTACCTTCTACAGTTAATATAAATGCTTTTCTAGCTTAAGAAGAAGTTGCTAAGCAGTAGTAGTGCTCTTTTTTTATTTACTTTATACGCAGTAACTTTTATAATACGCTTTACACTATTATTATTTATTAAGCGCAGCTAGAGCTTATATACTGTGTATATGTTTTACCTTTAAAGTTTAATTTAACTTAGGCAGAGAAGTTCTGTATTCTAAATAGGTTTTAAATTTATCTTTATAGCTGTTTTTTAACTAATAAGGCTAACATCTGCTTATAAATTTAAAATAACTTAAAGTTTTTTTTCTACTTTAGTTACTAAACGTGTATAATACATGCACTGCATCTTTAGTAAAATATTTATTAGTATATGCCTTACTAACTTTAAGTTTATAGTAAGGCTTAACTTTTTCTTGTCTAGTTTATATTAACTAAAACTTTATTAAGGTTGCTGCTTTAGTACTTGTTAGTATAGTGTCCTTTTTTCTAGTACTTAAAGTATATAATATTGTTGCTATAAAATTTTTTTTTTTTTTTTTTTTTTTATAAAAGTGCTCTAGTAGGGCAGATTATATATAATAAGTGCTTTACGCAAATTCTGTTTAAGTGTAGATTTAAGCATAATAAGGTCTTCTCTAGTTATAAAAATTTAATAGTAGTTAGTAATTACGTGCTATAGTTTAGGCCTTAGTTTTATAAAAAGGTGCTAGACCCTTTATGCTTTAGTATATGTTAGAAGTTTATTTTTAAAGATATTAAAATAAGTTGCAAATAATTAGATAGTCTAGTCTTTTTACTGTATAGTATACGCATGCGCAGTTACTACTTTAAAGCTATAGTTAATAAAGTCTAAAAGTAAGTTAAGTATATATTACTTAAAGTAGTCTTAAGTTAGCCCTTCTTTTTTTACTTTAAAAAAATGCTTATAGTAAGTATACTAAAGCTTTTATAAGTCTACTCTAAAATACTACATTACTTAAATTACTTTATTATTATTTTTTTTAAATTCTTATAGTAGTAACTAAAACGCTACTTTGTAGGAATAAGTAAACTTATAATATTTTTTAAAAGTTTTGCTTTAGTATTTAGCTAGGTTTTTAGGTTTTAGCGCGTATTAAACATGCGTAGTAAGTGCTACTTTAGGTACGTTCTATGCGCGGGATAATATAGTTAGTAGTGCTAGTATACTTAAAATTTCTTTTTATTTAACTTTTTCTAGTTGTGTTACTTTTTTTTCTAACTTTTATAATTATTGTAAAGATTAAAGTTTATTGTGTTACTTTTTTGCAGTATTAATGCGCTCCTTAAGCGTTGTAGGTGCGCCTTAAGTACGCTTTCTAGGCTTCTTAGGTGTAGCGGGCCTTAATAGAGTTTAAGAGGGATTAGAGAGTTTAGATGTAGCAGGGCTCTAGCTTCCTTAATTACCTTAAGTATTAGATTGCGTTAAGGGAGCTATCTCTAGACTATTAGCCTGTAGGAGGAGGTATTATTCTGTAAGAGGTGGCTTTAGGTAATAGTACTTGCTTTACACTACAGAAGATAGTAAGAGATGGCTCTAGAATAATAACGTGTGTATATTTTAAGCAATAATACCTGCTGGTATCCTCGCAGGTAGAGCCCCTTATAAGCACAATTGCAGGTGGGCAAGCTAACGATAAGCGAGTTTGGCGGACCCAGTCAACACGCAACTATCCGTGACAGCAGAAAGCTTTTATAAACAAGTATTATAGACTCCTGCTGCAGCAACGTATATATCTTTACTCTCCTCCTCTATTTTTATTGCAATCTTGTTGCTAGCTATAAGCTAGCAATTGCTGTTAAATACGTTTTAATTAGTGTTGTTTTTTAGTACCTTAAGCAAATTTTTTTAACCTTAATTTTTGCTTAGTAGTCTAAGCTTTTCTACTAAGCGCTTAGCGCGTAGACTTTATCTACTTACTGTTTAAATCTTGTTAACTACACACAACTTTTTTTTTAAGTTTTGCGTCTAATTAATAGAGAGTAGCTGCTTTTTACTTTTTTAGAACCCTATTTTAAATATAACAACAACTACCACCTTTAACACCTTAAAAATAATTTAAGTACTAATTACTTATTGTTAATAGATATTTATTTTATATAACTATAGATCTCCTTAAGTATTTCAATAACTATAGGATTCTAGTTGCAGTATACCTACTACATTTAACGCATAGGCTTTAGCCGCTTAACGTTAGAATGTTTAGACCTCTAGCGTTAGCTTGCTTAAAGGATTTAACAAACTTCCTCTATTTAAGCTATAGATTACTTCTTCTAGTAAAAGGAGACTTCTTAAAGCTCTTTTAGAGGGCTTAGCAAGATTCTTTTAAAAAGGAGACTATTATAAGCTTTTTTAAAGCAACTAGCATCTTACTACTAAATCTAGAAGTTATACTCTAAAGATTCTAGGAGAAGGCCTCTAGTTTAAATAAAAGCTCTTCTTTTGTTCTAAGTAGAAAAGATTAGCTTAAAATTAAGTTTATTATACGCAGGGAAGTAAAGAATTTTAATAATAAGGAGGCTAAGAAGCTGCGTCAAACTCTCTATTACATCTTAGTTTAAAACAGTCTACTTAGAGCTAAAAATAAGGGCTTAAAGAGTGCTTTAAAGGTTAAAAAGAGACACTAAAAGAAGAACTACACGCTTTAACTTAATAGGCCTAAGGACTACTATAAAAGAGCTGTTTTTTAGTCTCTAAGGAAGATTTGTTAAGCTAAGGAAGATAAAATAGAGTGGCAATAATAACAATAGCAATTATAACTCTAGAAAGCTAAGAGATCTAAGTTAAAAAAGTAAGCTTAATTATATAAGCTTAAATTAGCCTAGAAGAAGCGTGTTAAAAGAGAGAGGCTTAAGAAGGCAAAGGAGAAGGAGCAGGCTAAAAAGTAAGCTAAAAAGGAGTGTTAAAAAGCAGCTTGCAACTCTAAAAAAGCTCTATAATTATTTTAAAAAGGTAAGCGCAGAGCCTTATAAGGCTCCTTCTAAAAGAAGAAGTATTAAAAACGTAGTAGTAGTGTTAATCTATTTTATGTACAAGTTGAGGTGGCGGAACTAGCTATCCTAACTTAAACCACCCGCCTTGGCCGCACCACCAAGGTACCTAGTAAATTTAGGTAGCCTAAATTGATCGCCTGCCTGTAGTTACTGCTACTTAATAAAATCTCGCGATAATAGCTTTTAGTTGTTGTTGTACAGCCTCATCTTTTGCAATGGAATTTTGGTGGGGTGGTAATTTGCGCGAACTGGTAACTTGCGCGCACAGACACCCTAAGCTTTCCTACTCTCCTAAAACATCTGTTAGGTTCTACAACTCGAGTAGACAGCAAGGATCGCGAAGCCTTCTCGGACACTATTTAGATATTGTGGATACCTACTTACTAGTGTTACGCGTACACATATCCAGAGGTGGCGGCCTCAAAACCTTCATTAAGATCCGGCTGCAAATATTTGCACCCCCTACATATTGTTTTAAATTTGAAGAGACTCCATTCAAAGTGGTTCGGTGGTGTAGTTGGTCATCACGTCAGTCTAACAACAATCTAGTTGTATAGTACACTGAAGGTCCCGAGTTCAAACCTCGGCTGAATCAAGCGCGTTTCGTCCTTGTGATGGAACAACTCTTTTTGGCTTCGACGTCTAACACAACCGTATAATTTGTGATCAAAGATATCGAGTTTTTTTATAGAACCTTTTTTTAACTAAATAGTGTTAGGCATCATCATCAGCTTTTCATTATTTCAGAGCTATAATTCAACTACAACACCTACACCACTAACACACTATAAAAAAAACTCCCACGGCTTTCTCACACCCGAAGCGCCACATGCTGTGTTGTATGGCTGGCCCTGCAGGCCGCCTGTATTCATTAGACATTAAGCGGTCAACGGTATGACCAACTTGCATGCGCCTGCAGACGGCAAGGTCATCCTCCTGACAGTCATCTCGTGCGCAAGCACCAAGCAAGGACCTGATCGACGCGCCACACGCACTTAGCGGAAGATTAACCACGGCACCGGATCTGATTGAATTTCATCTCTTCTTCTTCTTATTCCCATACATACAATAGCGTTGTACATGCAGTGAGTTCGCCTCTTCAGCGGTGAAGCTGCATGAAAGCGCGTAGAAGGATGACCCTTCTTTCTAATAAACCCGCAATGACACACGCTATACGCCGCGGTAGCTGACACGTCAAATGCGTGAGAAGGGATGCATGATGCAACTCCAATCGTTAGTGGCGCCGGGGGCTGACACATCCGAAGCTCATGGAGACCGTCCTGCAAGTTGTAACGAAGCTTAGCTAGGCCCGTCAGCCAATGTGGGACGCGGTGTTCTCCATCGGTCTGCGCTTTCTTGCCCACCATACCCGTTACGGCAACACGGGTGGCTGAATTTGGAACGGATTCAGTATCTTCTCGAGTGTGGGTTGGGAGAAGGGTCTGCACGGCGCTTTTGGGGATGTTGTGGCGCGAGAGAGAGTGCGCGTTCGGCGGCACGTCTTTGAGATGCCGTGCCGCAAATTTGCCTTGCGGGTATACATGTGGAGATGGGAGGCTTGAGCATTTGCTGTTGGAGGTATTTGTAACCTTTGCCTGAAGTTGAACTTGCACATGCGTTTGTTTGTACCCTTCATTGTACATTTTCAATCTACGTTGCCCTTAGCCCCGAAAACTCCGCTTCCGTCCGCTTTCGGAACAGCTTGGCCAGAACGCATTTCGGCATGTCTAAGGTTAAGACAGACATGGATAACGTCGACAACGCGTTCGACGTACAAACACCAATCCTTGAAAATATGGTCGTAGGAGTACCGCCTGTGTTTGAAGGGCTCACAAAGCAGCTCGACAAGATTGTTGAGCAGCCACTGCTCGGTCCGAAAACCAAGTTCCCCGCAGGTTAGGAAACCTACCGTAGTCATGGTTTGCGATTGTCTGTTGACCAGCTGTATAGCTACATTTGCGTTTGCGCGTAAAGATGTGTCAGGGAGGCGGTTGCCACAGGCTATTGCCCACCGCGGGTACAAAGCCAAGTTCCCTGAGAACACAATGGGCGCGTTCAAGGGAGCAGTCAAAGTAGGCGCAGAAGGTCTTGAGACTGATGTACATCTGACGAAAGATGGTGTAGTTGTATTGTCTCATGTGAGTATATTAGATGGTTGTACGGTGGTCGTAGACTAACTCTCATCAGGACAAGGATCTGAAGCGGTGCTTTGGTAGAGATGAGAAGGTTATAGACTGCGACTACGAGTTCATAAGTAAGCTGAGAACGCTGAAAGAACCCCACGAGCCGTTGCCTCGACTTGCGGACTTGCTCGAGTTTCTTGCACAGCCCGGATTAGAAGATATCTGGGTCTTGCTCGATATCAAGGTATGCGGTACTGGTGATCTTGTACAATCACGTATTGACGCGGTACAGCTTGATAACAACGCCGACGATGTGATGCGCTTGATCGGCGACACGATCCGGGGCGTACCGCCTTCGTTAACAAGACCATGGCACAAGCGCATTGTTCTCGGGTGCTGGGCGGCCAAGTACCTTCCACTATGTTCACGATATCTGCCTGGCTTCCCCATCTCGCACATTGGCTTTTCAACGCTCATTGCGTCATATCTCTTCACCGTACCGAACATCTCTTTCAACATGGCACAGGCCATCCTCATGACGCCATGGGGTCGGCTGTTTGTACGGAAAGCTCAGAGCGACGGTCGGCCCGTGTACGCATGGACGGTGAACGAGGAGAGCCGGATGCGATGGGATATACGGCATGGCCTCGATGGTGTTGTAACCGACGACCCGAAGCTATTTCTGGCGGTTCGGAAGTCATGGCACGAGGGAACGAGGGACGGCGTGACGATGATGGCATGGCTGGACGTGCTGCGGATCAATTTCTTTTGTTTGATATACACCGTCTTGTTCCAGTGCGTGTTTGGATTTCAGCGCAAGTCGCTAGTCAAGCTAAGAGAAGAAGAGGAGGAGGAGGAGGAGGAGCTATAGAGGATGCAGTCGTAGTAAATGCGAACGGTAGCACCCCCAAACAGGGTCAGGTAACGATGATTCGCGACGGTCATGTCGTGTAGCAAGAGTAACAGACAGTGCTGGGCAACGCTATGACGGCAGGGCCAAACATTTGGCGACCCGACGCGTGCACCCCGCCCAAAGCGCGTTTGCATCCCACCACGTCGCTGATCAAGACCACAATGCCTAGGTACGCCCGCGCATATATCAGAACGCGCTCACGTGCTGTAGCTAATCCGTCTCAGGGAAATAATAACACTGCAGGCTGGCCAGTGCGGCAACAGCGTTGGGCAGCAGTTCTGGCAGCAGCTCTGTCAGGAACACGGTATTAATCGCGATGGAAACCTCGAGGATTTCGCGACAGAGGGCGGTGACCGCAAAGACGTATTCTTCTACCAGTCAGACGACACCCGCTACATCCCACGGGCCATTCTTTTGGATCTCGAGCCGAGAGTGCTCAATTCAATCCAGTCGAGCGCCTACAAGAACATCTACAACCCCGAAAACTTCTACATACACAAGGATGGTACTGGCGCGGGAAACAACTGGGGCATGGGCTATAGCATGGGCGAGCAGGTGCATGAAGATATCTTGGACATGATTGACCGCGAGGCAGACGGCTCAGACTCGCTTGAAGGCTTCATGATGCTGCACTCGATCGCTGGTGGCACTGGATCAGGTCTCGGCTCATACATGCTCGAACGGCTGAACGACAGATTCCCAAAGAAGCTCATCCAGACATACAGTGTCTTCCCCAACACCCAAGACGGCGACATCGTGGTCCAGCCATACAACAGTTTGCTGAGTATGAGACGGTTGACGCAGAACGCAGACTCAGTAGTAAGTGCACCCCCAGCGACATTGCCGTATATATGTACTGACTTCCCAGGTTGTCCTCGACAATGGAGCCTTGACTAGGATCGCAGCAGACCGATTGCACGTTATGAACCCGTCGTTCGAGCAGACCAACCAGTTAGTATCCACCGTCATGTCCGCCAGTACCACGACCCTGCGTTATCCCGGATACATGCACAACGATCTCGTCGGCATTGTCGCATCGCTCATTCCCACGCCACGCTGTCACTTCCTGATGACTTCCTACACTCCCTTCTCCGGTGAGAACGTAGAGCAGGCCAAGACGGTTCGCAAGACAACCGTCTTGGATGTCATGAGACGACTATTGCAGCCTAAGAACCGCATGGTCTCTACGAACCCTACCAAGAAGAGCTGCTACATATCTATCCTGAACATCATTCAGGGAGAAGCGGATCCTTCAGATGTACGTCTCTTCTCATTGCTCGCTTGAATTGGGCTGATTGACTCCACAGGTACACAAATCGCTTATGCGCATTCGTGAACGACGCCTCGCTACCTTCATACCGTGGGGCCCCGCCTCCATTCAAGTCGCACTGACCAAGAAATCGCCCTACGTGACCTCCTCACACCGAGTTTCTGGACTTATGCTCGCGAATCATACAGGTATCGCTACACTCTTCAAGCGCATTGTAGCACAGTACTCCACACTCCGAAAGCGCAACGCATTCCTCGAAAGCTACAAACGCGAGGTGCCCTTCAAAGACGGTCTCGGCGAGTTTGACGAAGCCAAGGAAGTCGTTCAAGGTCTGATCGCAGAATACGAAGAGGCCGAGGATGCCGACTACCTGACCAAAGAGACGGCACCGCCTGCGGATGAAGCTGACGATAAGAGAGTTGGCTAGAAGTCACCTAATCGATAATTTGATTTGCATCGCGTCATTGGACCGTGCAGTGGAGTCAAGGGTACCAAATTTTGAGGTGTATTTTGCGGCGTTGATGTATATGCAACGATGGCCACTCATCTCCACTGATTCTGGAAGCCCTTCACCTTCTCACACAAATCATTGTTCCAATCACGGCCACCATGCCGAGGACTATTACGGATATTGCAGTTGCTGTAAAGGCAAACTTCTCCAAGGAAGGCACCATGAATATTGTACGGTAACGAGCGCAAAATACTCGACCCACAGAGGTTTGTTCTCAAGAACGTAACTTCGCAGACTACATGCTCGTAGGGCTAGTAGCAAATGGAACTCGGTACCGCGACCAGGGAACAAGTTCTTGATTGACATTCCTCCGCCCTTTTTTCGCTGGCCTTGAATCACTTCCAAGAGACAACTGCAGGTCCGTGGAGTGAATCCCAAGAGAGAACGAGAAGACTTGCGCTTCTGCATATATAAATCAAGCACATAGTCTCCTTCTTTCAACAAAATACCTGGGTAATCAATTGTCCTTACTACTCTACGACAACACCCGCTACCAAATTAACCGACCCCAAAGAAACTCAAAATCTCAAATCAACATATTGAAGAGCCCCAAAGACATCTTTCAATATATTCCCGTCAACTCTCTGCTCCATTACCAAACTGCGAACCGTTGGTCGCCCAACACCCTTCGCCCTTTCCACACAAACCCGCTCCCTCTACTTCTGCGGCCCTAAGCACGGTGATCACGATCCGGACGTTCCTATATCGCAACACTACTCGCCACTCCTTCCACTCAACCTGTCACCACTACAGCAACAACATCACCCATCCAACTCCAACCCTAAGAATTTACGTCACTCACTTCTCTGATTTACCAGAGCGCCGCACAATGCCTTCTACCCACAGGCTAGAAGCCATCGGGCAGCTAGAAGCAGCTACTCACGACGACGCAACGGCCTACAACACGGCTAACGTTATCGTCAGGAGATTGCTAGGCTGGAAGTCGTACTTAGGAAGGGCAAGATCGAGGGTAAGCATTGGCAGGAGCTGCAGAGGGTTAATGAAGATATTGAGGGTTTGAAGAGTTTGTTTGAAAGGATGGGGAGGAGGATGTAGAAGTAGATAGGGCGGCAGGTGATAAATTTCATGCAGTCTAGATTTAGGAAGAAGCACGAGAAGAAAAACAAGACTGAAAATGCAGTGACCTTGAAATCACATGTCGTGTTCCGAACTTATTGTAAACTGCAATGGCAACTATGAGTGGTATATAGCATGTTTCACACATCTCCCCTCCCACGCTGAAAAAAAAGGAATTTGAGCCTCGCTTCTTCTCCCCCTTTCAAAAACAACCCCCAGATCCTACTCTCTCCCAAATTACGCCCCGTCTCTAAAGTTCAATCCACCAGCCCTGACGTCAAACTCAATCAACTCATCCAACCCACACACTTGAAACAATTCTCTAGGTCCATATCTTTTCCCGTCTTCCTCCACGCTCTTCACCTGTCCCTCCTTCATCTGCCGGACCGCCTTCCTCACCGCCGGATACACAACCTCGCACGCCAACAAGGGGAAAATAGCAAGTTTATATCCCATCTGCTTGCACTCGTCGACGGAGAAATCTGGAGACACACCCCCAGGAACGCTATTGAAAAGACAGGGTGTAGGCGCCAAATCATCACATATCCTCTTCGCATCATGCGCCGTCGTAACACCTTCCAGGAACGCCATATCCGCGCCGTGAGCAACTGCAGCACGGAGACGACGCAAAGCCTCGTCATACCCAAAACCCTGCAACGCGTCTGTCCGCGCGATGATCACGATATCGCCGCCAGACTCTTCTCTCGCTAACCTCGCAGCCCGGATCCGGGCTTCGAATTCTTCCACGTCAACGACTTGCTTGCCGTTTAGGTGGCCGCACCGCTTGCTCACTACTTGGTCTTCTAGATGCAGTCCCGCGATGCCTGCGCGGATGTACGATGTTACTGTTCGGCCGACCATTACGGGACCGCCGTAGCCTGTATCGGCGTCGGCGATTAGAGGTGTGCTGGGGGAGATGGAGGCGAGCATTGAGGCGTTTTGGAGCATGTCGGTGAAGGTTGCTACGCCCATGTCGGCGGCGCCTAGACGGGACATTGTTGTTCCTGCGCCAGTCTAGGACATGGGGGTGTTAGTCGGGGCGGCTGTGATGCGATGTCGTAGATGTTCGGGGTCAAGATTCTGTAAAGACATACCATGTACAAACAGTCCACACCCTCTTGGAGGGCTATTCTCGCTGTAAAGCCATCGTACACCCCGGGACAAGAAAGGAACTTGTCTGGATCCGCCAGCATGCTCCTCAGTTTCTCGACTGCTGTCATCCTCCTTTCGGGTTGCGGTGCTTTTCTGGATCCCATCCTATTCTTAGTGTATATATTGAGTCGAACTCTTTCTGGATGGTCCAGTGCGCCAAATTTAATCCGTTGAAAGAAGTACAGTGTCCTCGTAAAGAACAGAAACAACAGGAACAAACACTCGGCGGCCTCGTTTTGCCCGCTGAGTATCGGCGTCTTGCGTATACACTGTGGCGGACCGTAACAAGTAAGGCTGTCTCCACGAATGGTATGCCAGATCCGGTGGTGATAGTTACCTATCCGTCGCGACTAGGAGGCCTGTGAAACCGAAAAGAGACCGGAGATTTTCAAAAAGTACAGTGTAAATCACCAACCGGAGCAAACTCCTACACCTTGTATAGAATCTAAAGAGCTACCCCTAACTTACTACCAAAGGAAAAATTATAGTAACCACAACCCTTGAGGATGAAAACAATACGCCGCAAATCTGCAGTCCATCCACCATCCGTCTTTCTCGGCCAAGTTCTCCAGAGAATCTGCGCTGTAAAGGATTTTTCTTTCGTTCTTTTGCGATGGCCGGACCAGATGTTTGAAAGCTACCTTCTCATGTCATAATAACAAGAGATGCATAAACACTATGAAAAAGCTGTTGTGGTGACACCCCGCAATGACCTGTTCCTACTGCTGACGTAGTGTCATGTGCCGATGTTCGCCGGCAGTTCGACCGGTAGGAGCGCCTCATTCGTTCCGTCTCACTGGTCAGACAACGGCAGGGAATATCGTATGAGAAGATGAAGGATGTGATGCCGTGTTCGGTATACTGGCCGATGCCGAAGTCCTGGGTAGGCGAGCGCATAGGGGTGTTGAGGGAGCAGATTGGAATTTAAAGTGAGCTGGTGGCCGGCATGATGATTTTCTGGTGTTGTAATCTGGATTCTCTGTTTTTCCCCCTCCACACGCCTTCAGGATCGGACACCTAGTGCATAAGGCAGCGCTAGTGGCCATGAGGGTCGGGTTGCTGACAGCACCGCAGATATCCGTTACCAGGTTCTTTTAACGAAAAGATTCATCGTACGCTCGTCCCCACTGGAAAGAAGACCCTGACTTATCATGTACGCCCTCGAAATCGTTTCATGTCAGTTTCGGAGATCTTTCGGTTTGTGTCGGCACACCACCACAGCTCTCAGGGGTCACAGAGATCTCATCGAGAATTTTTCCGATAATGCGATCACTTCCCGCCTTATCCGTCGCATGATCGAGTGATCCTTACCGTAACAGCCTCGTATTCAGAGATCCGTCCTTGGTGGTGCATAGTAGACAGAATCTGGCTTCTTTGGATGGTCGGGAAAATTTTCCCATGGTATTGCGTATCTGAGTAGGTTCTACCGCATCTGAACGCTCCAATTCCCACACCAGGCGAAAATCGCAGTCGTCACTCTTCCATCGCGCCCAAGTCATTCTCTATCACGCGGATGCCAAATATTCAACGCCTAACCGTAGGTATAACCCATATTCGGTGCGTTTCCAGGTCCTGGTGCTGTCATCATTGGATTCATAGGTCCAACTGGCACATTAGGCATGTCAGCGTTTGAAAACTCAAAACCTGCCGCCCAATCGTAATCGGGGAATTGATCGAGCATTGTTGGTATACCGTAATCTGGACCCTCCCAGGCATCGAAGCTCATCACAGATGGATCCGGTTGCATTTGAGTATTTACCAAGCTGGGGTCGAATTTAGTTACTGAAAGTTGTGGTCTCATTGAAGGATCCAGTTGTTGATGCTGCTGCTGCTGTTGTTGTTGTTGTTGTTGTTGTTGTTGTTGGTGCTGTTGCTGTTGCTGTTGATGTTGATGTTGATGTTGCTGTTGGTGCTGTTGTTGTTGATGCGACGGGTATTCTTGGCCTGCTCGTTAGTTATGGGTTGACAAAAGTTGAGGGTAAGATGCTTACGAGGTGTGTTCTGCTGAGCGTTGTCATTAGAGAGAAGCGCTGCTTCATCGCCGTTGTACGGATTTTGCATGTTACTGAATTCTTCTCGCCAGTACCAGAACATGTCGTAGCTAACGCTCATGCTCAAGCGCGTCCTCAATCTCAAATATAGCGATTCCACACGACCGTCCTTCTTGCGGAACACTTTGTCACTACCCCACAGATCTTTCATGATATGCGCAGTTCGGAAGTGGATGTCTCCTGGCTGCAAGGAAACGTTCTTGAGGAAATCATAAGCTTGTGAGAAGGCGCGTTCGCCCGCAAGTACATCCAGGTGTTGAGCAAGCGGACTTCGAACAAGCCTGAGAATGGTGAAACCGGCCAGTGTGATGGTTCTATCAACAAAAGATTGCGAGACGGAAGGTAAGTGAATCTTTTGTGCCGTTTGCATAGTCGCCGCAGATTGAATGACTGAGATGCATAGCGAGTAGAATCGTGAAAGACCCTCTGCATCGGGCCCAGGATTCGTGGGGTGGGCGAAGAAATGGAACGCCATCACATGTATACGTGCGCAGCTTAGTTGTAAGGTGTCTACTTTGTTAGCTAAGGCTTCATAGGAGTGTGATCAGACTTACCGAGTTCACTTGGGGAAGACGGAGCCAAGCTGAGGAGTTGCGAGTCGAATATACCAATCAACGACCGTAGTACACGAACGTCGCAGTGAATGGATTGTAGGTTGGTTTTGCCCATGGCTACCATGGCACGCATGAGGATGATGTAGACTTTGTGCAAGAATTGTAGATCAGACGGCAGGTATGGAACCATATCCTCTCGGTCTTGCTCATCTCCATCGAAAAACGATTCAGCAAGAGGTGGAATACCTTCAACAGAACTCGTTCTGGAAGTTATTAGCACAAGTCAAGATACTATGTGTAGAGACCTCACCTTATGGAAACGATGACGCAACACAGCCAAAGTCTGGCGCGTTGCACCTTTAGCGACTGATCCTTCTCAAGTGGCGTCCTAGCAAAATCCTGACCTACACCTGCTATGTGTAGGCCAATCTGCGTTGCTAGGTGTACTGCCGAACCACACATGAGATGTGTGGTATCTTTGTACATTGAATTCGTAGGCAGTCGCCAGGTGCAAAGGATTAGAAGGCCTTGAATGATGGGAACTTGCGAGGTACGCAATGCCATTGATGAGAATGCGAGTTGGGTGATGGGCTGACTAGTTCTTTCGAGGACTTCATGTTCAGAGTACCGTCGCGATCCCGTGACCACAATGGTCCAAAACAAGAAGGGCGATTGATCATAATAGACGTTGGGCCCTATCGAAGGATCCAAGATAGGGAACAGCGGATGGTATTGCGTGAAATAACTGCCCTCCTGTTAGTATAGGTTGAGAGCAAGTTTCAAGTTGAACTTACATGGCGAAGCAATCGTCGATTTGTTTCGAATCGAGTAGGTAGCCGTCTATCACGCGCGGTAAGGTGCCATGATGATCGGAACCTTTCCGTGTTGGTGGCCTTGAGTCAAAAACAGGAGACATGGAATCTGAAGCACCCGTCCTTCCAGAGGGGTCCGAATATGTGCCTGAAGCATGTTCAAGCGGTGTGTAATTCTGCATATCCACGGTTGGCGATGCCGTCGAATGAGGGTAGTTTGGATCGCCGGGATTCTGCCCTTGTCTCATATTCCATCGCAGCTCTTCCAGCTCTCGTCGCATCTCTGCCTTTGTCTGGCGCAGGTTCCTGGTTGATGTAGGAAGGATGCGGCATTCCAGGCCCATTTTCTTACAGCGCCCGCATGGGTCATGCGGTACCTTGTGCTGCTCGACATCACATCGAATCTGTAAAATATAGCATCAGTAAACCGTCGATAGCATCGTCGGGCATTATCGCGTCCCATTGAGGTGGGGTGTACCTTTTGCTGGCGGCATTCGACACATGCTTTCCGTCGTGGAGTGGTCATGCTGGCCTGATTCATCCAGTTGGTATCCACAGGGTGTTGGCGAGCCGCAAGCATAGACTACTGTGGGATTCCCGCGTCTCAATCGGCGAAAAAAGGCATATAAGAAGGTGTTGGGTAGGAACTTCGCCATGAGCTGAAGAACCACATTCGCGATTAGCACCTACGTCGTCATCAGGGCCTGTTGCAGCGGTGCGAATTGGATGGTGGGGGAATGGGACCGAATAAAGGACCGATGGTGATCCTTTTCTTAGCAAGCACGTCTCAAAGTTTTTTTCTCAGCTTCCCTTGGCTTCTCGCCCTGTGCTAAGTGATTCTCTTAATAATGTGCTATGCTAGACCACGCTCGTGCGCAATGAGGCTAGCAGGCTTTGGTGTCTGTGTGGAATGGCCTGCAAATCGACGACTCGCGATTTTTACCCGTGCATGGCCCACCGTCGGGCCTAAGCGCTTCCGGTTAGCCTGTTTTGCGTAATGCGGTCTGCCCACTGCACCACTTGCATGGCCCGCCGCCATGTCATGTCAAGTGAACGCATCTCCGACCCTGTCACCCAAACAACATGGCGTCTGTTGAGCACCCAACCCAAGGCCTTGTGTGGTTTCTGTGGCGCAGCCGTTTTGCCACACTTGGTCGCATGCGGACACGGGTGGGTTCTTGTCTTCGCCGCCTCGTTCCTCCTCCTCAACCACCCTCCTACTTCGCCATCCCTCAAACGTGTTTGGTGGGTCGCGTCCATGCAGTCGTACCTGATCCTCGTCTTGGATGAGACGCCTTAACTCGATGCGGCTTAGCAGTCACAAACGTCCTCCGTAGCTTCACTTCACAGGCGGGCACTATCCATCCGGTGTCGACGGCTCAGGCCTGCGATTGGAATTCGTACGAACGACCGGCATGGCACGCGTTGCGTCACATGGATACGAATGCGACGAGAGTCGTGCTGTGCGGCGTGCCCATGACTTTGCGTCTGTGGCTTCAACCTAATTCAGCCTCAAAAGCAATGAACGACAGCGGGATTTGCCAACTCTAGCACCTTCACACGTGGACTCTGCAAGCTCCGCGCTCCTGTCTTGGCCTCGTGCATTTCCCAATCATCGTCCAACACACGACCGCTGCGCGCCCGCCGCTTGCTCGGAAAGGCAAAGTTGCATCGCCAACATAACCAGCTCGTCTCGCTGTCCAAAACAGCTCACAACTTCACCGACTCTAAACGCGTACATGGCTCCCCTGGTCCTAGCCGTCTTCACCATCTCCACACACACTCCTTCCTCCCTTCCATAGCTTCTAGCCCAGGGTCTCTCCGCAAGCCACATCGCCTCCGTAAGCAAGTCAAGCGTCCACACAGGACCCTCCCATCCCCCACCAGCTCCGCGGAAGTTACACATGCAGCGCAGATCACAACGGACTTGCAGATCAGCTACACCAAGTCGAACCTCCTGTTACAGACGGCCAATGAGCGCGTGGTTCTACTATCGACTGCGTATCATGTACCAAGAGTTCCGGGGAGGATTCTCGGAACAGGAAGTATCCATCCTCGATGCATTAGATCGAAGCACAGCCCGTGTGGTGAAGACGCTCGGGCGGATACTGCTCACTTTGCGTCGAAGCCCACAAGAAGAGCTGTATTGCGAGCATGGATACAGCTTGCGACCGCGTAGATTTTTCGTGACGTTGTCTAGCCCCGTTCTTTTAGTTTCTTTTTCGGGGGCGGACACACGGAAGTCGGACGATTCGATCGAACCCACAATGTAGGGAACGGTACGGCTTTGCTTTTCCCCCAGTTCTGGGCTCAACTACCTCGCCGTTCCTGGAGCTGTCGTGTGTGTGTGTGTCGGAGAGAGAGGGGGAGTTCTTGTGGACCGAGGAGAAACTCGGATAGCGACACCATCTCCTGTGTGGTAGGCGAATACCGCAAACAAATGCAAACCCCCTCTTCAGACCGTGTTCCAGTTGTGTCTTCTACCAAGATTGTGGCACACCAGGGATGGCGGAAATCTCCGCATGCGCTGTTGTCCGGGCGTAGATATGTATCAGCTGCCACAAATGCACATGGCGTAAGGAGCACTTGCAGCTTACCCAGTGGCTCGCTCGGCCGTCTCAGCACTATGGCCCCAGCAATACCAGAAAGCGTACATGAGCATGACCTGGAAAACGTTTAATGTGCCCGACGACCTCTGGTTACAGATTCCACTGCTCCATACTTTGGTTCTTGATGGTACCCATACAACTTGCTCGAATACTGTTCTCGATCCAAGATCTCGAACAGGACTGCTATCTAGTGAAGGAATAGAGAGTATCAACAGTTTATCGAGGAAATGGTAAAGTACCAAACTTGCGTTCAAAGACACACAATTCCATCTCACAGTCCAACAACAAAGCAGACATGGTGATTCGTAACAGACTCATTCATCGGTATCAATCTAATCGTCGTTCCGCAGTAGCAAACGCCATGGTATAAGAATACAGTAATACAGTAATACAAATAAAAAAAAGGGAAAGTCGAGCAACTTCACAACAGTAAGCATCGAGATAAAGGTGTGCCTTTCATCCATCCCCATCCATCATCACAAGCACTTCTCCGTGCCCTCTCAACTCAACTCACTTCTTCCCCTCTCTTCTCTTCTCTTTTCATCTCATCTCACATCCTCTCCTCTTTCACATTCTAAGTCCCCTCCTCATCTTCCTCGCCTTAGCAGCACCAGCAGCCCCCGCAGCAGTAACATCCTCCGGTCCACCATCCGGGTTCGTAACCGCGCCCGCAAAGCCAACGAGGCTGTTGAACTGATCCGCCAAAGCCTTGTTCCTTTCTCCGCCCTGAACAGCCGCCGCAGCACTCTCACATGTTGCAACGGCTGCGTCATTTGCCTCGCAGACGTTGGTGAGTTGGTTGCAGAGCGCATTGGTAATGATGTCTGGGTTTAGTGCTTCGCCTTGGCCGCCACGGGCGAGGGGGTCGGCGATTTGGAAGGTGAATTCGTCGGCTGGGCGCCCGTTTTCGCCGCCTTGGAAGGTTATGGTGGGTGTGCAGAGGCCAAAGTCTTCTGCTCCTCCGGCTGCGTTCCCGGCGTCGGCACCAGCGTCAGCACCGGCGTCCGCGTCCGCGTCAGCATCAGCGTTGTTGTTTCCTGCTGCGGCGTCTTGCTCGTTGTTGTTCTGGTTGTTGGCGTTATCATCAGCGTTATCACTAACGTTGTCACCAACGTTGTCTTGGTTATTGTTCTGGTTACCGTCCTGGTTGTTAGCTGCGTTGTCATTGCCAGCGTTACCGTTGTCGTTCTGGTTATTGTTACCGGCAGCGGCGTCTTGTTGGTCGTTGGCACTTCCAGCGTTGTCGTTGTTGTCATCATTGGCGTTCTGGTTGTTCATGGCGTTGTCGTTACCGGCATTGGCGTTGTCATTCTGATTGTCATCGGCGTTGTTGTTATTGCCAGCCGCTGCATCGTTACCAGCAGTAGCGTTACCAGCAGCGGAACCTTGTTGGTTGTCGTTGCCGTCATTAGCAGCATTGTCATTGCCAGCATTGGCGTTGTTGTTCTGGTTGTTGGCATTCCCAGCGTTGTTGTTGTTACAAGCATTGGCATTGTCGTTACCAGCATTGGCGTTGTCGTTATCAGCATTGGCGTTGTCGTTGTCAGCGTTGCCATTGGCGTTGTCATTGTCACCATTGTCATCGGCGTTGTTGTTACCAGCAGCAGAGTCTTGTTGGTTATTGTCGGCGTTGCCGTCGTTGGCAGCATTATCATTGCCAGCGTTGCCATTGTCCGCAGCATCATCGTTACCAGCAGCAGCCTCGTTTCCACCTTGAGCAGCACCGCCCGCAGCGGCAGCACCACCAGCAGCCTGGCTCACGACAAGGTCACCGAGACCAGCCTGATCCATAAGATCAAACACACTCAGACCATCGGCAGCCAGAGGAGAAGCAGCACTGCTCTGGCTAAGGGCCGCAGCATCGCCGTTGACATCAACATCAGGGTCGATAAGAGGGGTGATACCACGGAGCTCAGGTGTGACTGGGAGTGAAGCATCGCCACAGACGTTCTGGACGTTGTCGTTGGCGAAGGGGTTGGTGTTCTTTTCCGCGGTAACCATGCCAATAGCAGCAGTTAGGGCATCAGCCCCACCACCAAGTTCGGTGAAGATCTGATCAGCACGGACGAGCTATTTTACTCGTTAGCCAAGAGCTGGGGGAAGTGGAGCAGGGGATTGGAGACAACAAACCTTATCGCAAGAGTTTGCTCCACCGAGAAGGTCAGAGATGGCTGCGCCGGCAATAGTAGCCGCAGCACCAGCATCACCACCCTGAACACTGCTAATAGCATCGATAGGAACTTGCTCCTGGCCAAAACGTGCTTCGACGTAGGCAATAATAGCCGTGATGGCGAAAGTCTTGGAAACCATGTTTACTGATATATGATTTGGAATTGACCGAAGAAAAGACGACTGTGATGCCTTGAACGTTCGGGGGACGAATAGGAAACGAGAGACTAGCTCTTGGGAAAAGTGAGTGGTATCAGGATAATAGCGAAAAAGTGCCGACCTGGGCGAAAGAATGGAAAAAGTGCCGAAAAGCGAAACGAAGGAGTTTGCTGTATGCTACTGTTGACTTTGCTGTTGTTGAAGTTGCCGGCTTCTCAAGTGTGAGCGAGGTATAGCCGACTTTTATATCGCATTTTCACCTCCTCTCTCTTCTTTCCAAAGGAACATACCTCCAAGCGCTATAACCGGGGCAACGCCACGGGGGATCACTTTCACGTCTCAACCATGCGCCCGCGACCTGTATTCAGCCTTGCATCCGTAGCCCAGAACACAGCGGAGTATGGCAAACGTGATGGAAAAATGACTGAGGGGTATTCCTGCCAAGGCGTCATGCGCTCTTTGGCGTGCTGGAACGCATGATTGCCGGGCTGCGACTTCGCTAGGCCTCAGTATCCGTCTCCTAAGGCTCCAATGGGGGACATCGACTCAAGGTACTGACATTGCCGATGCCTGATGTTGGTGGTGTTGCGACGGCCTCAGTCGCGGTGGGGTTTCATGTGACTTTGCGACACGGAGCTACGCCTATAGCCGCCGTCAACAAACGTCGCTTGACAGCGCCGATCGTCAATGCGTTCTATCTTGAACTTTCATTCGAATCCTCAAAGACTTTTTGCGATGCATGACTAAGCAGCAAGATTTGCGGGTAGAATCGCAATGCAAGGGAAATACTTGTAGTGGTGGATGTTGCATGGTGATATTGGGAAAGAAGACGCAGCCCTCCCTGTCCAGCGCCAAATGCGATCAAAACAACCAGCTCAAAACACTAAGAAAATGCGCAAGAATTGAAAGATGAGTCGGGTACATTCGTAATGCCTTCCGTCAACCGAAGAGGCATGGGAAAGCGACTGTTCCAGCCACGCGGTACTCCTGGTCACTGTGACCCGTTTCGCACCTGCGCAGGCGTCATGGAAGTCTCAAAGTCCAGCATTCCGCAAGTTCATGAGATAATTCTTTTCGACCTGACCATGCATGTCTATAACGCCACGCTGTATACTCACTACGTCCTGTCCAGCTTCCTCCGCAACAACCTCGTCCTCTTCATGAGCTTCTTGTACTTGTGCTTCTTCATCTTGAGCTTCCGTTGCCTCTTGACACTAATCATATACATGCCATATCTTCGCCGCGCAACATGTTCCCGGAATGTGCTTGGCCGGCTCTCTTCCGAAGGTAGCGGGACTTCAGTTATGCGCTGGTTGATACTAGCGGAGAGACCTTCAGCAGAGTATGACTCGGCCTCAGACGCGCTCGCGAGGGGATCATACGGCTTGGGTGCCGCTGGTGGTTGGAAGGGAACGAGGCGGGCGGCCCAGTCCTCTACACTTTCTTTTGTGGGTTGAACATCAAGGTGGTATACCTCCTGTTCAGATTGTAGTGCGTCGGCTCGTTGTTCCTCTTGTGCATCTATCTCAGCATGCATGTGGTCCAAGAAGCCACTCAGGATTTTCTTGGTGGCTTTCATTCTTTGGACGTCATTTGCCCGGGTCACGTCGAAGAAGGCGTCAAATTCAGCGGTCGACGTAGAGTTGGGGAAGGAGCGCGAAATGGAGATGGGGCGGTGGAGGCCGAAGAAGGCGGATAGTTTGACGTCTACTGCACGTTAGCAAATGAATGGAGAGATTAGTAATTGCCACGTCTTACCATCTTCCCGGAGGTGGTTTGTTGGTGGTACAAAAGGCACGTTGTTGCCTGTAGTAGCCGTCGAGGGCTCCTTCAGCTTCTCCGTCTCCTTGGACCTCTTCCCTGCACCTTGAAGCTCTGCAGTGGCATTCTGGTCTAATTCCGTGGGCTTCTTCTTGCTACTCGGGGGTGTTGATGGCTTCGAGGACGAGTAGCGCCGCTGGTGACTGGGTCGGAAGGGTTGTTGCGGCGCAGTGCTCGTACTCAGCGCAGAGCGGGCGCAGCGGGTGAAGAAGAAGGAGCTCGCCGGCGCAGCAGAGAAGGTGTGCGCAGAGCGGGCGACTCTGCCAACAGCGGGCGAGAACATGGCCAGCTGTGTGGAGGGGTATTGGGGTATGACGATGGTGTTGATGAGGCTCAAGTCGGCGGGTTATCAGGACTTGCTGCAGGTCACCACACGCCGATGTTTCCCCGAATGGCACTAGCACTGGCGCCTGTCGTGCCTGTCACGAGAGCATGTCGGGAGACTGATACCGAGTCGGAAGAAGCGGTTGATGGTACGGTGACTGTATTCACTTGGGACTCATGACTAAATATCGGTGAATGGTCTAGACTGGAGCCTCTACATCATGGATCAAGTATCACTCTGCCCGTGATAGAGCGCTATTGGCATCACCGACTCTATTCAGTCCTTCCTGTGCACACCTTGCAGCCTATATTATAGACATCTTTCAAGCTAGTACCACAAATCTTTTTTGCGTACTTTAGTAGCCATAAGGTCAAAGCCCGCTTCCCTTTGAAACTTCCCCGACTAGTCTGCTGCTTCTTGTTGGTGTCTCTCATGTTGATGCAAAGCCGCCTGTAAAGACCTAATTAATTCAGCCCTTTAAGATTGCTTAGAAGACGGTCCATCGGAGGGGGGACACAAAGGTGACAGCGTCCGCTCACAGAATCTTCATTTGCTCCGTCTTTACGTCTTCTATTAGGTTGTCCGAAGCAAAGCTTGAAAAAGGGGCTGTGGTCATCCGTAGCCGAGTATCCGTTGCTGCATCAGTAAGGTAGTCCCGGTCGATATGTTATGTGATAAGTATCTGAGGTCTAGATCTCACGGCACTGTTGCTCCAATCCGTCGTGGATGAGTTTGTGCAGGCTGCCGAACAAAAAATGCGGCTCTGAATGGGCGACAACAAGAATAATCTCCATAGTTGAGAATTTGATGTTGAATGTGATAATTTAGAAAGACAACATCTTTGTCTTTTAAGTAGACGCAGATATCAATGGGCAAAACCCTGAGATTGTCAGCGATCATCTATGCGGAGTGAGTACCAACAGCTGATTCCGTGGCGAATGCCAAACTCTCTCGATAAACTTGGAACCTTCGAAGCGATGAACCGAATCGCGGCCCATTCCTGCAGCCGGAGGCTAGTAGATACAATAAGGCGGCCTGCACTTAGCATCACAGAGAACACACATAACAGGAAAGATTGCCGCTATCGTAAGTGCACGCATAACACTGAGATTACCCATTCCTTCGCCAATCCAGGGCTACGGACGAAGCGACTGTGATGTAATAGTTACGATCCGAGTCTATATGTATTGCTTTTGCATACGCACAGGTGATTTGCACCTGCAGAGAACACCTGCCTATGCCTATGATGTTACAGCAAGCACTCCATATTTCTCTCACATGCCGTCTTATCCCATCCTCCCTAGAGCAAGGGATTACTATACACGGCCTCTACCAAATATCAACCATTCACTCACCCGTGGACCCCTCCAACGTTCCAAGTGTAACATGACAAGTTCATCCCAAGCGCCCGGTACCCACCTCCGTTCCCAATACACAGCACAGCACAGCACATTTACCTTAGTCTACATCTTTGTACATCCACTCACCCCATCTCTCCTTCCCATCTCCACCACAAGTCCCAGCCAAGCTCCCAGCTCAGCCACATGCGACAGGCGAAGGGGATGATACCCTCTTCCAACTCAGTAAAGCCGCGAGTCAACTCGCTCGCGGCAAGAAGCGGCACGGACCGAAGACGCGTTAGGTCTGGCACTCGACACCCGCACGAGCCCTACGCTAGCCACAATCGCAACACGAAGCTTAAATCTCGTAATAATCTTAACTACAACTACGTACAACTCTACTAAACTACACATTTTATTAATATTTTAGCGCGCAAATACTTTGTTAACGTAATCTAAATGTATCTGTAAAGCTTTACCTTAATACGCTAATAGAGGTAAAGTTTTACAACACTTACATACTATATATAACTAAAGCAATAGCTAGAAATATAAGAAAAAATATACGTTTAGTAATAACTACTAAAAATTAAGCTTGCATACAGTCTACAGTACAAATAGAAAGCTTTAATAATAAGATATATTGACTACAGGCCTCTACTGTGTTATAAACGATCAATTTGGGTTAGAAATTGATAGTTTTGGCATACCCTAGCGGGGCGTGTCGGTTTTTTCCCTTTGACCGAGTGCTGGAGTCAACAACGCCGCAACCGCGCATGCATGCATAGCGTTGGGGGGAAACCCCACGGGTTGGCGGCATAACTATAAACCCAGACTTCTTGGGGCCCTTCGCTCAAGAAGAGAGGGGAAAAGCTGGGTAAATCGAGAGTAAATATGATGCAATTTCTTTCTTTTATGAACATGGTGCTGGGTAAGTGGTTATGTAAGCAATGCAGAGGACGGGGTTTTGGAATATGCAGATGCCAAGGAAGTTGGGTTACATAGTTTGTGATATTAGACTGCAGTAGCAAGATATAATTTGCTTGCATATCCACTGCGCGTCGTCAAATTCCATGTAATATACTCTCGTACATGACATTATCAGGCCTCAATCTGTGGCCCTGCTACTCTCAACAAACTTCTAGGAAAGACATCCTAGGTAGATACCCAACGCCCGTTAACGCTGGTTGTCCAAAGCAAGGAACAGGGCCAACCTCTTGAATCTTCCCACGTCCGTTCCAAGACATATTCATGCTATCAACTCTGCATATACTATCAATCTACAATATGCGGGTGCTCTTACTAGAAGCAAGAGGAAAGGAAAGGAAGAAAAGAAAGAACCAAGATCAAGACTAGAATCAAGACCATGAGATTATGTCGTGACATCGTCATGTATTGGCGAAGATGAAGAAGTGGAGAAAGGGATATCGGGGGTATAAAATGGTAAGGGCCGTGGAAGTCATTTCTCCTCGTCCACTAAAAGTCCGTTGTCACTCCGGTTCCGCCAGGCGGATTATCCAGTTCTAGGGCAGGCGGGTCGACGGCGCGGGTGCGTGAGCACCCTAGCTTTCGCTTGGGCAAGCGAATGCTCTCCCGCCCTGCGTGTCTAAGACTACGATGTTGGCCCCGTGCAAGCCGATCGTCGGTAATTATTATAGTATCAGGGCGTTGAGGTTGCGCTGGACGATCATGTCTTGTACGGATGCCATGGTGATCTTTAGCAGATTCGTGTCGGTCGCATTCGTGTAGTGGACGTAAACCTCCTTCTTGGGCTGCCGTACGAGGTTGCGGAATTTGTTGGCGAAGAACTCTTTGCCTGCCTCGACATCTCTATCCCCGCCAGTGTAGTCGGAGAAGGTCCTCCTGATGGGACTCATGCCGCCTGCTATCTTCTCGGTGAAGAGATCGATCTTGTTGAGGAAGAGGATAAGCGCCGACTTTTCGAAGTACTTGGAGTTGGATATGGATTCAAACAGCATCAGAGCTTCGTGCATTTGGTTCTAATGGTGTTAGTGCACATAGACGTGTATAGGTAAAAAAAGAAAAAAAAAGAAAGGACTTACGCCGTTCCGGTCTTCTACCAGCACGTGGTCGTATCCGCTGATTGCGACGAGGAAGAGCACGACTTGCACGTTGTCGAAGACGTGAATCCACTTCTTCCGCTCTGAGCGCTGACCACCAACGTCGACCATCTTGTATGTCAGGTTGCCGAGCTCGAAGATAGTCTCGGAGATACCAGTTGTCCGTAATCGCGTGCGCAGGATGTCTTGGTCGGTGGGGAGGAAGTCCTTCTGGAACAGGCGGTCGATGTTCTGGAAGAAACTGGGGTTGTTAGTCCGAGGCAACACGGTAGAGTGTAGGTGACGTGCTAGTTCAAGTTGTCGTGCAGCGCATACTGGTTGCCCTTTAGTATGGTGAGCTGCACGCCCTTGTCTGCCCATAGGGAGTTGAAAGCTGTGTAGAACTCCTCGGGCATGGGCTCCTCGGTACCAATGTCGGGCGCAGAGTTGACCATTTCGGAATACCGCTGTCATGTGTTAGCCCTAGACCATGACGGGCGATGACGGTGAACATACAATGTTGTCGTCGTCCTCAAAGTCTATGTCGTCTTCTTGCATGGCCGCGTAGATGGTCTGAAAGGCCGAGACCAAGTTGTTGAAGATGGTGGCCCGCCATGTTTTGCGCTCGAGGCTCTGGAAGCCGCCCGCGTTGATGATGCGCATCTGCTTGAGGACGGTGGATTTACCGCTCTCACCGGCACCTGCACTCTTGTCTCAGTCAAGCTGTATCATCAGCGGGGTGCTCATTGACATGCATACCGAGTAGCAGCAGCTTCACCTCGCGCTCTGCCCGCTTCCGGTCAACGCGGAGATTCTTCTCGATTTCGGCATTCTTCCGGGACTCTGGGTCGGTAGCAGAGGGTTTTCGTCCGAAGCACATTATTGCCGATGCCATGTAATGGCCAGGAGGGAGGTGATGGAGAAGCGCGAGGCAGCTGCGATGGAGAGAGGACGTCGCGACAGGCTAGAAAAGGGCAGCGAGCATCCGCGGAGCACAGTGGTGAGGCTGCCGTCGAGGGCTACAAAAGTGTCAGTCAACGTCTTAGCGGGCGTGACTCGCGCATGTCACTGGAATGAAGGAGGGTGACGCTACCGGGTGTTGGGAGGGGGTGCAGTCAAGTGGTGTTGTGGAGGGTGCTAGCAGGGCAGCCAGGCAAGCTGCGCGACAGAACAGAACGAGGGACGAAGAAGCAAAAAAATCTATGGCTGGCAATGAACAGGCACAAGCAACGAGACACTGGGCACCACGGGGAAGCTAACCAGACGGCAGACGACAGACGACGGGCGGCGTGGGACTGGTCTAAGAAATAACGTGCCCCGGTGCTTTGCCGAGGGAATCCCTGATCGGCACCGTTCGCAGGCCCAGCTGGGCGGGCAGGGTGATATTAAATGTCTTTCCCGCGACACGGCAGCCCAGAGCAGGTTGAGCATGCGCAGGCCCGACGCGGTCGGACGGCCATGCTGCTTCGGGCTGCGATCGGCAGCGGCAACGTGATGGTCGACGTGAAAGCCACGAGACGGCAAGTTGGCGTGACGATCGATTCCCGCTGCATCGAGACTACTATGCAACCCCTCCCCCCAGCGTAGGAAGCCTGCTGCCGTCGCATTGAAACAGGACTAGATCTCGTCTCCCCAGCCTGGTGCTTCGGACCTCTGCCGGTGCCTCAGCGTTTCACTGGTCCGCCGCCGATACTGTACGCTGCTGCTGGCCCTGGCACCAGCAGGAGAGCGAGTACAACACAACTAGCCGTTTCTGCCGGCTCGTGCGCCGGCTCGCCTGCTGGTGCCTCCTTGCCTCCTTGCCTCCTCCTTTTCTCCTCTATTCTTCCATGGCGGCTTGGACACCGAGCTGCACGGCCGGCGAGCAAATGCCTAGGCAGTGTGTTTCAGGCACTGCATGGCGGCTCTTTCCGCAGCCATACCTCCGAAAGTGGACCCACCCAATCCTCCCGATGCTTGTCCTCTCTTCGGCCTTTCTGTCCACCTGGCGTGTAATCCGCGCCTCTGCAGCTGGTCTACGGCCCTTTTCACCTCGACTCACCAGTCTCACCTCAAGCCAATGCTCTCCAACCGCCCAACCCCCACTCGCACCGCTCAATCCTCCGTTTCCCATGCGCAGGTGGATAATAGCCAGGAACCCCCTAATTGACCCACTGCAGCACCCCCCACGAGCAACAACCATCACAGGGGCGGACCGTGTTTATTTATTTTTATTTTGGGCGGGAGCCTGGGTGTCTGGAACTCCCATGTCCCACCTTGAATCGACTCGATGAAGACGCCTGCCACGATGACTGCAATCGACCGTGGCCCATCTCAAGCCGACGTGACCGTCACACAGCGACTGCCGAATGGGAACCTGACCCGTCTTCCTGGTTGACAGGCGAGCGAGCTTCATAACGCGCCTTTTGCTTTTTGTGCTCCGGCCCAGCGACCCGAGGCTTCAGCCGTGTCTTGCCACCTAGCTCTGTCAGCATTTTTTATTTTTTTATGTTTCTTTGAGGGGAAGTTGATCATATCTTGACTCAGCCACAGTGCTATTCCCATTTTGGGTTCCACCTGCAGCTTGGACGAGACTGGCACGTCTTGATTTCTCTCCGCCCGTCGCACCTTCGCCAGTCCGCATTCTGACTTCCTCATCCTGACCTCGCCTTGCTTGACAACATCCGATGTAGGTCTAGAAAAACTGCTATTGCTATCGCATCCTCGAAGCCGAATGCGTTAATTCACGTCATGTAGAAACGTCAGTTGGCTACTACTCCCTGAACGACATTTTTTTGGGGGTTCATGTCTCCTTGTCGTAGATTATCGTGCATTCTCCAGTACTCACATCTCTTTGGTTTCTTCCGATTCTCGTCATGTCTTTTGTTGTTCCGAATCTTCACCCTTCACATGACGGTGAGTTCCCATATCTTCAGCATCGCAATCTTTCCGAAATACCGTGTCCTCTTCAAAACGTTCACAAAAGCTTCTATCAAAATTGTGATCCCGGCCGTACACGTCCTTCGGGTCGCTGTGCTAGCATAGGAAGAGAAGGTGAAGGTAGCCCACGCACACCCTGCTCGCACGTGACTTTTGCATGTGATTCGCATCTCATGAGAATGCCTCCTTGGATCGTCGCTTCACCAAGATACATGTCTTGATTAGGTCACGCCTATCGACATCATCCTCACCAATTGGCTTTGGCGGCAGGAGCACATGCCTGCGTTGTTGCCCTGACGCCGAGCGCGACTGCCCTCTTTTTCCATCCACAAACACTGCGCTAGCTTCACCCACCAACAAGACCGCACCAAATCCTGAAATTCGAGCTATATCAGGCTCTTGCAGTTTTCTACCGTCCATTGTAAGCCATATACCTCACTCATCGCACCCGACTACGCGCTGCCCAGTGGCCATCTCAATTGATCTTTACGTCCGAACGTGACAGCTACTCTAGCTCACAGCAAACAACAGAATCCTGCGCTCCCCGCCTGCCGAGCTCGCAGGGTATTTCATCTGTGCTTTGTAGCACACTAAGCTCTGACTGACCACTACGTCTAGCAATACCTACAACGATGGCGTCTGCGCAGTTGTACAACGGCCCGATTTCCCTCGGACACTCCAAGTATGCTGATCCACAGCCGAGGAAAGCAGCATTGGCTGCATCCGCATCCGTCGCTGCTGTTCCCACTGCCGATACCGCCATGGCCACCAAGGAGCAGATCGCCGCCTTAAAGACCGGTCATGTCCCTCTCAACGTCGCTCAACACAACGCCGATGCGCAGCTCGCCATTTCTCAGGGTGATGTCTTGAAGGACGAAGTCGCCAAGCACGCCAAAAGGTTCTCTAGGACTGTCTCGACCACCATCACCAACACGCGCCGACTGTTAGAGCTAATCCGCGAGGCGTCACCAGATGCGACCAATGAGACTCTCGATACCCTCTGGAATGAGTTGGAGCAACTTTTTGCTGCGGCAAGCGAGGCCAAGGAAGCACTGCCTGCGTTCCTCGAGAAACAACGCGACAATATGAGCCTGTACCACAGCTCAATGGTGAACGAGGCCATCAAGGACACGCAAGATGAACTCAACATTCAGCATAAGAAGGTCGGTCACGCTCGAGATGTTCTTCATACCTGTGAGACAGACACTAACTTTACACACTACGTAGGTCACCATCCAGCACAACCTAATTCTTGAGCACCAAGAAGCCTTTCTTGCGCACAAGGAGCAGACTGCCGGCAAGCTGAAGGAGCTCGAAGAACTCCAGGAGCGTATATCACGTCTAACACTTGAGAAGGGTACCTTCCGCTCGGAGATTGACAAGTATGTGCAGTTGCTGGAGGAGGAACGCTCAACAAAGGCTGAAGATCTCCGCAAAGTTGCCGATCTAGAGAAGGAACTTGGGACTCTTGTAGACTCTAAGAAGCAGCTTCTCGCCGAGATCGATACCTTGCGCAAAGCTCTACAGGACCTTCAAGCTAAGATGAATTCTTCTGAGCAGGAGATAACCAATCGGTTCACCGCCCAGTTCAAGTCCACTGCCGACCTGTTGGCAAAGGAGACTCAGAAGACGACAGCTCTCAACACCATGATAAGCCAATTGAAGGGAGGCGAGAGCACTGCCAGACTCGAGGCCGACAAGGCGCTGAAGGAGAACAGGGCGCTGAACGAAAAGTATAGCAATCAGGCGGCTGAGCATGCAAAGGCCTTTGCAGTAAGCTGTCATGATACAACAAGTCGAGCGCAAATGAAACTAATACGTTCACAGAAACTCAATGAGCAAACCAAACAAGTTGAAGGCATGAAGATCGACCTCGAACGTCGCCAGAAAGAGAATGCTGAGCTTAAACAGCGCCTCACCAAGCTTGCCGATCTTGAGGAAGAGATCACTGTGCTCAACCAAGAGAAGTCGACGTTGTCCGAGCAAGTTAGCAGTCTCACCACTGAGTTGGATGCCGGCAAACTTGAAGCAGGCATTACCGATACCAAAGTGGAAAATCTTACGAAGAAAGCTGAAGATCTCGAAAAAGACAAAGAGCAGCTGGAATCGGCTCACAACAAGCTCCTTAGCAAGATGAAAGAGAACATGATGGCTGTCCAGAACTGCGAGCTTCTTCAGACCGAGAACACCAAGCTCAAGACAATCATCGACGAGCTCAAGGCTTCCAAGAGTACTTCACTTGCTGTAGGTAGCTCTTTGTCTCTAAAGGACGACAAGGCAACGCGTGACCAGGAGAACAGAATTGCGGAGCTCGAACACGCTCTGCAGGAGTGGACTGATCTTGCCAAGGTAAGAAGCCGAACAGGAGGCTATTAGCAACTCATACTGACTTGCCATACAGCGCTCTTACAAGGAGTACAAGGACATGCTTCCCATCTACAAGAAGGCCGATCAGTACCGCCAGGAAGTCGGTGACAGAGACGAAGTTATTAAGAACCTCGAGCTCGAGCTTGCTGAAGCCAGAGTCTCCAAGACCAACGGCGTAGGAGTCGGTGGTGGTAGTGATGTCCGCTACTGGAAGGAGAAGTATGAGACCCTTCTGCTTGCCGTTGGTAACTAGATGTGGGGGGGGGGGGGCACTTCGAGCTTACTAAGACGGTGAATGACGAGCTTGCGACGGCTAATGGGCATATCAAAGTGCTCGATGGAGTTATTCCTTGTGAAGTATCATCAGAGCTTAGCTGCTACATGAACTAGATACTAGGCTGATCAAATTTCATCGGTCACCCTAAAACAGTGTCGTCAAGGTATTCGCTGTGATTCTGAGCTGGGTATTTGCAGAATCTAACAAATTTATACCCTCCGAGCGAACGTTGAATACTAGGTATAACTCAGAACGAAGAAGAACAAGAAAATGCTTCTTCACACTGGATCTAGTATCTGAAAAGTCTAACCAGTCTGCCTTCCCGAATCCAAAGGATAGTCGTCAGCTTGTCTCTCTCTCAACCTTTCGCTTTCAAGATTTTTACTCCCCCTACACTCTGTACTAGAAACTTCATCTCCATCCTTTCCCAGTCAGTCTTTCTCCGCCCTCCGCTCAGTTTTATCCTTGGTGGTGTACTGGGGCTACAGGATGCATACCTCGATGAAAATGCTAAGCTTGTCGAGCATTGCTCGGGCTAGTATCGCAGAGCATGTAATTGACGCTGTCGTGTGCGTTGCTGAAGGAACTTGATACGTTTATTTCAAGGCAATGGTTGAGATGTGTTATCGCCATGACATGGAAAAGGTGGAATTCTCAACATACCTGTCGGGGTTTTTTTCCATGCCTCAATTTAGTTATGTGCTCTTGAATAATGGAGACTCTTGAAGTAAATCGTATACACAGGAACCTAGGGTTCATATATACCAGCCCATATCTTACCGCTTAAATTGATAGTAGCCAACGTAATACAATACTATTGAGTTATACGTACGTGATTGTCAGTAGACCCCTTTCATGTCTTCCTGGCCCTTTGATAAGCACCCACGACCAGGAAGGGGTATTGAAGCCGTTCTTCTCATCAACATAAAGAACCTCCTCGTGCGACGGCCGCCACAGTAGGCCGTACACCAGATACGAGAGCCACAGACCAGCCAGATAAACATCTCCATTTTTCTGGCGCACAGCAGCGGCGAGACCAGATAGAGCAGGAAGCCTGTCAGTCCAATTCGTAATATTCAAAACTCGAGTACTGGTTCACAATGGTGTTTCGGCACCATGCATAGTACTCCGCATTGGATGTGATCGCGTTCAAGAAATTATACGCGGTACGGAGCAAAATGCAGGTTGATTGCTCAAGGGCGGGACATCTGATCCACACTCGCACGATTGTGCTGTACGACACTCCCAGATGATTTCTCTCCTTCCTCTCAAAACGAAGAGTACGACGGGAAAGAAGACTTCCCTAGAACACCCAGCCCCACGTGCCAAGGAGGATTATCGGGCACAGAGTAAGGCAAGTAGCGTGAATCCCATTACGGATGACTAGGGGCAACGTCCTCACTTGGGGCGGTGTTCGTGTTACCTTTCCGATTGCTATTGCAAACCCCAGAAGCCTTCTGTGACGTTCTCTGCAGCAGATTCGGCGATTGTTAGAATTGCAAAAGGCGTGAATACGGGGACATTTTGGCTGGCTCTTCTGCCTCATCACCCATGTTGATCTTGGAAAGGGCATTGTCAATCTACCCACGGAGGGCCGGGGGGGGGGGGGGTTAGTGCTGGCCGGGTGGTAGCGTGGCGTACGATACACTCGTCACTGAAAGGCCCGATGTTTCACAAAGACGAGTAAAACCGGGATTCCTCACATTAATGAGACATTTGGGAAGCTCGAGTCGATCACCATTTTGGGTCCGACACAACGAGTGATCGTATTGGCAATTGCTTGGCCATTCTCTCTCACCCGAACAAAGCACGTATCTGAATCAGATCTTCGCAGACGGAATTCCCGAGACTGGGCCAGAGCGAATGACAGTTTTGACGCATGCCGAGCTCAGGAACAGCTTCGTCCTGTACAGCCGCGCCGTCATGTGCTGTAGCTGGTTTCAAGGAGGCCGACCTTCTTGTACTTTCTGGACTTGGTCCACACAGCTTGGGACCTCTGGGATCATGCTGGTGGCTTCTGCTGGCAGAACTTATCGAACCAAAAACTCGAGGATAGCTGAGTTCCTATGGATGACCCTATCTCTAAAGTCCGACATTTTCATTACTCGTGATGTCAATGGCAGCTGTCAGCAACGACCCCCCGGTCACAGACCGGCCGTGTTCATAACCGCGTCAGGCGCATGACATGAGGACAGTATGTAGATGCGGTGTCAGCGAGAGTTTTAGTCGTGATCAGAATCATAAAGTTGATGGATTGGGCGTATAAGGACGGGGGTGGGAAGTGAATTTAGGGTGTGCGCAGCGCTAAAACTGCGAGCTGACGCTGGGTGACTACCGAGGTTGACGGCGTAACGCGCACCCCCACCAAAACAACACTATCTTTCAACAACTGATAATTCCACTAATATAGATCTAATCTAGGAAGCAATTAATAAAATTAATTTGCGCGCACTAGGCGTATCTTTCTTGTATGTAAACTTTGCAGAAAAATATAGTATAGTACAATTTACGCTCTCTGAAAAATACTCAGGTGTTTTAACCTTGCGTAACCTTAAGGCTCAAAATTAACAGGCTCTTTATTTACAATAGGAGCTCTAGCTTCTATAGTATATAAAACAGCTTACTAGGCAAGGTCTTCTATCTACATAAGTTACAATACAAAATCTTGCCTTATAATTATAAGCATTCTAACCTCTGCACCAACTCGACTACCACAGGGACTATCGCCACCAGCTCCTTTTCGACTAACGGAGGTGGCCGCTTAATGACGGTGAACGCCAGCTTTGTGATCTACTACTATAGCTTCTAGTATAGTAATTTAGTAAGTTCTAACTTTACTTAATATAAACTATTAGTCTTTGTATTAAATAAGGAGAAGAATAGTTTAAGCATTAAATTACTTGTATACAAGTTGTTAGCATATAGTACTATATAGTGTAAGAGATTGGCTTCGGCCTTTTAAGACAACCTTTTGATGTAACTACACATTTTGTAGACACCTTTTTAGTAAAAAAAGATTCATTGCTAACAACAGGTATCTAGGCTTAAGCCCCCTTATTTAGCATTGCTAGCACGTAATTAGTATATTGCATGTTTAAATAGAAACAAAAATGCGTAATATCCCTTTAACTAACTATCTTAACTAATAACTATTTACTAATAACTATAACTTCTGTTGTCTTTGTTATTATTCTAGCAGTATTGTAGTTGCGGCGTTTCTAGCGCCTATACTTAGATATAAACATATAATAATAGCGTTACTATTTAAGCATAGCTTTCTTATTTCTAGAGGTAACTTACAAGACCTTTCTACTTATTAGTTTGTCTTAGCTACTTAATAGCTGTTTTAACATGCTTTTGCTTTTTATAAAGCTACTATAAAGTTTTTTTACTAAAGTTATATTTATGCAGGAAGAAATTAGTAAAATAATATACTATTACTATACTTAAAATATTAACATGCGCAATGTATTTAATAAACTTGCTGCTAAACAAGCTTTTAATAACTTTTATTATAACTTTAACATCTATAATACTAGACGTATTAATAAAGTGTTAATAAATAACAAAATTTAACTTTTATGTTTACCTAATTACTATAAGAGCTACTACTAACAGCTCCTCTTTAACTAACTAGAATCTACTACTATAGCTTTTTATATAGTAACTTAGTAAAGTCTAACTTTACTTAATATAAGCTATTAGTCTTTGTATTAAATAAGAAAAAGAATAGTCTAAGCATTATATTGTTTATATGTAGTACTATGTAGTGTAGGAAATTCTAAAGGTAAGAAGTAGTAGGCAGGGAGCTTTTATAAAGTATTATAGGCTTCTGCTGCAGTAATGTACGTGTACTTACCCTCTTCTACCTCCTCTACCTTCTCTACCTCCTCTGCCTCTATCGCAATCTTGTTGCTAGCTATAGACTAGCAATTGCTGTTAAACACGTTTTAATTAATGTTGTTTTTTAGTACCTTTAGCAAATTTTTTAACTTTAATTTTTGCTCTAAGCGCTTAGCGCGTAGATTTTATTTACTTACTATTTAACTTTTGTTAACTATATAATCTTTTATTAACTTTTGCGACTAATTAGTAGAGGGCAGTTGCTTTTTACTTTTTTAGAAAACCTATTTGACTACAACAACAACCACGACCTTTAATACCTTAAAAAATAAATAGTGTAAAAGATTTTAAGAGTAAGAAATAGTAAGTAGAGAGCTTTTTATAAAGAAGTATTGCAAGCTTCTACTAGAGTGATATACGTGTCCTTACTCTTCTTCTCTATCTCTATTACAATCTTGTTGCTAGCTATAGGCTAGCAATTGCTGTTAAACACGTTTTAGTTAGTATTGTTTTTAGTACTTTTAGCGAAATTTTTTATCCTTAATTTTTACTTAGTAGTCTAAGCATTTTCACTTTGAGCGCTTAGCGTATAGACTTTATCTACCTACTATTCAACTCTTATTAACTATATATATATACTTTACTTTTACAACTCATCTGTAGAGAGTAGCTGCTTTTTTCTTTTTTAGAAAATCTATTTTAACTATAACAACAACTACTATCTTTAATAACTTAAAGATAAATAAATTGTAATAAGAGAGATTAGAGTACAACAAGTTAATTGCTTTGTCTACTAATACCATAATAAGCATATTTTAAGATAAATAATAGACATAAATAACTATTGCTACAAGGCTAATCCTAGAGAGAAGTACAACTTATAATTTGATTTCTTATATAAGAAAATTTAGTAGTATTATATTAATGTAAGGGGTAGCTTCAGGCAATAGTACTTGCTTCACACCACAGAAGATAGTAAGAGATAACTTGAATAATAACATGTATTTATTTTAAGCAATAATACCTGCTTGCATCCTTACAGGTAAAGAGCCCCTTATAAGCATAATTACAGGTAGGCAAGCTAACAATAAGCGAGCTTGGTAAATCTAGCTAACACGCAACTATCCGTAACAAAGCCCCCTCTCTCTATGCTAACGTCTTAATAGCTTTCTATTAAAACTCTAAACCTGTGCATAAGAATAGTACAATAAAGAGCGTGTTCTATACGCAACTTATATGCGCTTAAAACGTGTGTGACTTATAGATTAGACGCGTTGCAAGCTGCTATATATCTATAGTTTAAGTTTCTACAGCGTTATCATAGTAACTTTTAAGTTTCACTATTATTTCTTAAAATTCTTACAAATAAAAGTAAGAGTACATAATTATTATAAGTAGTTTATATAAAGTAATATTTACTATAATAACAAAGAAATTTTCTAGTATATTTTTTTCATTCTTTTTTTATTTAACTTACTTAACACGCAACTCAAGCGCACCTGATAAGCATCTTTATATTAAGCTTTAATTTTTACTATAGTTTTCTATTTCAACTTTAAGTATATTAAGAAATTATACTTATAAAATGCTTAGCTATCCATGTTTAGTATACTTAAAAAAGCTATTAATCTTGTTGCTTTGTATGTAACCTACCTGCACTACATATAAAATACTATTAAGCAAAAAAAGATTTATAAAAAGACTAAGTATTATTGTTATGATTATTATACTAAAGGTAACTATAGTAGTTATACTAAAGTAAATCTTTTGTCTTATTAACTGCGCCTTAGCTAATCTAAATAAGTGCCTATAGCGCTTAATAGGCGTTTAAATTATTTATATTAACTTTACACTTATTATAATACTATAGTTATTCATGCTGCTGTTCTTTAGAATAATGCTACTATTATTACTATAGGCGTTAAGCTTACGTGTTGCTAGCGCTAATTTAACTTTAAGCTTACTAACTACTACCGCGTTACAGCGCATACTAGTACTCTTTTAAGAGTTTCTAACTAGGTGCTAATAACTTTAGCTTATTTTTTAAGCTTAATTCTAGTAAAGTAGCGTTGTATAGCAACTGCTCTTAAGTAGCTTGTTAGCTATACAGCTAAGATAGCTAGTCCTGTTAATAATAATAATAATAATAATAAGAGATTAGGTGACAACAATAAGCCGCTGCTTTAGTGCGCTCTAGGCGTAGGTAGCATTTATAACAATAGTGCTAAGAGTAGAAGTAATAGTAAAATAAGTTATAGTAGTAAGGAGATTTTTAATAATAAGTAGAAGTTAATATTTCTTATACTTATATATATTTTGTTTTTTTAAATACTTAGTATTGCGCTTAACCCGCACTGTAATAATATTTAATATCTTCTTTGATTGCGCTTATGCTATAATAAGCTTTATTTGCGTTTGTATTCTCTAATTAGTTTCTCTTAATTTTTAAACTGTAATGCTAGAGTCTAGGTGTTTTATAATTTATTATAACCTTTTTCACCATTCGAACCTTATTGACTACACACAATCGTTTTTTGACATTTGCGTCTAATTAGTAGAGAGTAGCTGCTTTTTACTTTTTTAGAAACCCCATTTTAAATACAACAACAACCACTACCTTTGACACCTTAAAAATTAAATAACCTTTTTATTATAACTAATACTCTAGCTAGCTGTTCTTAATTTGTTTCTCTTATATTTTTCAAACTTTCTAGATTTTTTAACTTTTAAGGCTAATTTCTAGTGCTTAAGTATTATCTTCTTAGCTACTGCGTGATTCTTATTACTTTAGTAGAGAAACGTAAAAGATATTGTAAATACAATAATAAGGTAGTAGTTATAATAAGTAAGCTTATTTCATAACTGCTCCTTGTACTTAGAATAGTTTTATTTATTCTTAAGGTATTAAAGGTGATAGTTGTTGTTGTTGTAGTCAAAATAGATTTTCTAAAAAAGTAAAAAGCAGCTGCCCTCTACTAGAGATTATATAGTTAACAAAAGTTAAATAGTAAGTAAATAAAATCTACGCGCTAAGCGCTTAGAGCAGAAAAGCTTAGACTACTAAGCGAAATTAAAGTTTAAAAATTTGCTAAAGGTACTAAAAAACAACATTAATTAAAACGTGTTTAACAGCAATTGCTAGCCTATAGCTAGCAACAAAATTGCGATAGAGGTAGAGGAAGTAGAAAAGGGTAAGAACACGTACGTTACTACAGCAGGAGCCTATAATACTTTATAAAAGCTCTCTACTTGCTACTTCTTACTTTTAGAATTTCCTACACTACATAGTACTACATATAAATAATTTGTTTACAAATAATACAATACTTAAACTATTTTTTTCTGTTTAATATAAAAACTAATAGCTTATATTAAGTAAAATTAAACATTACTAAGATACTATATAAGAAGCTATAGTAGTAAATTATAAAGCCTGCGTTTACTTTTGTTAAGTAGCCTCTCTAGTTAGTTAAAGAAAAGCTGTTAGCAGTAGCTTCTATAGTATTTAAGTAGACGTAAAAGTTAAATTTTGTTATTTATTAACACCTTATTAAATCGTTTAGTATTATAAATATTAAGGTTTGAATAAAAGTTGTAAAAAGCTTATTTAGTAGTAAGTTTATTAATAACGTTACACATGTTAATAGCCTAGATGTAGTAATACTATATTATTTTACTAATCTCCTCCTACGCAAATGCAACCTTAGTAAAGAGACTTTATAGTAGCTTTATAAAAAGTAAGAGTATATTAAAATAGCTATTAAGTAGCTAAAATAAACTAATAAGTAAGAAGATTTTGTAAGTTACCTTTAGAAATAAGAGAGCTATACTTAAATAGTAATACTGTTGTTATATATTTACATCTAAGTATAGGCGCTAGAAACGCTGCAACTGCAACACTGCTAAAATAGTAACAGAGACAATAGAAGTTACAGTTATTAGTAAATAGTTATTAGTTAAGACAGTTAGTTAAAGGGATATTACGCATTTTTGTTTCTATTTAAACATGCAATATACTAATTACGTGCTAGCAATGCTAAATAAGGGGGCTTAAGCCTAGATACCTGTTGTTAGCAATGAATCTTTTTTTACTAAAAAAGTGTCTACAAAATGTGTAGTCATATCAAAAGGTTGTCTCAAAAGGCTAAAGCTAAGAATAGTTTTATAAACTTACTAAAAAGCTTATTGCTAGATTAGTAAGCTAGGCTAATATTCTTTATGCTAAGGCGCACTAAGTCTTTTTAGCAGAAGATCTTTAGTTTATGTTTTTTATTATAGTATTAGCGCTAATATTTTTATGCTGCTAAAAAGTATTCTTTTGCTATTACACGTGTGTTGTGCATGTGCTGCACTCTGTTTACAGCGTCCGGTACCTCCCCCTCTAGTCTGCTATCCTTAGAAGGCAAAGTAAGTAATAAGTACTTACTATATACTATGTAAAAGAGTTTTGTCTTTATTAATTTGTAGATAGAGTTATTGTACGCAAATCAAGCTATTAATAAAAGTAATACTTAATCATTTAATTTTTGTAAGGCAAAGATCATGAGGTATTACTTTGTTATTTAGTTCTAGCGTTTAGTTTACTTTTTTATCTGTAGGTAAAAGGCTGTGCTTAGCCTGCGCTTTACTTATAATTATTAGCATATTTTTATCTAAAACGTTAAAGTAAAGATTAAACTGCAATTAAATATTACGTCCTTTTAAATCTATATTTTAAAATAATATATTTAAAGTAAAATTCTGTTAACTTTTTTACATTTTATGTTTTTAAGATAAGTATAGAAATTGCTATTATTAAAAAGTAGTTAATGATTATAAAAATTATATTAAACACGCAATCTAAAATATTCTCTACTAGTAGTAGCTTTATAACAAAATTAAAGCTTACTTCTTTAAATTTTTTATTAGAAATTAGTAATGGTAATAACTGACTATATTTCCTATGCTCTAGAGCTTTACTTTTTTAGTATACTATATAAGTCTTTACGTAATTCCAAACATTATAGCTTAGCTCTAGCTAGTAATACAGCCTACTAATAAGCTTATATATTTTACATTCGCTAAAGTAATCTACTATATATATTATTATTATTTTGTAATAGAATTTCTTGCTTAATAGCTTGTTTTAGTAGAATATTAATTTTACTTTCATATTTTAGCACTTCTTTATTATTAACACACTATACTTATATACTACTACTACTTTAAGTGTATACTACTTACATAAAGTTTATAAACTACTACTAGATAAAGGCGTCTCTCTACTATAACTAGCGTAATTTATTTACTAGAGCTCCTAACTTTACTATTGTAGGTTTACTACTAACTAATAATTTAGCTAGTAAGCGTAGTACGCATAGTGTATACCTTATAGCACTAGTAGTATAGATACCTTCTATTCTATAAATATTAGCTATATACATCTTATAAACGCCTTTTTAGCTGTGCTAAGTTGTAGATTCTTTTATTCTACTTTACTCTACTCTTGCTAGAAGCTTATTCTACAGTATAAGCAATAGTTAAGTTAATAATAAGTTTTCTTATCTATAATCTACTCTTCTTAATAGTCTGTCTACAGAGTTTATATACCTTAAGTAGTACTTAACTTTAAAATTAAAAGCCTCTAAATATAGAGCGTAGCGTGCTTAGCACTAGTTTAGCTTCTATATAACGCGTATAAAGTGCAAGTTATTATAATTAATTAATATCTAAATAGTGTGTTAAGTACCTTCTAGATAGTGTTGCTATTTCTTAAAACTTTATATAATAGCTAAAAGTTTAAGGTTGTATCCTTTATAGTTTAGCTTAGCGTTTTAGAGTTTTTATAAATAAATTATAATAAAATTCTACTTTTTGTTTTTTAATAGTTAAAATTATATACTTAAAATAGCAAAAGTAAAACTCTTTATTTTATATTAAGTTACACGTATATTATTAAAGTAACGTAGAATAAGCGTATATATAAAGTATCACTTTAGCTTTATAAAAGTAGCATGTGTGTTCTTATTTTAATAGAACACTTATTTTCTTTTAAGGATATTTGTAAGAGATGCCATTTTTATAGTATAGTTCTTAATAAAATACTAGTAGAAGTTTACAAATCTTAAAAAAACTGCAGCTCCCTAATACTAGTTAGTATAAGCTACTACTTAATAGTAGTAACACGAGCTAAATTTACGCAAATTCTATTTTTTATAACTATAAACTTTAGAAAATACACTTTGTGTAAAGCAAACGTGTACTTCTTAATATTTACGTATAATTCTATCTTTTATAATAAATTAAGTACAGTACGCATAGCGCGCTAGTGTAGCATAATATTATTATTTTAGACATAGATTAAAATATTATTTAAGTATACTATATATATATAATCTAAGTGCTCTCTTAAAGCCTTATTAATGTAGGCTTAGAAACTTGCTAGGGCATTTATAAGTCTAAAAGGTATAATAAAATATTTAAAATGTCTATATTATGTTTTAAAAGTAGTCTTTTACTTATCTTCTGCCATAATTCTTAGACAATAGTAGGCGTCCTTTAGATCTAATATAGTGTAGTAGCGTGCGCCTAATAGACGGTCTAGTATCTCCCTAATTAAAAAGAGCAGGCAACAATTTTTTATAGTAATAGCGTTAGACTTTAGTAATTAACGTAAAGGCAAAAAGTATAATTTTTCTTTAATATAAATAGTATTAAAACGCTAGCAGGGCTAGTACTATAGCAAATCTATTTCTTCCTTAGTGCCTCTTTAATATATTTATAAAGCATCTAAATCTTATAAAAAAAGAAAGTATAGAAGAAGCTATATAAAAGTTTATTTTTTATTATATAGAAATTACGTAATTGAAACTTTTAAGTTGTAGAAAGGTCTTAGTAGCGTTTTTAGTAGGGATATTAGCGTTGTCTTATAATATATTAGGTATACGCTATACCTACACTGTGAATATATTTAGTATATATGCCTTTAGCTTAATGCACGCGCTATTACTTTAAAGCACTTTTAGAAAATAAGTTCTTAAGTTTATAAGTCTTGCATTTTTTAGAAATGCCTTAGTAGCTACTAAGTTAATACTCGTCTTTATATATTCCTAGCGCTACATTTGTTGCCTATAGTTAATACAAATACCCTTTTAGCTTAAAAAGAAGTTGCTAAGTAATAGTAGTGCGCCCTTTTAATTTATCTTATACACAGTAAACTCTGTAATACGCTTTACACTATTATTATTGATTAAGCGTAGCTAAAGCTTGTATACTCCGTATGTGTTTTGCCTTTAGGGTCTAATTCAACTTAAGTAGGGAAGTTCTATATTTAAAATAAGATTTAAGTTTATTTCTATAGCTGTTTTTTAACCAATAAGGCTAATATCTGCTTATAGGTCTAAAATAACCTAGAGTTTCTTTTCAACATTTGTTGCTAAACTTGCTGAACACATGCGCTGTATTTTTAATAAAATATTTATTAACACGCGCCTTACTACTCCTAGGTTTGTAGCAAGGCTTAACTTTTTCTTATCTAGTTTATGTTAACTAGAACCTTATTATTTTTGCTGCTTTAGCACTTGTTCGCGTACAGTCTCTTCTTCTAGCACTTAAAGCAAGTAATATTGTTGTTTTTACGCTTCTTAGGTGCGTCTAGAGTAGTAGTAGCAAAGAGGTGTTTTTATATATATAGAAGTATTCTAGTTAGGCTAATTATGTATAATAGGTGCACTAGGCAAATTCTATTTAAATATAGATTTAAGTACAATAAGGTCTTCTTTAGTTATAGAAATCTAGTAGTAGTTAGTAATTACGTGCTGTAGCTTAGGTCTTAGTTTTATAAATAGATGCTAGACTCTTTGTGCTTTAGTATATATTACTTAAAGTAGTCTTAAGTTAGCACTTCTTTTTTTGCTTTAAAAGAACGCTTATAGTAAGCATACTAAAGCTCTTAAAAGTCTACCCTAAGATACTATATTGCCTAAATTAGGCTGGTAAATGGGTATAGGTTGGGTTGTGGTTGGGTTAGCTTACGTCAGACCCTAACCACAACCCAACCTATACCCACGCTAACTTACGCTTAGCGTAGGTATAGGTTAAGTTATAGTCGCACAGACTAGTAGTTGTGGTTATAGTTAAGTTATACTAACTAGTAGTTATAGTTGTAGTTAGGTCGCACAGACCAGTAGTTGTAGTTGTAGTTAGGTCGCAATAACTAGTAGTTGTAGTTGTAGTTACGCGCACAGACCGTAAGTATAAGTTAAGTTGTAGTTGTAGTTGTAGTTAGGTTGTAGTTACGTGCTATTTATAGTAATAAATAGCTGTGTTAAACAGGTAAGATTAGAAAAGGCAAGCTAAGTAAGCACTAATTTAGTTACATAGTCTGTGCGATGCGACCTAACTACAACTATAATCTAACCTATACCTAGGCTAGTAAATAAGTCGTAGGTACCTACGCGTAGGTATAGGTTAGATTGTAGTTATAGTTAGGTTACACAAACTAGAGTTAGGTTATAGTATTTAATATTTATTACTAATTAGAGTTAAGAGATAGTTAAAACTTTATTATTATAGTTAATTATTACAGCTTGTAATTACAGTTACACTGAAGCCTTAAGGCGCTGCTGCTTCTGTGCTAGAGGTAAAGAGTCCTCTTCTATAAGCTTATTTTCTACTGTTTCCTCCTCTAGACTACATGTACTATCTCTAGGCGCTAGAAGCTTAAATATATTGTTAATCCTATTATATAGTACTTTAAAGCTAACATCTTTATTCTATATAAAATTTTCTTGCGCTTTTAAATCTAGAGAGATAGTATCTTTAAAAACTATAATCTATTATATAGTTAAAGCTAAAAGGTAATACTTTTAATTACTAATAATATCTTTCGTAGTATTAAAAACGCACTTAACATTAATACTAGCAATTAAAATTGCTAATATATTTTTTACAACTCAAGATAACTAAAAATCAGTATTTTTATTTTATTACTACTATATTAAAATATTAAATAATGTCCCTAGTTTAATGCAAAGAGTGCTAAAGTAAAACTCTTTTTCTTATTAAGTAAAGCTTTTTATTTTTTATTTTTCTTATATAAAAAATATTTAACTTAAAGTAGAAAAGCTGTTAAAAAGTAATTAAAGAGCAGGCCTTTAAAACTATTTACAGCTAAGTGTCCTTTTTAAAAAAAAAAGTAAAAATTAGTATTTAATTTGCCTCTTTACTATTGTTATATTAATTAAGATAGTTAAAAAATTATTTATAATATATATACTTATCTTAAAGTTCCTATGTAGAATCCTAGTTAGCTAATTAGCACTTTTCTATAATAATAAACTATAATAACTATACTTTATACATAGTAAGCTTTTAAGTTAGATCTAAAATAGTTACATAGTTAAATAAAAACTCTTACTTAGCTAATGTTTTTGCGTAGTACTTACTAAGTTTTTTTTATTTATTTACAGCAGCTTATACTATTACAAGCTACTCTATAGTATAACTTTCTACATCTTTATTAAAATTATTAGATATTAAGTTTATAAAATTAAAAAAACAGTTATGTATAAGCTAAATATATTAAGCTTAAGGCTTCTAGTTCTTACTTAAAAAGCTTATAACGTCTTTAAACTACTTAAGCATCTTTATAATTACTTTAATATAGTGCTATTTAATAAAAGATTGTTAAAAATACTTAAAGTTATAATAGTTAATCTCTCTTGTGTTGTTATTAAGGTTAATAATAATATAAGTACTTTTTTTTATTACTATTTTTATTACTAGCTATTTATTAATGTATTTTAAAAGCTTAAGCGCGCGCTTATATATATTATATAATAAGTTCTATTAAGTCTTTATATTATAAAGAACAGAAAGTTATTTCTTTAGTAGTAAATATTATCAAGTAGTAAGAAATCGCTTGTACTATTATAATAACACGTTAATAGTAATATAAATAGCTTAAATCTTAACAATAGTTATAATATAATAATTAAATATAATAAAAGTATAAACACCTTGCAAAGTATGTTAAAAAAAATATTTTTTATTTAATTTTTTTAACATATTGCCTGCGTAAGACCTTCCTAGGTCTAACCTCTATAGTAGTAGCTAGTTAGAAATGTTAAATTATTTCTTAAACTACTAAGTTGATAATATAAGCTAGGCATAGAATAGTGTTTTCTAAGGCGCTTTAGCTAATATTCTTATCTACTAGTATTAATTAAATTATCTAACTAAGTACTGTATTATTGCTAGCATTATTACAAGTAATAGCTAGAAGGCAAGACTAAGTATTAGTGTTTAAAAGTACACGTAGTACTTCTATAGCTATTAAAATTTTAGTATATTATCTACGTATTAGGATAAAATTAAGTAGTTTCTTTTGAAATTATTAGTTTAGTATAATATAGTAAATCTTAACTGCAAGAAAGCTAAGACAATTAGCTATAGACTATATATTTAGTATAATTAAAATCTTAGTTATAAGGCCTAAGTTATTAAAAAAAAATACTTTTGCTTTATTAAACTAGTTCCAAAACATTAACTTAAATTTATAATAAGTAATAATTACAGTCTAAGGCCTTAAGAATTAAAAAAATTGCGTAAATAATAGCTACTTAATAGTTTAAAATAGCTAAATACTATTGATAACTACTTAAATAAGCTCTTTCTGTTAGGGTCGGACATCTTGTTAGGCTAGCCCGGACCAGTTCGGCACGGCTGAGGTTAGACAAGGCCAGGTTAGGTCCGAATAGGTCATATGACCTTATATTACCCTAGTATAAGTAGAGATACAATATTGTAGTCTAGACAATATTAATTTGTCTCTTATACACAGGCAATATACTATTATTCCTCTATTTTTAGCATTCTGTATTACTTTTTAATATTAAGCCTTATATTTAAATTAATTTTTTTTAAATACGCTTGTGCTATATAATAAGTGCTTAATCTACGCGTACAAACAACTGCGCCTGTACTCTTACTAATAATAGAGAAGGATTATTTAACTTAAGAACCTAAGAGATAAAATTATTAAAACTAGTACTAATTCTTAAAAAGAAATAAGACTAAGTATCTACTAACTAAGAGATAAATAAAGATAAAGAAACTAACACATCTTAATTTCTAATTGTGCTACAACATCTATACACACTTAGAAAAAGCTAGAATAGCCTAAAAAAAGCTACTTTAGACTAAGAACTAGCATAATTGCGTATATAAAAAGAGAAATAACTAAGATAACATAAGTTAGCTAAACTTATAAAAATATATAATAAAGTAACTTTAGAAGACCTAAGCGTACTTAATAAAAATTTTAAAGATACAGTTTTAAGTAAACAAACTAACTTAACTTTATTATTTAGCTTTTTATATTTAGAACTACTATATATATTTTTAAAAGCTAGCTATACATTATATAACTAATAAAAAAAAATTAAAAATTATACTTTCTTTGCATACTATAAAGTTTTATAAATAAAACTTAAAAAATTAACTTTAAAATAATATATATTTTAAAACTACTAAGAATGCTATAGCACGTATATTAAACTGCAGAGAAATAAAAGTTGCTAGTTTAAATACTAAAATATACTAATTTAAAAAAAGTTATATTAAACTCTTTAAAATTACTTTAAGAACGCAAATAATAAGCTTATAATTATTTAAAATAAGTATATTAACTTTTAAAGTAGAATTTTATAAACTTGCTTAACTATATAAAACTATTTTAAGAAAAATAAGGCTTAAATTATATACTAAATATTTAAGTCTTAAAATATATAGTAGTATTATATAAAGATATTAAAAAAAGTTTTTTTTTACTTTTAATAAAGTAATAAGTAATATTGCTGTAAGTAAAAAAAAAGTTTAACTACTATAAGCTAAGTAAGCTAAAAAAAATAGTAAATGGCGCTACTATACCTAAGTTAAAAAAAAACTAAAAGTAAAAGAACTTAAGTTCTACCTTACTACTTACATTACTTTCTACTAGAAAAATAAGAACTTAAGCATATTATATAAAGTAATTTTACTTAAACTAGTGCAGCTTTTAACTATAAAGTATATAGTTAAGGTATTAAAGCTTATAAAAGCTATAGTTAATAAAAGCTTATAACTAAATTTTATATCTGCTATATTAGTAAAGAAACAAGACTTAACTATTAATTCTTTACTTAGCCTATTAGTAGAAAGAGTAAATAGAGGTAAGCTTACTATTTATAGCATAACTAAAGTTAATATAACTATTATAAATTTATAAAGACATGTGAAAATGTAATATACTTTATTTATATTATTAAACTTAAAGAAGTATTTAATTTACTTTAAGTTACTATAGATTAACTTTTGTTACTTAAAAATCAGCTACGTAATAAAATATATACTTTTTTAAAGTAAAAAGTCTTAGAATTTAAGCAGTTTTTAAAAAGTTAGTATAAAAGATATAAAAACTTTTAAAAAGAGCATACGTAATTCTATAGCAAATATATATATATGTATTATAAATTCTATAGGCTAAAATAGCTAAGAATTAACTAAATTAAGCTAGCTTTCTTTATAATACGCTAAATATGTAGATATATATTTAGAGAAGGACTCTGCAGTCCTAGCAGAGCATAAACTATAGAATTTAGTAATTAACTTATTACTTAGTATAAATTTACTATATATATTATTATATAACTTATCAAAGATAAAGTTAGAGCTATTAAGAAAATACTTTACAAAGTATATAGTAAAAAATAAATAAGAAAATCTAAGTTCCTAGTAGGCGCACTAATACTCTTTATAAAGAAAAAAGATAGTACTATAAGGCTATATATAGATTATTGTAGTCTTAATAAGATTATAGTAAGAAATAGGTACTCTTTTCTGCTTATTATAAAGTTGTTAGATATACTAGCGCAAGCTAAGTACTATACTAAGCTTAATATAAAAGAAGCGTACTATAAAGTACGTATTTAGGAAAAAGATAAATAAAAAACAGCCTTCTACATAAAATACAGCTATTTTAAGTATATTATTATACTTTTTAACTTAATAAATGCTTTTGCGCAGTTTTAAGCTTATATAAACTAAATACTAGTTAGCTTAGTTAATATATCTTAAATTATTTATTTAGACAATATCCTAATATTCTCTAAAATAAGAAAAGAATATAAAACTTATATTAAAAAGGTATTGCAAAGATTGCGTAAAGCTAAGCTATATATAAAGCTTAGTAAGTGTAAATAGCACACTTAGCGTATAGAATACTTAAAATATATAGTTGTACTAAATAGAGTTAAAATTAATAAAGATAAAATTAAAATAATTTAGAATTAGCCTATTTTACGCATAGTGTAGGATATTAAGATATTTATTAGTTTTATAAACTATTATAAGAAATTTATTAAAAGATTCTTTAAGCTAGCTCTACCCTTAACTATTTTAACTTGGAAAAGCCTAGGCTTAGCTAAAAAAAGCTATATTATAAGAAGAGAAAAAAGTTAAACTCTAGATATTAGTAAAGAGGCAAAAAGGCATTTTAATAGCTTAAAAATTTCTTTTTAAATATACTTATACTAGCGCATTTAAAAAGAGATAGGAAAATAAAGGTAAAAGTAAACGCTTCTAGTAGTGTAATATTAAGTATCTTAAGCTAATATATTTTAGTATTACTTACTATAAAATAATAGAGGCTAGTTAACTTTTATTTACACAAGCTAATTGCAGCTAAATTTAACTATAACGTTTATAACTAAGAGCTTTTTACAATAGTTAAGAGTTCAGAATACTAGCGTTACTATTTAAAAAGTATTTATTTTAAAATTTTAATAAATTATTAAAACTTTAAATAGTTTATAAAAACTAAAATTTTTAGCTACTACTAAGTATAGTATTACTTAGTGCTAACACGCTACAATTTTGTTCTAAACTACTACTCTAGGAGTACTAATCTAGCAGATAGCCTATCTTGCTATTTTAATTATATGGCTAAGTTATAAAAACTAGCATAAAAGTACAATAAAGCTTTTATGTAACTAATAAAAAATATCTTAAGTAATAAAAGTAAACAAAGCTTAATTATTATAGTAACTCTTACTTAGTTAAGTAAGTAGATAAAGTAGTAAGCTACTTTAAAAAAAGTACTAAAAAAGTTTAAATAAGTAGACAAAACTACACTTAGAGATCTAAAACCTCTAAAAAACTACAATAGTACTAATAAAGATATAAAAGCTATATTAAATAAATTTAATATAGAATTAGACTAAAATAGCTTATTTAAGCTTAGAATTAGCTTATTGCGCCTAAGGGAGCTTACTAACACTTAAAGTAAGTTACAAGTACTAAAAGAATACTATAATAACTTACTTGCAAGTTATTTTAGTTCTAAAACAATACTAAAGAAATTATAATAGTAATATACTTAGAAAGGTATAAAAAAAGACATAATAAAGTATTATTATAACTGCTTTACTTGCAGAAAGTTAACTTTAGCGCGTTATAAGCTTTATAGCTCTTTTAAATTTTACTCTTACTAAGCAGGCTATAAAAGAATGTAAAAACAGACTTTATTATAGAATTACTTTTTAGTAAGATACTAAGCTAAGTGTATAATATAAAACTTATAGTAGTATGCTAATTAACTAAAATAGCTTATTATATCTTAGCAAAAGCTAATTAGAATAGCACTAACTTAGCTTAAGCTTAAATACGCAAAGTAATTAAATTATATAGTATACTAAAGTAGGTAATTTTAAACAAAGACTTGCTTATAAGTATAAAGCACTAAAATACTTTTTAATATTATATAAACTTAAAAAAAGTTTTGACGTCTACTTTTTATCTATAAATAGATAGATAGATAGAAAGGCAAAACTAAATACTTAAATAATACTTTTAGTGCTACTATACTTTAGAGCAAGATAATTAGGCCTTATAAATTTTTATTAGAAAATTTGGTTACAACAACAGCATATATATAACTATAGAAACTACGCCTTTTTAAGCATACTATAGAATAGACTTAATTAGCGTAGAATAGCCTAGTATAGCTTTAAAAGATAGAGAAAGCTTTATAAAACTACAAACTACCTTTAAAGTGCTAAGTTTATAAAGTAAATATAAATAGAATATTATCATAGCTAATACTTACTAAAAAGTATATACTAACAAGAAAAGATTACTTATTATATTTAAAGTAAAAAACTAGGTCTTAGTATTAAATTATTATATATAATTAATAAAGCTAAAAAAGAAAATAAACTAAAAGTTTATAGGAACTAAATATATTATAGCCTAGATTAGGCTATTTACATTTAAAGTAGATATACTAGAGTTAAAAAATATTTATTTAGTCTTTTATGCCTTATTATTAGAGCTATACAACCTAATAAGAATAATACTATACTTAGAGAGGTAGAAAGTAGACACCTTAAGAGAGTTAGGTAACAATATATATAATGTAGATTATATACTAAAAAGAAAGAAGAATAAAGCTAACTAATAAGAATACTTAGTTTTATAGAAAGGCTATTCTAAAGAAGAGAATTTTTAAAAACTTAGTTTTAACTTTAGCGCAGAAGCGCTTAAGAAATTTTAAAATAATAATAATATACTTTTATATTGCTAAACTAAAAAGGTAAAACTTAAAAAAAGTTAAAGATAACTTTTTAAGAAAAAGAGAAATAACTTTAAGTAAATTAAAAGAAGATAACTAAAGTATACTTTTACTTATTTTTTTTTTATAAAAGATCTTTAATTAGGTCTTTAATAGTACTTTAGCTTAAAATAATAAGAATATTTCTTATATACTTAACTTCTACTTAAACTAGCCTATAATAGCCTAGTATAGCCTACTAAAGTATAATAAGGCTAACAAGGTAATAGGACTAAAAAACAATTAAAGCTAAATAGCTTAAATTTATAAAAAAAAAAGTTATACTAGCAAGAAATTACTAAGTTTAAAAAAACTATATTATTATTTAACTTATGCAGATTAGGGTATCTACTAGAATGCTTTAGACTAGGCTATTATAGCCTAGTCTAACTTATAATACTTTATTAGAAGCTAGTACTTCTTAGGTGTATTTTATATATATATACTAAAAGTTTTAGGCACCTATTATAGCCTGTAGTAGCCTATTATAGCTTATATTAACTTATTTATTTTTAAGGTATCAAAGGTGTTAGTTAAAGCAGCTGCCCTCTACTAATTAGTCGCAAAAGTTAAAAAAAGATTATGTGTAGTTAATAAAATGTAAACAGTAAGTAGATAAAGTTCACGCGCTAAGCGCTTAGAGTAGAAAAGCTTAGAGTACTAAGCAAAATTAAGGTTAAAAAATTTACTAAAAGTACTAAAAAACAACACTAATTAAAACGTGTTTAACAGTAATTGCTAGCCTATAGCTAGCAACAAGATTGCAATAAAGGTAGAGGAGGTAGAGGAGAGTAAGGACACGTACGTTACTGCAGCAAAAGCCTACAATACTTTATAAAAGCTCTTTGCCTACTGCTTCTTACTTTTAGGATTTCTTACACTATATAGTACTACATACGAACAACTTGTATATAAACAATACAATGCTTAGACTATTCTTCTTCTAATAGCTTATATTAAGTAAAGTTAGACCTTACTAGGTTACTATATAAGAAGCTATAGTAGTAGATTACAAAGCCCGCGTTTACCTTCGTTAAGCGGCCTCCCTGGTTGGTTGAAGAGGAGCTGTCGGCGGTAGCTCCTATAGTAATCAGGTGGACGCAGAGGTCGAATTCTGTCATTCATTAACACCTCATCGATGCGTCTAGTATTATAGATGTCAAGGTCACAATAGAGGTTGTGAAAAGGCTTAATTAACTTATTTAAAGTTTATTTACCTTGTTTTTAGCTTTTTAGATCTAGGCTTTAATCTTCTTAATAGACCTAGTTAAGCTGCTTTTATTATTACCTTTAGCGCTTGCATGTTAAGACTTTAAAGCTAACAACTTTATATTTATATAATATACTTCTTACTTAAGTAAGAAATAGCTACTTTTAGTAATTTTGCGCTATACTAAGTTAGAATAGCTTATTATAGTTAATAATGTATGCGGTACCGTGTGGTGTGGGAAATCCTAAAGGTGAGAAGCAGCAGGCAGGGAGCTTTTATAAAGTATTGCAGGCTCCCGCTGCAGTAACGTACGTGTCCTTACTCTCTTCTACCTCCTCTACCTCTATCGCATTCTTGTTGCTAGCTATAGGCTAGTAATTGTTGTTAAACACGTTTTAATTAGTGTTATTTTTTAGTACTTTTAGCAAATTTTTTAACTATAATTTTGCTTAGTAGTTTAAGCTTTTCTGCTCTAAGCGCTTAGCGCGTAGACCTTATCTACTTACTGTTTAAATTTTATTAACTACATATAATCTTTTTTTAACTTTTGCAACTAATTAATAGAGGGCAGCTGCTTTTCACTTTTTTAGAAAACCTATTTTGACTACAACAACAACTACCACCTTTAATACCTTAAAAATAAATAGTTAATAATAAGATATACATACTTTCTTAGAAATACTTAAAATTAGCTTCTTTATTTTTTACTTTTCTAGAAACTTATTAGCTTTAGCTTTAGCCTTAATAGTATAGTTATTATAAAAATAGAAGTTAAAATATAAGTTACTTTTAAAATTTTAACTAAAGTAAATAGTACTGTTATATAAAAAAAGCTTCTTTGCCTAAGGCTTATACTAGCTAAAGAAAGTTAATAAAGCTAATAGTAGAGTATAATAAGCTAGAATAACTTATAATAGTTTACTTACTTTATAATTTTCTTATTTAAGGCCTAAGCTTATATAATTAGCTTAGCTTAAAGCCTCTTAATTTTATTTAAAGTAAGAGAGACTTTTTAATAATAGTATTAAGCTCTAGTATTTCTTCTTCTTAAGAAGTAAAGTTTAAGTTATAATAAGAGTTTTTAATAGTTACTTTATACTTACTAGTATTAATCTACTTAAGTAAAATACTAATACTATAAAAGAAATTTATTTTAGTAGTAAAAGGCTACGTTATATTAGTATAAGCTAAAATACTTTATAATAACTAAAAATAGCTTATTAACTTATAGCATAATACTTTTAACTTAAGTACTAGTAGTAAAAATATTTTATATACTAAATTTTTTTACTAAAGTTATTTTTATATGTTTAGGTTTTAAAAAGCTTTATAGTATTATTATTAACTATAAAAAAGACGTAGCTGACTTTATTAAATATAAAAATACTGCTACTAGTAAAAAAGTTAATATAACAACTATAATAATACGTAAAAGTACAACTTATACTAATATAAAAGTTACTAACTTTAGTAATATTTATTTTAGAAGAGGCAACTATTATACAAGCTAATATAGGCTATTCTAACTTATAGTACTTTATAGTAGGCTGTAATAGAGCTAAAGTAAGTAAAAATAGTAGAATTTGTTAAAAAAAAGCTAAGTTAATAAGTTATAAAGAGTTACTAAACTAAAGTTAGCTTTCTAAACTTTATACTAGCCTATTATAGCTTATAATAGTATATAATAGCCTTTTACTAAGACTAAATAGATTTTTAAAATTTAAAGAACTTACTAGTTATTATTAGGTAAAGTATAGAAAAAAAAGTAAAAAAACTTAAGAGAAGCTTATATAACTTTACTAAAATGCTAGTAGGCCTTTTAAAAGCTTCTAGCGCACAGACAATTAAAGTAAAAGTAAAATATAATATAAAGTTTTTAAAAATTACATAATTATACTTTAAGAGGAGCCTACCTTCTACTTAATAATATAGCATCTACTATAGTACTGTAGCTAAGAATAAGCTATTCTACCCTAGCTTTACTAATCTAAAAAGATTAGTCCTAAGAAGGGGGATAATGTTAGGGTCAGACATCTTGTTAGGCTAGCCTAGACTAGTTCGGCACGGCTAAGGTTAGACAAGGCTAGGTTAGGTCCGAATAGGTTATATAACTTTAGATTACCCTAGTATAAGTAGAGATACGATATTGTAGTCTAGACGATATCAATTCGTCTCTTATACACGGGCAATATACTATTATCCCTCTATCTCTAGCATCCTGTATCACTCTTTGATATTAAGCTTTACACTTTCTTAAAAGCATCTTGTGTAAATTTAAGTATTAAAGTAAGTATACTACTTTTTTAAAGTTAAGTATGTATAAAGTTTGTTATACGCAGATTATTATAAATAAAAGTTAAAGTACTTTAATAATTAACTATATTAATATAGTTTATAAAGTGTTTAGTCCTTATTCTTATTAGTTTTAGGTGTTGCAGGATTATGCTGTAGTTAAAATAAAATATATAAAGGCAGCTAGTTATAATATAAGCAGCTTCTCTAAACTTTAACTAAATACTACTAGTGCAAATAGTATAGTTCTAGCAAGGAGATTTGCTGTTTAAATTTTAAGCCTAGCTAGTTGTACTCTACTACTTATTCTAATTAGTTATAATTTTATTTCCTCCTTTCCATATAGCTTCTTAAGGTAGGTATATTAATAGATCTAACTTCTTTTGCCCTTCTCTCTAAATAACCTAGTGTCTGCTTATTTAGAATTAGTAAAGGTTTTGTAAAAGCTTATAAATATGTTTAGCTATAATATATATATAAACAGCGTTTAGTTTAAAAATGTAATAAAAAGCTGTAATAAATTATTGCAATTACTAACCTTTAACAGCACACAAGCTATAAGCCTTTAGTAAACACATATATAGCTAAACTTAGATTAACTTGTCTTTCTAATTACGTACTATATTAGGCGCTTTTTAATTAGACTTTATTAATTTAAAGGACGTTAGAATAAAAGTAGTATAGTTATAAAGTTATGCAATTATTTTTATATTATATAAATTATGTTAATTAGCTGTAATAAGCGCTAATTGATTCTAATAACTTAGCACAGGAATACTACTGTAATTAATTTAAAAAGCCTTTAAAGTTTATAGAATTGCTAGAATTTATATTCTTATCTTAATTTTTGTTTTTAACCTTAGCTTGTAATTCCTGCTACTACTCCTTAGTCTTATATTTATTCTTATATTAATTATAGTACGCATTAATAATAGAATTATTGTTAACTTTTTTCTTGCATTTATTACTATTATATCTCTTTATATATAGCTTGTCGCTGCGTAGGATAGTATTGTTGCTAAGTCCTAAGGACTTGTACACTAGCGGAGGCTTAAATAGTCTATACTAGTTAGTAAGTAAATGTAATAAAAAGATGTGTTAAAACTTACTTCTAATCTTTACTTATAGCAATAGCTAACTTTTTTAGACTTATATTTTTAACAAAGTCTTGCTATTCCTTTTTAGCTTATTTGCTTTTAAAGGTATTAGTGCAAAGCTTTACTAATTTTTTATTATAAATACAACGCATAATTTTTTTAAAAATACTACTAGAACTATAAATTTAAGTATGTGTGTAACTTTAGCTACTATTATTTAAGCTCTCCATTGCCTGCGCTGCCTTGTTTAGGATTCTTGCGTGCTATTTTATATTAACTTTATAGTATGTGTTTTTTTATTTTTTATAAATTTAATTAAAAGTTGTTTATAGCTACTTACCTATTTATATGTAAGTATAACTTTATAATAAATGATTATGTTAACTTACTACTCTTTTAAGCGTTATATTACTTTTAGTTAAGTACTTTTTATGCTGCTTTTATTGTTTTTTTACGCGTTTTTATACTTATATTCTTGTATTATTCTATGCCTTCTATTTTTTTTAATTAGTATATAGCAGCGCAATTAGCTATATATGCGTTTTGTAAAGCCTTTATCTTAAAATTAAGTTAAGCTACCTAACTTTTTTGCGTAATAGCTTAAAAACTAAAGCTTAATAATTTCTTTATTAAGACTTTAAAATTTGTAGAGCAACTTTTTTTTAAACTACTTTAGCTGCGTTACATAAGTGTATTATTAATTTTATCTTCTTTATATTTATAACTCTTTAAAAATTAGTATACGCTATAATTAATAGCTATATTAAATACTTTTATAAGCTTCTCCTACTTATTGCGTTTAAAACCTAGTAGCACTAAAATTAAAATACGTAAAACTAGGCTTTTAGGACTATTACTTAGCTCTTTTTTAATTATTATTATTATAATAAGTAATAATTAACTATAATTAGTTAATTTTAGTTGTAGTAGTTGCATAGTAGGTAGAGATACAGAAATATTACTATATTATAGCTAGTATAGCCTATGCGCCCCTACTAAAGCTAACTAAAAATTAACATTTTGCCTATATTTAGACACCTTACTAATTACTACCTACTAATAATATACCCTAGCACGTTATATTATAATAGCTTTTTATTATGTTTACTTGCGCACCCTATTACTATAAAAATAATTAATAATAGTTCTATATACTTACTATAAATTTTAATAACTTTATAACTACTATAATAGCGTGTACTAAACAAACTACGTAAGCTTTAAGTAGTAGTAAGGTGCTTATAAAGAATTTCTAAATAAAGGCTAATTAAAAGCTGCTTGTATTATTTATAAAAGCTAGAGCTGTTAAAAAAAATATTAATATAAGCTAAGTAGTAATTTATTATAGTTTTTTTTTATAGTTAAATACTAATAGCGTATAGCTGTTGCGCTAAGAGAGATTAAGAAGTAGTAAAAGTTAACTAAACTATTACTACATAAACTTTTATTTAGCTGTCTTATTTATAAGATTACGTATTCTTATTACTTTAATTTGCGCTTTTAGGTAGAAGTAATTTATACTTTTTAAAAGTTAGCTAAAGCTTTTTTAGTTAGCTATTCTAAAGGTATTGTAACTACTTTTATTATTTTTAAATTAAATACTAATAAATACAGACTATAACTTTAATGCTATTTATGCAAAAAGAGTTACTATTTAAGCTAAAGATTTAAAAATAGTAGTTAAATACTATAAGAAGCTTAGTACTAACTTTACGTTCTTATAGCTTTCTACAAAAAGACTGCATTGCAAGTAGTTAAAGTTCCTTTAGTATATAATAATATAAAAATGCTTTCTTAATTACCTTTTATACTGTAATAACTAACTGTGTTAACAACTACAATATAACTACTACATATAGTTGTAGTTAGGTTAAGGTTGTAACTAAATTAGTGCTTACTTAGCTTACCTTTCCTAATCTTACCTCTCCTAATCTTACTTGTTTAACACAGCTATTTATTACTATAAATAGCACGTAACTACAACCTAACTACAACTATAACTACTAGTCTATGCGACCTAACCACAACTATAACTACTAGTTAGTGCGACCTAACCACAACCACAACCACTAGTTAGTGCAACTTAACAACAACTACAACTACTAGTCTGTGCGACCTAACTACAACTACAACGACTAGTCTATGCGACCTAACTACAACCACAACTACTGGTCTGTGCGACCTTAACCTAACCTATACCCACGCGTGGGTACCCACGACCCATTTACCGGCCTACTATAAATAAATAAATAGACTAAATAAATAAACTGCATAATAAAAGCCTATCTTAAGATATATGTTAATTAACAGCAAAATAACTAGGTACTACTACTACTTATAGCATAAATAATATACAATAATAAGATTTTAAAATTTATAAAATAAATACTATATTAATTTGGGTGGTTGTTGTTGTAGTCAAAATGGGGTTTCTAAAAAAAGTAAAAAGCAGCTACCCTCTACTAATTAGTCGCAAAAGTTAAAAAAAGATTGTATGTAGTTAACAAGATTTAAATAGTAGGTAGATAAGGTCTACGCGCTAAGCGCTTAGAGCAGAAAAGCTTAGACTACTAAGTGAAAATTAGGGTTGAAAAAATTTGCTAAAAGTACTAAAAAACAACACTAATTGAAACGTGTTTAACAGGGATTGCCAGCCTATAGCTAGTAACAAGATTGCGATAGAGATAGAGGAGAAGAGTAAGGACACGTACGTTACCGCAGCAGAAGCCTGCAATACTTCTTTATAAAAGCTCTCTGCCTGCTGCTTCTCACCTTTAGGGTTTCCGACACTACACGGTACCGCATACGAACGACTCGCATACGAACAATACAACGATACAATGCTTAGACTGTTCTTCTCCCCCTTCGACACGAAGACTAATGGCTCACATCGATACTATTTTATATAAGCTATAAAAGACACCTAAATCTTTTTATATAAATATTTCTAAGCTAGAAAATAAAAGCAGCTATTGCTACAGCTAATAAGCTAAAGATAGTACATAAGTTACTTAAAATAATACTTAAGAAGGCTTAACGCTAAAGCATTTTATATGTTAACTAAAAATAAAAAATAGCACTTTAGCTAAAAAAAAAGAGATAAAGTATTTTTACTTATAAAAAATCTTTGCATTAAATAACTTTATAAAGAACTTAATGATATTAAAGCTAGACTATTTTTAATTCTAGACTAGAAGATACTAGTTATGTATATACTTAACCTTTTATCTAATACAAAAATCTACTTAAGATTCTATATTAATATATTAGAACTAGCAGACCTAGAAATGCTATTACAAAAAACTTTCTACTTTAAAATAAAGAAATCAATTTTTTAAAGTTAAAAAAATTCTTATATACTAAGTATAAGACAATAGTAAAAAATACTAAGTTAAATAGTTAAAATACTAAAATAGTAAAAATATATAGAAACTAAATATAAACATTATTGTTAGAACGCAGCCCTATACCACTACGCCAAAACAACTACAAAAAGGTAGATATAATTAGTGAACTACTGATCTAGTATATATTGTTAAGGTTGCCTAGGCCTTATCTAACAATATCCTCCTTCTTTATAGCGCTTGTCCTTAAGCGCTGCTCTTTAGCACACGCTAACGTCCTCTAGACGTAGGCCCTATCTACGTTAAGCCCTCTTTAGCGCTATAACGCAGGCCTTCTTAGCACAAGCCTATAACAGACAGGCAGGTACTAGACCCTATAGCAGCTTACAATACAAGTGTATCTTAGCCTAGGCTAGCTTATGCTAAACTGACCTTGTAGGGAATTAAACTACTAGCCTTGGCCACTACTTAGCGGTATTCTTAACTTGCCACGTTAGCAGTTTACTAATTATAATGTTAGAACGCAGCCCTACACCACTACGCTAAAACAACCACAAAAGGGTAGATATAATTAGTGAACTACTGATTATTGTGCAGGATAGTATATATTGTCAAGGTTGCCTAGGCCTTATCTAACATTTATAAATTATTACTAACTACTTATATAGTACTATGTAACTTACCTGAAAAGTTGTTGAAAGTAAAATTACCTTCTAAATAAGTAGAAGAGAACGCGCTTTAATCTAATAATAGCATGCTAGGTATTTAGCTACTTTTTAAAATACTAACTTTATAGTTAGTATTTTTTGCAGCTTTTATAGCTTTAATTTTTTTAATAAATTTTTTTGACTTATTTATTAACTACTACTTATAACGCGCTAGCACCTAATACTATTTCTAAAAACAATTTTTCTTTATTTAAACTACTAATAACGCTTTAAGCATAACTATTTCTACTATATTAGCTTTAAACTTTTACTGCTTTAATTAAGCTAACTTTTAGTTTAACTAAGAATAATCTAGTGATAATATTTTTACTAAAATACACTTTTTAACTTTATTTTTGTAATAATTTTTACACGTCTTTTTTAATAAAAATATTTAATAAAATAAACCTTTCTTAACATAATATTAATAAGTAATTATAGTAAGTTAACTAATACTATTTATGTAATTACTAAGTACGTAATAATAAGTAGTACTATAGGAAATTATTAAGCTAGTTTTTAAAAACAAGAATATAAAAGAGGAAAATAGTATTATAAACTTAAGAAGAAAGAAAATATAGACTATATATAAAGAATAGAGGCAAGAAATTTTTTTAAATTACTTTAATAAAAAATTAGCCTTTATATATTAATAAATAATACTACTTTACACTAGGCATGTAATCTTACAGGCCTTAGTAGAAATTTTTTGTAAAACAAGTTATATATATTTTATAATATACTATAAAATCCTACAATATTCTTTATATAGAACAGCATAGGATTCTGTAGAAAAGTATAGAATTATATAGGACAGTATAATACTCTTTTAGTATATAGTAGTAGGTATTAAGCCTTTATAGCTCAATGTATTTAAATTTAAGTATAATTTAAAAATTACTTAATTCTTAACTCTTCTGTGTTATTATATTGTTCTACTAAATGTGCTAACACAACCTTGTACTATTACATTGATCTACTAATTGTGCTAGTACAACCCTCGTCTATCGCACTCACTTATTCCAAGAGAACTAACACAGATTATCTACAGACGATCTTCACAATAAGCTATGCTATCTAAGCTTAATATAGTAGTAAAGACACTATATTAATTACTATAAAAAGTAGTTGCTTAGTAAGCATAGTCACTACGCAAAGAACAAGTTAGAATAGTTAAAAATAGCGAATATACTATAAGCTTACTAAGCTAATACGTAGTTAACGCTTACTTATGTTTACTCTTAATTTTTTACTCTTAAATTAGACTCCAAGTAAACAAAACATAAGCCTTAAAATTTTGCTTACATAATACTTACATAAGCTTATTTACTTTTAAGGTATCAAAAGTAGTAGTTGTTGTAGTAGTTAAAATAAAGTTTTTAAAAAAATAAAAGCAGCTACTCTCTACTAATTAGGTGCAAAAGTTAGAAAAAAGATTATATGTAATTAATAAGATTTGTACAGTAGGTAGATAAGTTCTAAAAGGAAAGCTTAGACTACTATGCAATAATTAGTGTCACGGATAGTTGCGTGTTGGCTGGGTCCGCCAAACTCGCTTATCGTTAGCTTATCCACTGGCAATTGTGCTTATAAAGGGCTCCTCACCTGTGAGGATATTGGCAGGTATTATTGCTTAAAATGTACACACGTTATTGTTTAGAGCTATCTCTTACTATCTTCTATGTGAAGCAAGTACTATTGCCTAAAGCTACCCCTTACAGAATAATACCTCCTCCTATAAGCTAATAGTCTAGAGATAGCTCCCTTAACAAGATCTAATACTTAAGGTAATTAGAGAAGCTAGAGCCCTGCTGTATCTAAACTCTCTAATCTCTTTTAAACTTTATTAAGGCCTGCTACACCTAAAGAGCCTAAAGAGCACACTTAAGGCGCACCTGCAACGCTTAAGAAGCATATTAATGCTGTAGAGAAGTAACGCAATAAACTTTAATTTTTATAATAATTATAGAAGTTAGAAAAAGAAGTAGCACAACTAGAAGGAGTTAAATAGAGAGGAATTCTAAATATACTAACACTACTAACTATATTATTCTGCGCGCGGAACGCACTTAAAGCAACACCTACTACACATGCGCAACGCGCGTTAAAACCTAAAGACCTAGCTAAATACTAAGGCAAAATCTTTAAAAAACATTATAAGTTTACTTATCCCTGCAAAGTAGCGTTTTAGCTACTGCTACAAGAATTTAAAAAGAATAACAATAAAGTAATTTAGGTAATGTAGTATTTTAGAGCAGACCCTTAAGAGCTTTAGTATGCTTACTATAAGCGTTCTTTTAAAGCAAAGGGAGAAGTGCTAACTTAGAACTACTTTAAGTAATACATGCTTAACTTGCTCTTAGACCCTATTAACCGCAGCCTTGAAACAGCAGCAGCGCGCAAGTGTAGCGCGTTGACAACAAAGAAGTTCTAAAATACAAAGGCAGAATTTATGTTCTACTAGAACAAGCTATTAGGCAGGAGATTCTATTATAGAATTATAATACGCGCATGGCGGGTTATTTTGGCGCACGTAGGACTTATAAGCTTATTAGCAGGCTATATTACTAGCTAGAGCTAAGCTATAATGTTTAGGATTACGTAAAAACCTGTGTAGTATGCTAAAAGAGCAAGGCTCTAAGACATAGTGAATATAGTTAGTTATTACTATTACTAGTTCTTAATAAGATATTTAAGGAAGTAAGCTTTAATTTTGTTATAAAGCTACTACTAGTAAAAAACAATAGTTTAGGTTACGTGTTTAATAAAAATTTTATAATTATTAACTACTTTTTAAAGATAGTAATTTATATACTTGTATCAAAAACGTAAGATGCAAAATAATTTGCAGAATCTTATTTTAAATATATTATTTTAAAATACAGAATTTAAAAGAGTATTATATTTAATTAGAGTTTAATCTTTATATCTACATTTTAGACAGAAATATACTACTAATTATAAGTAAAGTATAGGCTAAGCATAGCTTTTTACTTATAAATAAATAGGCAAACTAAACGCTAAAACTAAATAATAAAATAATACTTAAGAATGTTTGCTTTAGAAAAACAAAATAATTAAGTATTACTTTTACTAACTGCATAATTTGCATATAACAACTTTATCTATAAATTAATAAAGATAACACTTTTTTACGTAGGATATAGTAAGCATTTATTGCTTATATTGCTTTTTAAGAATAGTAGGCTAGAAAAGGAGGTACTAGATACTATAAATAGAATGCAGCGTATATATAACGCACGTGCAATAGTAAAAAAATACTTCTTAATAGTATAAGAATATTAACGCTAATACTATAATAAAAAATATAAACTAAAAATTTTTTACTAAAAAGACTTAGTTTACTTTAGTACAAAGAATATTAACTTAGCCTACTAACTTAGTAAGAAGTTTTTTAGTAAGTTTATAAGACTATTTTAAGTTCAAAAAGTAGTTAAAATATAAGCATATTAATTATAACTACTACTTTACTATTACATTTATGATATCTTTTATATCTTTTTACTAAAATAATAAAAATTATATAGTAGTTAAAAAAATAATACTTAGGCACTAGAAATTAGCTCTAAGAGTAAAAAAATCTAAAAAGTTAAAAAAATATTAAAAAAACAAATTAAAAATAGCTAGCTAGAATATTAGCTATAATAAAAAGGCTATTATAAATTATAAAATACTTAGACTTTAGCATTGCAGTTTAAGGATATAAAGAAACTAATTAAAAAATATAAGTATAAGTAAAGATTATTACGTTTTAAGCGCGCTAAAAGAATATACTAAATATTATTATTATACACTTAAAATGCAAATTAGGTATTTAAATAAATAAAACTATAAGTATAAAAATAATTTAGTTTTACTTATTATTAAAAATTTTCTTACTACTAGCATAAACCTTATTATTACTACTTATATTATTACTACTACTTTTAGTACTACTATTATATACGCTACTTACGCTTAGACTATGCCTAAGAAATAGTATATTATTATTACTTAAGCTCTTATTATTATTTTTATTATTACTAGTAAAACTAGTAATTCTAGCTATATAACTAGCAATTAATTTAAAAGTAGCTACTATATAGCACTACTTTACTAAAATTAAGCTTAAGTAGTAAAGTAAAGTTATTAGCACCTAAGTAAGAACTTTTAAAAAAGTACTAGTATGCGTAGCAATATAGTAGTAGTTAAAAAGCTTAAAGTTAAATTAATACTAGTATTATATAAGCTTAACGCTAGTAGTAGTAATAGTAAAGTTAGTTTTTAAAATATTAGTATTAGTAACTATAATATTAAAATAAGTATAAAGATAGTATAAATAATTTAAATACTTATTAAGTGCTTTAAGAACTTATTTAGATTAGCTAAAGCATAGTTAATAAAATAAAAAGACTTACTTTAGTACAACTACTATAGTCGCCTTTAGTATAATAGTTATAATAATAATACTTAGTTTTTTTATAAATTTTTTTTTATTTAGTAATATTTTATATATTTATTTTTAAGGTATTAAAGGTGGTGGTTAGCTTAGACTACTAAGCAAAATTAAGGTTAAAAAATTTGCTAAAGGTACTAAAAAACAACACTAATTAAAACGTGTTTAACAGCAATTACTAGCTTATAGCTAGCAACAAGATTGTAATAGAGGTAGAGAAGGTAAAGGAAGGTAAGAACACGTACGTTACTACAGCGGGAGCCTATAATACTTTATAAAAGCTTTTTATTTACTACTTCTTACCTTTAGGATTTCCTACACTATATAGTACTATATATAAACAACTTATATACAAATAATATAATGCTTAAACTATTTTTCTTTTAGTAAAGTTAGACTTTACTAAGTTACTATATAAAAAGCTATAGTAGTAGATTACAAAGCCTGCGTTTACTTTTGTTAAGTAGCCTCTTTAGTTAGTTAAAGAGGAGCTGTTAGTAGTAGCTCTTATAGTAATTAGGTAAACATAAAAGTTGAATTTTGTTATTTATTAACACTTTATTAATACGTCTAGTATTATAGATGTTAAAGTTATAATAAAAGTTATAAAAAGCTTGTTTAGTGGCAAGTCTATTAAATATGTTACGCATGTTAATAGTCTAGGTGCAGTAATAGTATATTATCTTACTAATCTCCTCCTAAGCAAATACAACTTTAGTAGAAAGACTTTATAGTAGCTTTATAAAAAGCAAGAGCGTGTTAAAATAGCTATTAAGTAGCTAAGACAAACTAATAAGTAAGAGAATTTTGTAAGTTGCCTTTAAAAATAAGAGAGCTGTGCTTAGATAGTAACGCTGTTGTTATTTATTTACATCTAAGTATAGGCGTATGCTAGAAACGCCGCGACTGTAATACTGCTAGAATAGCAACAGAGACGATAGAAGTTGCGGTTATTAGTAAATAGTTATTAGTTAAGACAGTTAGTTAAAGGGATATCGCGCATTTTTATTTCTGTCTAAACATGCGACACACCAATTGCGTGCTAGTAATGCCAAACAAGGGGGCTTACATAAGCCCGGATACCTGTTGTTAGCAATAAATTATTTTTTACTAAAAAGGTGTCTACAAAATGTGTGGTTACATCAAAAGGTTGTCTCAAAAGGCCGAAGCCAATATTTTATATATAGCGTAAGCACGTTATATATAAAGTAATAAAATTAGTAGCTTTATTAAGTATACTAAACTTATATAGCTAAGCATCTTATAAGTAAGACTTTTTAATATACTTGGAATTTAGATAGTAAACTATAATAATAATTAAAGCTTATTATTCAATTATATAGTAAGTGCGTTAAAGTTATATATTAAATATATTAATTAAGACAAAAATTACAAAGAATATACTAAAAATTCTTTTATTACTATAGTAAATATTACTTTATATAAACTACTTATAATAATTATACACTTTTACTTTTACTTTTAAAAAATTTTAAGAAATAAATAATAGATTTAAATGTTACTATAATAATACTATAAAGACTTAAGCCTAAAGCTTGTTATATGCCTAAAACGCAAGTAATATATGTCTTAAGAGCACTTAAGCTGTAAGTAAGACGCGCTCCTTACTAAACTATCTTTATATAGTCTAGAGAGTTAATTTAAGGTTGTTAGGACGCTAAACTAAAGGGGGAGGCTCTGTTATAGATAGTTGCGTGTTGGCTAGGTCTGCTAAACTTGCTTATTGTTAGCTTGCCTACCGGCAATTGTGCTTATAAGGGGCTCCTCACCTGCGAGGATACTAGCAGGTATTATTGCTTAAAATATACACACGTTATTGTTTAGAGCTATCTCTTACTATCTTCTGTAGTGTGAAGCAAGTACTATTGCCTGAAGCCACCCCTTACAATTAGGGTTAAAAAGTTTGCTAAAGTACTAAAAAACAACGCTAGTTAAAACGTGTCTAACAGCGATTGCTAGCCTATAGCTAGCAGTAGGATTACAGTAGGATTGCAATCCTATTGCAACATAATGCGATAGAAAGTCTAAGTATAGAGACTAGAACCTAGCTTAAATAGCTATTGCAAGACATTAAATTAGCGATAAAAAAGAAAGAGGCGAGAAAGAAGGAGTAGGCTTTCTATCATCGCGTCTATGTGTTAGTAAGTAAGGCGATAATAGTGTTGCTGCTTTACTTTATCCAGAAGCGCCTAGCAGTAAAGCAACAAGAATAGGCGGGACAGGGCGCGCTAAGTTAGGGGGCGATTCGCGTCTTTGTTTACACAAGCTTATAAAATATAGTTCTTAAGCAAAGATTTTAATACGTTTAAAAAACATTTATACTGAAATCTATTATTACTTTTTTCTTCTTCTTACTTTGGGCAAAGATGTATACACAATCGTACCTTACTAAGCTGCCTATCTTAAAGAGAAAGTTCTTAGCTCTCCAAATCACTAACCTTTTTAGGTATAGCATTTCTGGTTGTAAAATTATAAAGCCTTAAAAATAATAACTTTTTTGATAACTCTTTTTTTATCCCCCCTCTGTGATAGTCTAAGTATAGTAAAAGTATATTAGTTCAGTAATTTCCTCCTGCATAAGTATAACTTTAGTAATAAGACTTTAAAGTAGCTTTATTAGAAGCAAAGACGTGTTAATATAGCTATTAAGTAGCTAGAATAAACTAATAAATAGAAGGATTTTGTCAGTTATCTCTAAAAATAAAAAAGCTGTGTATAAATAGGAATGCTGTTATTATTTACTTATATCTAAGAATAGGCGTATGCTAAAAACGCCGCAACTGTAACGCTGCTAGAATAGCGACAGAGATAATAAAAGTTGTAGTTAGCAGTAAATAGTTATTAGTAAATAGTTATTAGTTAAGAGAGTTAGTTAAAGGGATATTGCGCATCTTTGTTTCTATTCAAACATTTAAAATACTAATTGCGTGCCGGCAATGCTAAACAAGAGGCATAAGCCTAGATACTTGTTGTTAGCAATAAATCTTTTTTTTCTAAAAAGATGTCTACAATATATATAGTTACGTTAAAAGGTTGTTTTTAAAGGCTAAAGCTAAACTTAATTTCTATAGCTATATATATTATTTAAGCCCTATAGATCTTACTGCTAAAAAATCTCGCGATAGTAGCTATTGTGTGAGGCTCTACAGCCTCAAGTTTGGTGGTGGTTTTGGTGTTCAAACTGCGCGTTACGCCGTCATGCGCGTTACCGAGGTGGACGGTTATAGCGGCCACCACCATCATACAGTGCCACCCCAACAAAACAGCACCTTAACTTCAATACGCAATAACTCCACTAATATAACTCTAATTAAGGCTGTAATTGCAGCAATTAAATCGCGCGAACTTAGAGAGCAATTTAGCTATCGCTAGATTGCAAATAAGTATAGTTGTAGCCGCGTAGCGCTATTAAAAAGACACTAAGGCCTCTTAACCTTACGCGCTACCTACTATAAGAACTAGCAAGCTGTTTACTTACAACAGAAGCTAGAGCTCTTATAGTATTTTAAACAGCTTAGTAGGCAAGGCCTTCTATCTACACAAGCTATAATATAAAACTTCGCCTTACAAATTGCAAGAAAAGAGGTTAGAATATACTAGGTTAATTACTTTGTCTACTAGTACCCTAATAAGCTCATTTTAAGATAGACAATAGGCATAAATAATAATTGCTATAAGGCTAATTCTAGACGAAAGTACAGCCTATACTTTAATCTCCTACGCAAGAAAATTAAGTAGTACTATATTAAGGCGCGTTATATATATAGTATAAATAAAAAGGGCTTCTTCCTTAGTATTTTAGGGAAATTAAAAAGAATTTTTAATAGGCCTTTAAACAAGCAGAGAAAAAAGAGAAGTAGTATTTAAAATAGCTTATTTATTTTTAAGGTATCAAAGGTAGTATTGTTGTAGTTAAAATAGGTTTTCTAAAAAAGTGAAAAGCAGCTGCCCTCTACTAATTAGTCGCAAAAGTCAAAAAAAGATTGTGTATAGTCGACGAAATTCGAACGGTGAGTGGATAAGGTGCACGCGCTAAGCGCTGGGAGCAGAAAAGCTTAGACCACTGAGCGAAATTAGGGTTAAAAAATTTGCTAAAGGTACTAAAAAACGACACCAATTGAAACGTGTTCAACGGCGATTGCCAGCCTATAGCTAGCAATTAAAATAGCTTATAAGAGTAAATAATACTCCTAGCCTACATCTATGCTAGTAAATCTTACCTAGCGCCTACTTTTATGTATTAATTAACTTTAGGATTAATATAAGACACCTAGTTATAAGCTCTTAATTTTAAAACTTATTAAGTTAAAATTACTTTACTACTTTTTAGCTAGATAAATATCAATATTAGTTTTATATAGCTTAAATAGGTGTTTAATTGTAATACTAAAGCAAAGGCTTAATCCTCTTATTAATTACTTATTTTAGACAGCTATTTATTTTTAAGGTATTAAAGGTGGTAGTTGTTGTTGTAGTTAAAATAGGTTTTCTAAAAAAGTAAAATGCAGCTGCCCTCTACTAATTAGTCGCAAAAGTTAAAAAAAGATTGTGTGTAGTTAACAAAATTTAAATAGTAAGTAGATAAAATCCACGCGCTAAGCGCTTAGAGTAGAAAAGCCTAAACTACTAAGCAAAATTAGAGTTAAAAAATTTGCTAAAAGTACTAAAAAACAACACTAATTAAAACGTGTTTAACAACAATTACTAGCCTATAGCTAGCAACAAGATTGCGATAGAGGTAGAGGAGGTAGAGGAGAGTAAAGACACGTACGTTACCGCAGCAAGAGCCTACAATACTTTATAAAAGCTCCCTGCCTGCTGCTTCTCACCTTTAGGATTTCCCACACCACACAGTACCGCATACGAACGACTTGCATACATTTTAGACAGCTATAGATTTTACTTTACTATCAATATTATTAAGTACTATAATTAGAACAAGATTCTTCTTATAGTCTATCTTTTTTTTAACTTATACGCTGTAGCTTTTTAATATTGCCTTATTTAAGTTTTTTTTTTAGCTTATTAAGCTAAGATATCTAGAATTCTAGAGAGGAACTAGGGCCTTACTTTAATAAGCAAGAGGGATTTCTTTTCTTTTTTTCTCCTTAGCCTAGTAGGTCTTGTTTAAAGAAATAATAATTTTAAAGGCCTTTAATGCTATAGGCTTTTTACTCTTTAATTTTAAAGTTATATTAAAAAGATTTAGTATTAAGAGCTTTTTAAGTAGCAGTAGTAAGTCTTTAGGCTTAAGTACTTTAAACTAAAAGGAAGTTAAACGCCTACTATGCAAAGTAGTTAAAAATTAAAATAATAAATAAGCTTAAAGGCTAAGCTAAGTTTATTACTAAGTTTTAACTTAAAAACCTTTTTTTATAGTATAAAGTTAAGGGCCTATATAAGGCTTTAATTAAAAAAAACGCGCAAGAAATAAAATAAGCTTTTTCTGCTTTAAGAGCTTAAAGAGTACTAAGGTAAAGCTATAGTCTAGTCTTTAAGAAAAGTAACAAAAGCATGTAATTGCTAACAACTCTAAGAGCATAAAAAAGAGTAAGTATAATACTAAAAAGCTAAAATAAATAGGCATTGTAAAAAGACAAGGCAGGTAAAGGCAAAAAAAAAAGAAATAAAGCAATAAGTAAGAGCTGCAGCTTAATTAGTAAGAAAGAAGAAAAAAGCTAAAAGAGCTACTAAATAAGCTTTTAGGGCAGCTGCTTGTAGGGCTGTAAAATAACTTTAATAATTTATAAAAACTTTTTAAAAAGGTAAAAAGAGCAGCCTTAAGGCTCTTAAAAAGGTTACTTAAAAAAAAGGCTTATTGCAAGCTTTACAAGTAGTAGAGAGCTTTAAGGTAGTGTTATAGCTTAACTAGCGTCTACCTCGCGCATAGAGCGCGCAATTAAAACTTTAACTTAATTTCTATAGCTATATATATTATTTAAGCCATATAGATCTTACTACTAAAAAATCTTGTGATAGTAGCTATTGTGTGAGGCTCTACAGCCTTAAGTTTGGTGGGGGTTTTGGTGTTCAGGTGGCACTGTATGATGGTGGTGGCCGCTATGACCGTCCACCTCGGTACGCCGTCAACCTCGGTACCTAAGTAGCGCGCTTGTTCGCGTCACCCAATCGCACTCTCTCAGCCATCTACCCAACTCTTCTGACCGGCTCTTGAGAAGTGGCAATCCCATATCTTGCCCTCAAGGCCTTTGGAGGCTGTGAGGTATGGTGTAGATCAGATATAGTCAAAGATGGAGCAACATGTCTTTCTTCGCACCTTTTAAGGGTATTATGCCGATTCTAGATTTAGGGAAGCTCCTGCGGTCAGCTTATACGCCCAACATCAGGCCTTCTACATAGACCGATAAAAATATCAGGAGAAGTATCAAATAGCATACCTATCGGACCATGCCTAGCATTCGTGCCATTTGAACATTGTACTGTTCTTAGCTCATCTAGATACATCATACAAATCGACATTAGCTTTCAGAATGAGCAATCGAGCCGCATATCTGGAAACTTCAAAAGGAGAATTTCATCCTCGTGAGACTGATTTGGTGGAGCCTGGCGTAGGCGAAGTACTCGTCAAGGTACGCATGATCACCACCTTGGCATGTACGCTTGACATGAAGTCTTCAACTAACTACCAAAGGTCTACGCCTGCGCCATACAACCAGCTGATGCGAAATGTGCGAAATTCGCGATGATACCAGTAGAGTACCCTGCAGTCATCGGCAGTCCCATTGCAGGTGTTATAGAAGCCATTGGAGCAGGCGTAAGCAAGGTCGCTGTCGGGGAGCGAATAGTGTACGGCACCAAGATCTTCTCGCACAAGAAGGCAAAGTACGATGGCCTGCAGCGCTTCACTGTCGTTGATGAGTCCGAGGTTGTTGAGATAAGTAGTATGATCATGACAGAACTAACAATCTTGCTGCTAACAAGTATATCAGATTGGCGACATTGAGTTTACCAAAGCTGTAACCCTAGCTTTATACACACCACTAGGCGCACTCTTTGCCCTATCAACATTGAACATGCATCGACCCACCGTACCAGCTTCTCCACTACCTGATGGTGAGCAAGGGAAGAAGATCCTCGTTTGGGGAGGCTCATCCGCTATGGGTTCTCTCTCGATCTCCTATGCAAAAGCAGCTGGATACACCGTCATCAGCACAAGCTCACCCCACAACTTTGTTCTTGTACGTGATTGCGGTGCAGACTAAGTATTCAACCACAGCGATCCAGCAACCGTTGGCGCAATCCGCAATCTCTCCCGATTCACTATTGGCTTGACACCATCGCCCTTACCTAGGTCCTCGCTGTCCATGCTCATCAAGATACTCGCACCGGTAGACGAGCCGGTCACCAAAGCTAATATTCTTACTGTTGCAGGAGAGAGCATATAAATGAATGAGAGATGATTATTAATTCTAGAAAGCACTGCTAAAGTGCTACTATACATACATTACTCTCGTGAGTAGTACTTATTATCTTATGTTAGCTTATCTTAAGATATTTACGTGCTTTTATACAAGCTTAGCTTAGAGAAGTTATATGCTAGTGTTAGCAAAGTATATAAAGTAGTACTCTATAAAAAATTGTAAGGACATAGCTCTAGATTACTACGCTATTACACCTCCGCCAAAAGAGGATTAGTAACTAAGATGTTATTCTTAGTCTAAAATAGTATATATACTAGCACGTATCTCTGTAACCTCTAGCTTAGAGCTAGTGACTAGCGTAGCTTAGTCCTAGTTAAGCCTAGTCCTTACAACACATCTTCTACGTAATTCTTACATAAAAAAATAACGTGTATCTAAGCGCTGCTAACTTAGTATAAGTTTTTTTTTTAAATTGTATACTTAGTAAAGTAAGTATTATGCTAAGCTTTAGTTCTACGCATAAAGTACTTAACTATAATAGAAGCTTTATTTCATATTATAAAAAGTTTTTGGTCTTTTATAGCTTATCTAAAAAATAATTCAAGTACTTTTATGCTTTTATCGCTTTTGCTATACTAGTTAAAGCAGTGCTTTGAATAACGTGGTTAATAAACAAATAGCTTACCTAAGCAAATAGCTGGCACCCCACTAGTGCGTTAGCATTAACACGCTATTATAGACTTTTATTACAGTTGATAAACTGTTGCAATATACTAAATTAATTATTAAAATTATTACTATTACATACACTATTTTTCTTGACTACTTAAGTACAAGCGTTGTGTTTTGTCTACTTACAACGTCCGCACCGTCTCTCTCCTTACACCCTCTTTAACGCGCTCTTACTACTACTATAATTACTACTTACTTAGTTAGCTAATACTCTTTATACTTTGCCTATAGTAAATGTTTATATATATTGCTGCTTACAGCTCTTATACTTACTTAACTTATTAGAAGCTATTTAAAAAGTACTGGTTTTTTTATTTAAAAGTACTCTTTTATTTACCATTTACTAAGCTTCTTTACTTAACTACGTAAATTACATAGTAAGTAAATTAGTAATAGAATTATAGCGCTTTTTGGTACTCTTTTAAATAAAACTAATTTAAGCTTTAACTTTATATGCATTGCGTAGTAAATATGCTTATTAGGTAGCTACTAATTATAGTAATTAATACTGTGTCTGCACTACTATATTAAGCTTAAATAGCACAGTCTATAAGTTATATAGAACTAGTCTAGCGCCTTTAAAGCTAGCTTAGATATTCTCCTTTATAATAGACTGCTTGAATTCAGCCTTAAAGGCTAGCAGAAAGGTTTTCTTACTAATATAGTAGATATAGTTGCGTGCTAAGCCTAAAATAGCATTAATATACTTACGCTTCAACAGCAAGAAGTAGGTAATATTAAAAAGCTATAGTAAGTAAAATTAGTACGTAATTATATAAAAAAGAATAATATTCTTTTTGTAATAAAAATTAAAAAATTCAATAGAGCTGTAGCTTTTACAGCTATTAATAATAATTTAGTAAAGCTTACTTATAGTATAGCCTTTTGAATAAGTATTAAAGTACTTTGACTAGGCAAATGTAAGTTGATTAATTATTTAGCTATTATGACTAACTTTAATAACTTAGTTAGCAGGCAGATATTTAAACTAATTATTAATGAGCACCTTGCTTACAAAGATAATAAAGAGTTGTATGTAGTAACCTAAACGTGCCTACGCTTTAAATGATAGTAACTTACTTATAGTTACTTAGCTATATTTGCTTTGTTTTCCTATATCTTTCTAAAGTTATAATAACAAATTGTAATAAAATCTTACTTATTATAAAGCTAGTTTTATTAATGTTATAAATGTTATTATTCATAATACCTTACTTTAGCTTTATTCTCTTTACTAAGTTAAACTAGCGCTAGATAGCTGTTAGGTCTCTTCAGAAAGCTTGCTAGTAATTATAAAAATAGCTCTAGCGCGTATAGAGCTTTAAAGTCTACTTAATAAAGTTGTTTACTTAGTTTTTACTCATAAAGTTACTAGCGTGCTTAATTAATAGTTTATTAGCTGTTACTTAAATATTAAGCTTTGTAGGCGCAAATTCTTGCGTAGACTTTTTAAGAATACGCTTAACTATAGCCTTTTTTTTAACTTATTTAGAAGCTTTGAACTTAGTTTGTAGTTGCGGTGGGAGCGCTTTTTAGCGCGTTAGTAAGATAAAGTTCTTTAAGACACGTTATAGATAAAAGCAGCACGTCTTTAGCTCAAAATATATTATAATGAGATATTACAAAGATCAAGCTAAAGATATAATTTAGAATAGGTTAATAGATTATTGTGTTATCAAAACATAACGCGTTATAGTGTCGACGTTAACGCGCTAGTAGGGTGTAAGCTATCTGCTTATGAACCACGTTACTCATTATGAAGTATTTAAGCTTTGTATTTATATTAAGTAACTTCATAGACCTTTTATATTGAAGCGGTAGCGTTAAGTAATAAAGTAACTAGCTGATTGATATTTTTAGGCAATTCTAGATACTGTAGCTCCTAGTAATCTATTAGGGACACGTCTAGGAGATTAGAATTAACCTAATTCTAAATACCTTTCTCTAAGCAGTGCAGTCTTAATAGAGTAAACTAGGTTAGCTAGTCTAATTAAGTCTTCAAAATTACCACTAAAGCAACAAGTAGTATATTAGTAAAGTTCATCTTAGTTAAATGCTTTATATAGATTATGGTAAATGGGTCGTGGGTACCCACGCGTGGGTATAGGTTGGGTTGGGGTCGCACTGACCAGTGGTTGTGGTTGTGGTTGGGTCGCAATGACTAGTGGTTGTGGTTGTGGTTGGGTTGTGGTTACTAGTGATAAATAGCTGTGTTAAATAGGTAAGATTAGGAGAGGTAAGATTAGGAGAGGTAAGATCAGGAGAGGTAAGCTAAGTAAGCACTAATTTAGTTCTCTCTTGATCTTATTTGTTTAACACAGCTATTTATCACTAGTAACCACAACCTAACTACAACCTAACTACAACCACAACCACAACCTAACCTATACCCACAGTCTGTGCACGTAACCACAACCCAACCACTAGTTAGTACGACCCAACCACAACCACAACCACTAGTTAGTGCGACCCAACCACAACCACAACCACTAGTCAGTGCGACCCAACCACAACCACAACCCACGCTAATATAATTTAGCGTGGGTTGTGGTTTGGTTGTGGTTGGGTTAGCTTACGTCAGACCCTAACCACAACCCAACCTATACCCATTTACCAGCCTAATTACAACATAGGTTATTATTAAAGTAATAGCAAATTAATTAGTTAGTTAGTAAGTAACCAAGTTAACAATAATAATAGCCTATAGATTGTAGAATAAATTAGTAAGAAGTTAATTGTATAATAAAGTAGATAAGAGATATAGTGGCTGTAGCTATCTGCTAGCTGTATTGTAAGAGAATTAGGGTAAGTAAGATGATAATTAGACAGTTAACCTTCTAGCTAACTAATTGCGCAGTAGGAATTAAAACTATAATAAAGTAGCTAGGCTTATAACTATAGGAGCTAAAAAGGAGTAATGCTTAATTAATTAAGTAGAACATGAGTGTATTAAACAACTAAGTGCTACAACTACGTTTCTAATAACTACTAAAAAGACTTGAGACGATCTGGCCTGTATATATAGGCGCTAGCGTGGTCGTCACGTATTCAGCTTACTAGAATCACCTGATCACTAGGGTGATCCATATGTCAATACTCTAATAATTGCCTATTTAGCTGTCTTATTTATAAAATTGCGTACACTTATTACTCTAATCTACGCTTTTAAGCTGAGGTAATTCATACTCTTTAAGAGTCAGCTAAAGCGTTTTTAGTTAGCTACTTTAAAAGTATTATAATTGTTTTCTTATTCTTGATTTTTATATTAACTAATGAGTATAGACTATAACCTTGCTGCTATTTTTGCAAAGAGATTTACTATTTAAGCTCAAAATTTAAAGATAGCTATTAAGTATTATCAAAAATTTAGTACTAAATATAAGTCTCTTTAGCTTTCTGCAAAAAGATTGCATAGTAATTAAGTTTTTTTCTGTATATAATAATATTAAACATACTCTTTTTGTTATTCTCTAGGCTATAATAACTAACTATTTTAACAACTATAACTTAACTAAAACTACAAGTTTATACAACCCTAATCTGACTACTTTCTTCTATAATCTAACTACTCCAAAAAACGACACCAATTGAAACGTGTTCAACGGCGATTGCCAGCCTATGGCTGGCAACAAGATTGCGATGGAGGTGGAGGAGGTATAATCTAACTACAACTTAACTTATACCTAAGGTCTATGCGCGTAACTTAACTATAACTACAACTACTGGTATGTGTAACCTTAACTTAATCTATATCTAATTTTAGCGTAAAGAAATTGGGTTGTAGTTGGGTTGAGGTTGGGTCAGCTTACGTCAGACCGCAACCACAATCCAACCTAGACCTATTTACTAGCCTACTTAACTACGACTACATTTCTATACAACCTAACTACAACTACAACTACACGTCCGTGCGACCTTAACCTAACTACAACTACTAGTCCGTGCGATCTTAATCTAATTTATATTCAAGCGTAGCTGCGTAGGTACCCGTGATCTATTTGCTAGCCTATAAGTAGATAAGATATTACTCTTTAGAAATTGCTCACGTTATGCTTACGTAAGCTCATTGAACTTTGTTATTTATTAAACAATCTCATACGTTTTACAAAATACGCTATAATTGATTTTAAGTTTTTCTATCTCATTTCAAGCAAGATTGCAGGCCAAATTATGCTAACTAGGCAGCTTACTAAATACTCTTACTTAAACAATAAGAATTTAGTTTTTAAATCACTAACTCTTTGCAATATAGCTTTTCTAATGACAGAAATATAAAGCTTTAAAAATAATAAGTTTTTCATTATCCTTTTTCTTGTTAGCCCTCTGTAATAAGAGGCAAAGTATAAGATTTAGTAGCGTAGACGCTTTATATAACTCTTACTTATAATTACCTTGCTAAATAAGCTTAGATTTAGTACGTCTCTTTACGCTGATCACAATTTCTTTTAAGCTAATAATGTTGATTTAAAAGATAAGTTAGTCTTTTTAAAGTTATAAATCTTAAGGTTATATATACAAAACTTAGCTTTAGTATTTCTTACTAGCTTAGACAACACGCTATTCATCTTTAAATCCTTTTATATTATTCTCTACTTATCTTTAGCTTAATGAAAAGCTATTTTTAAGCTTAGCTAAGCGCATTATAAAGTGCTCAGACTAGCACTTATAAATAGGCTACCTACTACGTACACTTAGTAGTTTGTTAGCTGTATCTACTACTTTATCGGGTTCGGCTTTTTGAGACAACCTTTTGATGTGACCACACATTTAGTAGATACCTTTTTGGTGAAAAAAGATTTATTGCTAATAACAGGTACCCGGGCTCACATCCCTTGTTCGATCGGCACGTAATTCTATTGTCAGCTATAGGCTGGCAATCGCCGTCGGACACGTTTTAACTAGTGTTGTTTTTTAGTACTTTAGCAAATTTTTTCATCCCTAATTATTGCTTAGTAGTCTAAGCTTTCTTCTTAGAACTTATCACCTACTGTTTAAATCTTGTTAACTACACACAATCTTTTTTTCTTTAACTTTTGTAATCAATTAGCAGAGAGTAACTGTTTTTTACTCTTTTAGAACCCTATTTTGACTACAACAACAACCACTACTTTTAACACCTTGAAAATAAATATCTACTTCTTTATACAGCTAAAACGCAAATCTTTGCAAATTAAAGTTAAAAATATATTATACAATTATTTGCTCTAAAGTGCGCATAAGCTTATGTTATACATTACGTTTCTTTAGCAAATTTTTTCGACTGATTATCGCTCGGTGGTCTGAGCTTTCCTCCCAGAACTCATCCACCCACCGTGCGAATCTCGTTGACTACACACAATCTTTTTTTTTTACTTTTGCGACTGATTAGTAGAGGGTAGCTGCTTTTCACTTTTTTGGAAACCCCATTTTGACTACAACAACAACAACCACCACCTTGACACCTTAAAAAATAAATATATACATTACGTTTATTATTAATATAAAGTCTGCTTTTATACCTAGCATTTAAGGTTGTACGTAGTATGCTAAATACTTAGGCAGCGCTTTAGAGGTTTATAAATATATGTAATTAGAAAGTTAAAAAACAAAAGTAATTCTATTTTCTTATTTAGATAATTGTGCGTCTTATTAGCAAGGCATTACGTGTTAATAGTAATAGTTGTGGGCTTGGCAAGAAATCGCCTAGGTGATGATGTGGCCCGGGTGATGATGGTTTACGTTAGCTTATCTTAGGAGAGTTACGTGCTCTTATGTAAGCTTAGCTTAGATAAGTCATATGCTGGTGTCAGCGAAGCATGTGAAGCAGTGCTCTGCGACACTTACTCTGTTACCGCTGGTGATGACAGGTTTGAAGGCCGATGACTTTCCCGAAGGATCCCCCGAAGGGAGGGATTACGACGCAGTCTAGCTCTCAAGAGTGAAGTGCTGAAGGGTGTTCCCCAGAAGTGATTGGTGGTTTAGACACTGTGACTGAGGGTATTGAGAAAGTGCACAGCGGGGTCAGCGGGAAGAAGATTGTTGTCCAGCCTTGGGTGTGATAACCATACAATACAGCTAAGCCGAGATATTTGAGAAAAGAGCTCTTTCCACATGTACGAAAATGCAATCTGAATCTCGCCCACCGTTGGCCTTTCTATTCTCCCCTGGTTGTTGTACTCATGGCTTTCACTGCATTGGACTATCTCGCATTAGGCCCAGAAACATGCCATGTGGCTGAAGGATTATGAAATAGGGAAACTAAACGACGGAAAGAACATCTCGAGAAGCGGACGCAAAAGTGGGAAGAGTAGGAGAGACACGACAGGACCTGGATCGCGGGAAAATGTGCTCCATAACACACAAGATGGTCTTCGCTTCAAATCTCGGAAATGAAGGACTTGTCGCGTATTTTCTTTCGTTTAGAATTTTCCTGCAATAAGGTTAGTATGAGGCACAGCTTTGAGAAAGCTGTACTGTTCTAGTCCAATCCCCACTAATCTGACGGTGATACTGTTCGTTGCGCGGAATATCAAATGACGTCCATTTTCATGCCTTGGGATATACCTTACCTGTTTCGCAATAGCGCGTTAGCCATCTTACTTGGCATCTGTCAACCTGAAACATGTATCCCTTCCTCGCCCACGCCCTTCGCAAAAAAAAAAGCTGAACAGATCTTAGCGACCTCTCTCTTTGTAGCCTTCTAATGCCACAATAACGCTTATAAAATTAAGACACAACAAACAGAGATAACTTGTCGTTACTCTGTATGTATCCTATAATTTTCTTAATTTTTATTGTTGTGTTGCAGTACATTGCAGCGTAGTAGAAGGTTTGTCATACCTGAGACCAGTTCTTTTTTTTTGGCGGAGGGCGTGCGCGACCCCTTCCTCGCGGTTGTCAAACTCGTGGCCATTGCTACCAAGTATCCCAACAGCAAAACCTGCGCGTTTGTGATGCTAGTCATTATTGAACGGCATAATTGCGGTCTTCCCCGGGGCTGCCCATCCATAACCATCCTCTCGGTGCAGCTGACATTGTGATTGCAATGCGTCAGTTTAACTGCAGGCCGCCTCAAGGATTTCTCGGGTTTGCGAATTGTCCGCCAGTACACGGTCGCAGTGGCGCAATTGGCAAGTGGCGAGTTTGGACCAATTCCCATATCCTTGCGATGTATACACGGCGTTCTCCATGTTTCGCACATCTGTGAAACCTTGCCATACCGCGTGGCAGTAGCTATGGCCAACGCTGGTCTATATGTCAAACCATTGCTTCAAGAACAGTTACTAGCTCTTCTCCCAACCGGCCTAAATGAAGGGGAGCTTCCGCGTCAGCCGGGCCGTATGAGCCTCACGAGCTAGCTTCTATTCTAGTCAGCAATCACGAACTTCCCCATGATTCATCGGATTTCAAAGCTGTTATCGTGCGAAGGCGCCGGGGGCTTGACCACTACTGGGATAGTGGTTCCACCAATTGTCCTTGGTGACGGGACTCATTTCAGAACCTCCGAGTCTGGAATCTCACGCAGTTTGATGCTGGTTGGGCTGTGATCAAGACTAACAACAGGACAGCCGTGTGTGTAATCCTTGCACGGGGAAGAGCAAATGTTGGCCTAGGTTCTGTGCCGCTTCGCATTTTGCAGTGCTTCTTGTTTGTTGTTTCTTCTCTCCACCACCCCGGTCATCCAGTGCAGAGTGTTGGAGGCATTCGTTCGTTTGTTCTTTAATTTTTGTAGGTCTGCAACCACATTACTCTCTTTTTGATTTTTCTTCATTTCGCTTCTATGTCGCATCCCGTTCCGACTGTTAGGTAAAAGATGATCTCCCGCCGAAACCACGATGATTCGGATCACCACTACGTGGATCCTTCACTCCAGGTGAACGTTGGACTGTGGACACTCTTCGCTGGCGCATCACTCTTTCTTGCTCTACGGATATGGATCAAGATCACTCGTCGCCACGGTCTCTGGTGGGATGACCACATCCTCCTTGTCTCATGGGTAAGTACCTGTCTTGTCTATAGATAATGACAGCTGATAGTGTTACAGGTCGTGCTAGCCGTCAACAACGGCCTAATATCCACCGAGTTTGCCACGGGCTATGTGAGCAGCGAATGGGACGATCGCATGCACATACTCATCAACATTACTTCCTGTGGAACCCTGCTTAACCAGTCACTTACGAAAACCGCCTTTGCCGTTACTTTGCTCAAGTTGACAAAGAGTTGGGGTCATTGGATGCTATGGTTCATCATCGTCAGTATGAATGCATACATGGTCGCCAAGGTTGTCCTACAATGGGCGAAAATCTGTGACAAATCATCCTACGATGTCTGGTACCGCCTCGACTTTTGCCTCAACTGGAAGTTCAGGGAGGATTTCAAAGAAGGCGGCAATGTGTACAACATCATCATGGACTTTGTCCTCGCTGTCTTCCCCTGGGTCATCACATGGAACCTCGACATGCGCAAAGTAGAAAAGATTGGGCTTTGCGTTGCCATGAGTCTGGTACGTCTACTATAGTCCCGCCCTGAAACAACCATTGACGTGTCGAACAGGGAATGTGTGTTGCCATCATATCCGCTATACGCACAGGTTGGAAAGACGAGGGCAACAAAAAGGACGAGTGGTACTTTTGGCGCAACGCGCATTCTAACATCTGGTTTTCCTCTGAAATCGTAGGCACCATCATCGTTCAATGCATACCTGTCTTGAGACCCCTTGTACGGGATATCAAAACTTCCATCACATCAAAAAGGCTGGCATCCACTGCAGATGGAACACAGCGACGTAGCCGGTACGTCTTTAATTGCTGCTCTCACTATCACAAAATCACTAATTTCACCCAGAGTCCCATCTATGTTCAGTTTTGGCTTCGGTCCCGGCCCGACTATCGGCACCAAATCCACACACAAAGCGCAAATCTACTCCAACGGACAAACCACTGTTGACACGACGAGTGAAGCGTATCCCGACTCTTGGGATACTCAAGGTATCTACCAGAAAAGGGAGTTCGAGTTGACTAGTGTGGAGGTCAAAGCGCAACAGAACAACGAGATGGTGTAGATGGTTATATACTTGTCTATTATCCATAGGCCTAAAGTGCCGATTGAAATAGAGAATGGAGATGGTTCACTGCGATGAACGTAATGTGCCACATGGAGTTCTTCAGTGACATGGAAGCTATACTTGTCACGATTCATTTGAAGACTGGGTAGGGGTACTAATTGATTCAGTTGGGTGGTTATGCCCAGAGGATGATCGCAATGTTGATAATGTCAAGACTGTGGATCATGAACCACAACGGGAACAAGACCAACGCACTAAACACAGTCATTGAATCTTGCCATCCGATTTTCTCATACTCTTTCATGCGTAACATCTCTAGGTACAATCAAACGCCTCGTACCCAGTTTAGGGGAAGCCGCCTGCAGGTCGTGAATGTAAAATAGGAAGATACTCCGATAGCAGTAGCAAACAACCCACAAAGTTATTGCTGAAATCCACGAACCAAACACTAGGCTGCACATCACACCCTGAGTCACGTCTCTCTCACGTCGTAATAGTTCGAGGTGGAAGTTTAACCTCTGCTCATGGCCAGTTTCAATGCCTTCAAGGCACGAGAAAGAACAACTGTCGTGCTGCAAGAGAAAAAGAAAAAAAAACACGCATTCACACTTCATGGATATCGTCTCAAATACCGCTTCACCACATCCTTCCTACATGCCCCACAAAATCTTCTGCTCACTTCACCTAATACTCCTAACCAGCTCTCTCAGGTCCCCACCTTCAACCCACTTCTCCTCCCCACCACCACCAACACCCAGTCCACCACCACCTCCCCCACTAACACCCCATCCCTCCCCCACATCACCCACCACTCTCGCCGGCTGCCCACCGACCACGGATCCCGACGCGATGACCGCATTCGGCGGCACAACAGTATGCGGTAATATCTTGACATTTTCCTTGATAATCGCAAAGGCACCGATACTGCAGTTTTGCCCAATATGCACATGTGAGGAGATGGAAATAGCCTGAATAGTCGTGTTGGGTCCTGGGCAGCTTGTTCAGTACACCCACATGCCATAAGCATCTTGAGCTCAAAGTACGTGGGAAAGAATTTTTTTTTTTGATAATAATAATTAGAGGAACGATGATAACATACCAACGAAGACGTTATCTCCTATCTTCATGGGGTAGTAGTGTACCTGGCCCCTGCTAATTCGACTCGGTGGCTTGATCACACTTCTCTGGCTAATCACCGTACACCGTCCGATGCTGATGCTAGTCGGTGTTACGTCTTTTCCGGATGAAGAAGGTGCGGAACGTGTGGGGTGGAGGTCGCCGCGTAGTTGCACGTCGGCCATGATGACGGTGCGGCCTCCGAGGGTGATGTTGGCTGTTCCAGTGATGGCGCTGCGGCGCGAGACTTTGTTGCCGGAGTCCTGTGGGGAAGGGGTTAGTAGAAGACGAGTAGATCTCAACGTAATAATGGAAATTTGGTTTTAAAGCGGTGGACGTGATGATGAAGAGCAACAGATTTTTGGGATATTTGCTGGTGTGGTGATTGTTTATGGGGGGGGAGGGGAGGAAGACATACAGTCTCGATGTATTCCCCCTTAGGTGCGGCTTTTCGCGCTGCTGGTCGCGACATTTTGGCGCTCGGTACTATAACTTTCTTTGCTGTACCCAGTCTTTTCCTTGAAATTGATGATAAGCGGGCTATTTAGATGGTGTCGCGATTGTGGTTGTTGCGAAAGGATGATTAGCAGCGGAAGGTGTACACGACCCAAGCTCCAAAGCCAACCAATCAACGCGTGTCGCACGCTTTCTCCTGTGGTGCTCGCGGCAGGTAGTCGCGAAAGATTGTTCTTACACCTCATTCTTCGCCATGAAGGTTGTAAACATAAGGAAGCCATTACTACAGATGTCAAAACCTAGTTCTGGTCCGAGTTGTTCTGGCGAGTCAATGTGCAACCGACCAAGCCGGCCGCCGCTTGATCGAAAACTCCTTCCTCGAACCTCCCGCACACAAAGCCCATACCATCCACCCACGTAAAGTAACAAATATGCACTCTCTAGACATCCATCATTATTTCCCATCTCATCTCCATAGCTATCCCGTTCCTTCCATCTCCGCGCTACCCTACCCTACCCTTTCCACTCCGCCTCCGTCCCCATCGCTACGCAACCCATCGGCCCTATCCACAAACTACCATGGAACATGAAGAATACCAAGCCGGCCTGAGATCTCAATCCAGGAACAACGCGGTCCTCCTTCCAAACCCTGACCCTGAACCCTGAGCTGTCCCCGCCCTGCAAGGACTATTCCAGTCCCATGATCAACATTCTTCTCCGGAGAACACTCCGAAACACCCGGCGACGTCACCAAGATCACCATCCGAGCGCATCCGCCGACGTCCATGAGAGGACGTGAAGCCTTGCAATATGCAACTGCTTGGACACGTGTCGCCCATTAGAATTGATTGGTCAGGTTGAGTTCCGATCTACAAGCGTTTTTCTTTCTTTAGTTTTGTCGCGACGAATTGTGTAAGGGAAGTGAGGCTGTGAGGCTTAGGCTAGAGTGGGTGGTTTACGACTTTACAGAGTAGTTGGCCAGGTGAGTGAAGGAAGTTCGTGTGTATACACGTGCAATAAAAGTGAAAAGTTTTTTTTATTCATCTGAAGCAACTTTCTCCTCGCTGCGTGATCAAGTTACTTTTTGACCCATTGTCCATTATGCGCCACCCATACCCTTTATCCAAATCCCAAGTTGTCGTAAAGATTGTTCGTAGCATCGTCTCTTAGCAGAGTACAACCCGCCGCCGCTTGAGCCACCACTGCTCGCCAGCAATGCGACTCCATAGAAAGCACCAATTCTACAGTAAAATCTTCGTATAGGTCCGAAAGATCCAGAATGAAGTGATGTGCTACGCATCCTGTGCAAAACGCCCAAAAGTGAATAAAAGAAAGAGCAGCATTGGTTACGATATTGTCAAAATAAACTAGACGTTATCGTAACTGCATGTATCCGAGAAAACATTCACATCGAAATAAGATATTCCTGAAAGACGCGCAACTGCAAGTATCGCTGAGTGACAGAAGCAGTGCAGCAAATCCAAAGTAAGGAAGTAAGCTGTACAAGAAGACTTGTCGAAGGAATAAGGCTGTGGGTCGTCGCTTGGAAACACCGTTGTGGAGACGGACAGCTGAAAGAATCATAATACTGTACATGTCCAGAATAGACAGAAATTTACTGTATATGGAGCGAATTTTCTGCGCGCTGGCTGATGTGATGAGCGTGCGATTCGAGTGCGCGGGCTTGAACAAGCGTGACTACAACATTGTTAGCAAGTATGACAACCACTTTCAGATGGTCCACTCACCAGGCCAAACAGCGGCCTTTGACAGCATGTAAGCCGTCACCATCAACAACTTCGTACCGTAACCGCAATGCCCAAGGTTGGAAAGGCCACCAAGCATTGGTAGATTGTTTGAAGAGATATCGTAAGCCAGCTTCATATCGGCATGGTGAAGGATATTAGATATCTTCTGCAGCAGTTTGATGTCCTCCTCTTCAAGCAGTACGGCGGCCGGAACGCTCGAAAAGTCAATCTCGTCCCTGCCTAGCACACCCATATGACGACCAACACGATCTTGAACAGTTGCAACCCATTCAGCAAGGACCTGGGCGCAATCAAAAGTACACAAAGCGGATGAGTTTGGTAGTTCCCGAGCTGTGAAGTCGGCGTACGAAGCACCTAGTTTGTCTGCCATGGAAAGAGAGTCGGCAGCATAGAAAGCTGCCTTTCGGAGATGCCTCTCGTGTTTTGAAGACTGTGAGTTGGAGAAACCGTTTGTTGCATGTCCGGGGCTGATGTGATCCTGCGAACCCATTTGGCTAGGGGAACCCTGGTTCATATCCATGGATGCAAACCTCTCCGGTGTCTCATCAGCTTGGCCAATAATGTCGATGCCTCTCGCGAGCTCATTCGCCATGCCATCATAATCACGTTGCCACAAAAGCTCCTTCGCGCGAGCAAGGTTTACAAAGAGCCTGACATAGGCCAAGTCCAGTAGTGGTATGCAGTCGGCAGAAAGAGGACCAAAAGGGCTCGATGGCTCGATGCTGTGGTTCGGGTTGGCCCTCCAAGCAACTTGCCAGGCCTTAAGAGCAGGTTCTACCTGGGCATGCATTGCCTCGGTCTCCTGTGCTTTCCACAAACGTCCGTTGTGCCGGTTCCTGGTTTCCCAGATGTAGACGTGCATGGCGTTGATCAGCACATAGCAGCCAAATGTGCTAGGTCGGATATCGCTCTCGGAAGATCCGTTCATTGCCTGACCGCCAGCGAAAGCTTGAGGGTAAGAGTTTCGCATACGCGAGGTGGTGTTGCGTGAGCTAGCTTCGAGAAGGTACGTCATGGCCGAAATGAAGGACAATCCCCGAGTCTGCGCAATCATTGGTCCTCCCATGGCTACCCACGTTTGAGGGTTGTCGACAGACCAGAGATCTTCTTCACATGGGAGGTCTAGATGTATCTCAGAGTTCAAAATACGGGGTGAATGCGCGTAAGCGGAAACAAGCAAGCTCGACATGGAGAAGATGGCAAAGTAAGTTCTCTTCCGCTCCTCGATCTTCTTCCACTGAATCCATTGAGCGTGCTCGTCTACACTATCGGTATGTTGGCCGTACTGCGAGCCTGATTCATCTGACATTTCCAGATTGTCACCGTTGGTACGATTAGGCGGACTAGAAGAAGTTTGCTCTGGAGCTGTTGGTTTGTCCAATCCAGCAGCTTTCGCAAGGCTTACGAGCGCTGCGCAATGAGTGCTTGCAACCTCGGCGGCCTGTCGATCGCCACAGTTGTGGCCGAAGATGAGGTTGAGCAACATGGCTTGTACTAACCAGAGTGGTGGTTTATTGATGTGTTCGTTTGCAGCATTGGATCCATTAACAGCGGAAAGGCCAGCTTTTCGGCGTTCATCAAGATAGAATAGAATCAACTTCTTGGCAGCCTCAAAGAGGTCTTTTGCGACACTTTGCTCGAATTCGTACAGGGCGCCTATGGCGGCCATGGCAAGGATAAGACAGCCACCGCCACCAACCATTGTATCTTGGTTGTAAGTTCCGGCGGAGCGAAGTTGATTTGTGTAGGCTGGAGTATCAAATGAAAGTGTAGGAATATGCAAGAAAGGCAAATGGGGGTGGAAGTAGTGGATATACGCATTGACGTAGCGCTGGATATCGACAGTGCTTGGGAGTATACCGGCTTGTGTTGAAGGCTTTGCGGTGCCATTTGACAAGGGCGAGCTGACGGCCGGTTGGGAGAATCTCCGTTGAGTTCCGTGACTGTACCCCATAGCCTGAGTCAAGTTGAACATCATAGCTTGCCTCGTAGAGTCTGTAATGGTTTCAGTGGAAAAGGATGAGACTGAACTGTGCCTTGCGCTACCGTTGATGGAGGAAGATGATATGCTGCGGGCATCAGAAGCGAATGTCATGGGCGTCTGAAAATACTGGTTCGGCATACCGGGTATACCAGCTGAAGGGCTCATGGCCACTAAAGGAGGTGGTGTAGAAGAATAGAAGTCATTGTGAACGCCATGATTTCCGAGTTCTTGTGGAGTGTTGTTGTTGTTGTTGTTGTTGTTGTCCATGATGAGCTCAGGAAAGACGGGGGCCATGGCATCACGTGTGAAAGCGGTCGGGTTAATGCTGGTGTGGGTGACTAGAGGATTGTGCCACATGGCTGCCGAGTTTGGCTGACTTGAGCCGTCTAGCATCATGTCGTTGAAGGCACCTTGGCTCGCGGTGCTAATCGCTGATGGTGAGGAGCCGTCCAGAGCCGACTCGTTGGCGCCAGTAAAGACCATGGAGCTGTCAATGCCCATGGCCCAACCGAAATCGTCTTCCTCGATGGGATTGTTCCCAGCAAAGGGATTAGCGAATTGCTTGAAGGGCGACTGCGGAAGTGCAATGCCGCCGTTGAAGTGATGCAACTGGTTCGGGTTGATGGTAGAAGCCCCTGAAGCGCCGAAGAACTTGTCCAGCTCATGGTCATCAGGCCCAGCCATGCCGGGGATGGGAGCCGTGCGAAGACCGCCACCCATGCCAAATGCCATATGGGTGTCTAGTCTGGGCAGCCCTTGATGTTGGCCATGGTTGCCGACCGCTGTCGACAGGCCCCTGTAGTCAAACTGGCTTATGCCGGATAGACTTGCATGCTGCGAGTGAGCGGGGTGGCCTCCTCTGCCGCCAGCTATCGACGTTCCATGTGTGGCTAGGAAGCTGTTGAGGGCGCTCGGGTCGATGTGACTGATGGTATTGGCGCGTGGCCTCATGACATTGCCCTTGGCACCGCCGGCGTTGCCCGATACCGAATTCTTGCGCACTCGGGCGGTGGAGTTGGGCGGAAGGCCGGTTGTGCTTTCTCTCCGTCCATTCCGGGGCCGTGTGTTGGTTGCGCCTTGCTGGTGGAGCTTCTGCTGGTGGCGTAGGAGGAGGTCGCGGCGCGCGAAGCATCGCGTGCACTGGGGGCACTCGAAAGGCTTCTCCTTTGTATGGGATCGCTCGTGCCGCTTCAAGTGCTCTAGTCGCGCAAACGACCGTGTGCATGTCGCGCAGACGTGGGGCCGCGGCTTGTCGTTCTTGGGTGGAGGGAACGACTGCACCGCGGGCGTTGTCTCGGGCTTTGCAGAAGACGCTGAAGCTGCGATTAGCGGTTGCCCTTGGCCGTCGTCGTGTGGCTTGGCCGTCGCTCCTACTCACTGTTGTTGGAGTCGTCGCCCGGCGAGGTCGCGGGGCCTGGCAGGCTCGTGCTTTCTACTTTGGCCATGGTCATGCGTGGTATTGGTGCTACCCCGACCACGTCCGCAACAACACAATCGCCTTTGCGAAGCTTGCAGATGGACTGGCAGCCGGATCCAAAGGTACACCCCGCCTCACAGTACCTGACAGCGGGCTGTTGGTACTACCACACTGGTAGCTGCCGGGTGGGCCGAGCTCGTCGTAGCTGGCAGAGCCAACAAGCTCTCCGACGACACAAAGGATGTAGCGAGACACGGGCGCTGCCAGCACACATACGTCAGCGGATGAGGCCACATGATGGGGCAGAAGAGTGAAGACAGTACCTTGTATAGGCCTGTTATGCGGAACGAGCGTGTACGAGCTTGTTTGCACAGCGTTTCCGATGCGCAGCTCGTAGGGAATGGGGCGGCAGAATGCAATTGGAGCTTCGGGTGACAATGCTAATCTACAGCAAACATCAATTGCCAGCTGCGGGAAGGCTTGGTTGGGAATGGGCAAGTTAAGGATACTGCAAGGCCTCGTAACAAGAGCAAGCCCTATGCGGAGTGAAGGGAGAAGCCAGGGGAAAGGAAGCGTGACTTGGCGGGATCGGTCCGTACACAGGTCGGCGTACGTATGTGTTCTACCGCTGGTTCCCGGTGTGCGAAGAGCCAGTGCGGGAGAGGCCTGTGGTAAGCAGTGGCAGTGGCAGTGGCAGCTGGTGGAGCTGGAGCTGGTTGAGCACGAGGGTCCAGCCTTGATGTAAGCGTCTGTACCAGTGCTGCTGGAGGCGCCGGCGGCTTTTTGCTGGTACGGCCCAAAAGGCTAGATTACAGCGCAGACACAACCTTCGGTCCCGGGCAGAGCAATTGGGCGACCGCACGACGATTGGTCGCAGAGGCACAGGATGCCCGAGTCTGGGGAATCGAGCACGGGCCAGCGTTCGCGGCACGAGAGCTCACAGCAGGAAACGAGCAACGAGAGTCCAGCCAGTACGCTGAGCCAGGCGCACTTGGACAAGCTGAGGCGATGCCGGTTGGACGTGTTTGGGGGCAACAGGCACCTCGCAGGCGGCGTTGTAGAATTGTAAGCAGATCCCCAGACTTCACGGCTCGTAAAGCGTTGGAGCTAGGCGGCGAGTGTGTCATGCAACTGGCCAGCGTCCCCCAGGTCGTTCGATGGGCCTGCAACTGCAAGCACCAGGGCCTCGAGGAAAGTGGAGCCCCCAGCAAACGGCCATTCTGGCGCAGGGGTCTACTCCGGAGTACTTCCGTTGCCTACCCTCGCCTCTGCAAGCCTGCTCCTCTGAAGAGGCAGCGATGTGCGTCTGCGATCAGCAGCGTCGCCCTCAAGACTCTTCGCGCCTTGGCTGCAGCGACTGCGCCAGGGACCCACAGCTATGGCCCCGGCTCGGTATCAAATTGTCTTCTCTACTCTACACGCGCACACACACACACACACACACACACATCACCTAGTTGATGGGTGGAATCTGCCTCAACCCTGAAGCCGCTGCATCTACAGCGCGCTCTGCACAAGGTCGGCTTCATTTCGCCTGGCGGGAATAGATTATCGAGCTCCAAGGACCTGCCGGCTCCATATTAATTGGGCAAAAAGGCAATCCCATTGCTACTCGTTCCTGAGGATTGCACGGGTCTAGGCAACGACCATGCTCTGGCTTCCGAGAGGGAGTTTCAAGAGCCTGTCACAGAAACAGACGAACGATGATGGTGCTGCGGGATGCGCGCACAACAATGCGTCTCGCATACACGACCCATGTATCTGCGGCTTTTCAAGCGCCTTGCTATAGGGGCGGGCGACTGGGCAGCTTCAATTGCTTTTGCACACTCGGATCGCAGCTTGCGCTGACATCGGGCAAGGTTGCAAGACCTGCAAACTTCCCCAGGAAATCCAAGGTTGAGCCTGCAGAGCTTGGATGGCGGCAGGAAACAAGGCTAGCTGCTTCGGGATCTGGGGTAAAGAGCTGGCGTGGACGCTAGCTGGGGGCATGGGCCGCCCAAGGATCCATCCATACATAGCGCCGCATGACCACGGCTTGCAAAGTTCCCAGCGCCGTCTTTCCGCGCCCTTGTCTATGCTGCTCAACCCGCCCACCCATCACCGGCACAGAGCGTTGATCCCGTCTTCTTTCGCACTGCTGTTGAGTACACACGTGCACTGCAACAACTGGCACCGCAACGTTGCGAACCACACCCACGCTGATGGTAGCTCAGCAGTATAAACAACGAATGGAGAATAAGCCGGCGACAGCAGAGGCAAACTCGCTCACGCCAGGGCCTTCTTGTACCATTGCGCAGTCATGGTGGGTATACTCTTGCACCTGACCTGCGGCAGCCTAGGACCCTGACCTTCTCGGTATCTTGCGCCCGCCATAATTACAGCTTACGCCGCACTCGTCCTGTTACGCGCACTCGAGGCTCGAGCGACCACGACGCATGACGGCATCGTCAGGTTGCTATCACACTTTCGGTCATCTGCTATGCCCGCTTCGGCTGAAACCTCCAGCTATCTCACGAGTCGGGCCTGCGTTGCCACATTCAAATTAGGCTACGACTACACTGCTGCTATCTTGCTGTTCAAATGGTGCAGGAAACCCTAGCCAGTGACGTTGCGTTTTGTGGCAATGGAAGATCGGCTGTCGTTGTGCATGAGCACCAGCAAGCTCGTGGCAGATCTACGACCGAACGTCTACCTGGTGGAGCAATCCTTTAGCGATCGCAAAGCCATCTACATAAATCGAAGCACTATAGAAGAACTCTCGAACAATTAGGAGCTGCTGCATGCATTGTCGCGCTTTCACTGCTGATCGTTGCTGAGCCAGCTTGCGATCGTCACTATGGAGGATGGAAGTGCAATTGTCAACGCACATACCACTCGATCTACGGCATCCCAGTCGCTGTGTATTCTCTGACATCTTGAGAGATGGCTTGCCAAATGCAATATTTGCTGATCGATAAAAATCCCCCAACAACAAAATTTGCACAGCTCTCAGGTCGCCTTGGGCCGACTATTTCGAGTGATTATGTCTACGACAACAAGACTGAAGTCGTACAAGTTACCTTGATTGGTGCGGAACAGTAAATACACCGTTACGCGATAGCTTGTGAATGTACCAGCTCTGCCATGACTGTGACAGGTTCGCACCCATAAACGCAACATGGATCTCTCTCGTGGGTAACGTTCTCGCAGCTGCGCGTGCAGCATGACGTGCTTCCTTTGTACAACCATCGGGGCGAGTCTACAGCCCAATTCAAAAACATGATGCCGACCGACACGGAAGCACATGCGGATACTTTGATGACGAGCGTCTGCTTCTTCCCGTTCGCTTTAACTGACAGCCCGCTCGAACCGACGACGCACGCTAACTCAATGAGGATATCCCGGTGCACTCCCCCCAGACACTTGCCCCCTCGTACTTCATCTCGAGGCCTGCGAACCGCCAGAACTGTTGCGCCCTGCAGCTCCACCTATCACACTCCGGCATCTGGGAGGCTTGAGCCGTCTCCCGTTACCATTTGTACAGGGAGCTGTTCGGAGTGACGAGAGCGAAAGCTGGGTCTGGAAGCCCCATATACACGAATTCACAATAGATCAGCGTGCACGCAATGCAAAAGCATGGTGTTCCACCCGAACTACACGTAACGTAACAACATCCTGGAGAAGAAGAACAACCCTGTATTCTACCTCCCTTGCTCGAGTTTCCACTCCGCTCTAGGCAGTCGCTGGCGACTGAAAACTACCCCACACTACACATTCGTTCAAGGCTTAACGTTGAGCGCCCAAATATAACGCAATGTTGCTGATGCCCAGCCCTCTACTAACTACGCACCACCAGGAGAAGCTAGATCTGGTGGGTCTTGATGCGCGATTGGAGCGACGCTAAGCTTGCAGTAGTCTGCGTCTCACGTGCACGCTTGGTACGTACCTCGCCGCTTCGCGACTGGACCTTTGTATCTTGGACTCTAACCGTAACCGATGAGTTAAACTCAATTCTATCCGTTCTGTTGGCAGACTGTCATACGATACAAAATCGATAGCATCAACGTCATGCGCCAAGCAGGCGTACTAACGACGAAACGATCCTGAATAATGTGCGGTACTTTTCACCACCCCAGTTGGAAGTCCAGAAGAACCTACTGCTTACCCTTCATCGCTATTCTCCGATAGGTCAATGATTCGAGCTTCTTCCGCGGTAGCCGATACAACGTCTTTTAGTCCGCAAATTGTTGTGCTTGTGACACCTCCAATTCTAGTAAGCTCTCGGCCTTTCACTCACCCGGTTCCGAGAAGGCATCTTCAAAATTGCATTGCAGGTGTGAAGGCGCGCGTTGGGAAACCAATCTTCAGGTTATATGGGGCGTCCATCCAAATTCGGGTGTGCGGGTGGGCTGTTCATGCAAAATTCAAATTCGCTGCAGCATGCAGAGAGAGAAAATGTCAGCGGTTCGCCGCAAGCTATGCTTTGAGAAAAGCCACTCAACAATCTAGGGTCTATCCTGGTGTGTCACCCCGGAACCCTGTGGCTTAAGACGCCCTTTCCTTTCTTTTGATTCCGCCCCTTGTACTCATATTCCCAATTCGTTTCGCGGTTGGGTTTCAGTTTTGCGCCTGACAGCTACATTTATTTCCAGTCGCTTCATCCTTTGTTGAAGAACTCAATTTGCCTCACACACATGTGCATGTCTTCCATAGCGCCAACAGTCTTCTCATCCCGTATCCCAACACCCCACGCCCGCCGGGTAAAAACCCTTTCCCACCGCGCCCCAAGAACATCTCCACACAGTATCCACCCATCTATACCAGGACAAGAAGCCCGTGGCCCAACAGCGGTAGATGGACGGATTACTAGCCTTCCGCGAACCCACTAAGTGGATCTATCACGGTGGCCATGTAACCTCACAGCGCCGAATTCCGCGCTCTGTTACAAACCGCAATTCGTCTCGTCTCGAATAGCTTTCTCAGAGCATTGTCGTTATAACACACTTCTTAACTATGTGGCAGGGTTGAAGAGAAGACATAACCCGGAAACAGATACTCGATTGCGGCACACCGTTCACAACTCCTGCATGCTGCTGTATGACCTGCATAATGTTACGCAGCAGCTGACGCAACACCAAGCCCTCTTGCGCTGTTTTTCAAGTGTCATACAACCGGTATCTGGTATGCATGCGAGAATGTGTATACCGATGTTCGGGCGAGAGATGTCGGGTTGGGGGGGGGGGCGGAAGTGGCCGCACATATCACATACCAAGTCGATGTCTAATTTTACCATCATGGATACTATTGCGGCTCATTGTAGATTTCCTGGGTACGCTCTAGACTAATCTGAGGAAAGGCAAAATTACTGAGAAGTAAGAGTAGCATGGATGACCTTGATACGCGGTATAGCATCTAGTAGACAATACCAATTCTCGGGTCATATGCGTGGCACCAAACATCTGAATATAAAGGTATCTTTCAACTCTTGCCGTAACTTTTCTCTCGGTGCTTTCTTTAATCCGGATTTTTCTTGTGCTACTTCATCTCAGTCTACTCCAGATTCTATCATCCCATGCGCAGCCTTTGAGTCGATGAGCGACGTGCATACACATTTTTGACGCTTCCGACCCCATGCCATACTATAGGTTTTCCGCTCCATTGCTTTAGTTCGCTTCTTCTTCTGAGCTCCTTAGAGCAAACTGCGTGCAGCCGTGCTGGCTTGGGAACTGCGCCTTCGTTTATAAAAACTCACAGTTGGGTTCCTTCTTTCTCTTAGTATCATGCACTGTTTTCTGTATTCTTCCAAAAACACTCACTCTGTGATTAAATACCCTTCAAGTTCCAGTAAGTATCAGCCATGATTTCCGACATTGATGCCCTTTTCACAGGATCGAGGTTCGTCATCCTTGATATCATCCTCTTTACCTCGCTGTCAAGGTTGGGGAATGTGTCTGACGACCAATTATCAAACGTTTCGTTGGTCTCGTCATTTGATATTGCTTGCCACAGGGCTCTCAAGAGCTCGCCCGATTCGGCATCGTTGACGTGTTGCACGAGAGCGTCTGGTAGAGGCCCAAAGGCCGAAAGCAACTTGAATAGAATCACCGACTCCGGTTCAACCTCCAGCGTGGCGAAGTCGGCGTGGAGCCATTCCACGCCCGTGATGACATAGAAGCACTGGCATTTCAATTAGTACGTCCGCTGTAGCATCGTTGAAACTCAACTCACAAGGAGTCCAAATGAAAACACCTTGGAATGCTTGCCCACGCCCTTTTCCAGCTGGCCTTCTGGGCTGCGCCACATGACGTTTCCGATCCTGTGATTAAAGAGCTTTTCGTCTTCTAGCTTCAAAGCGACATCCAGATCACCCAATGCTACCTTTCTAAGGTGGAATTGCCCTTGTTTGTCTATGTGCCAATTGACAAAGACATTATCTGGCTTCACATCTGGAATGATAGGCTAATAGTGAGCTGAGGGCAACAGCGAACAAGGCTTGATGAATGGAGTCATACCAAGGTGTATCCAGTTCTTTGCATGCATGTCCTGTAGGCCACGCCCGACCTCCCTAAGAATCTCCTTTCGTGCCTCGAGCGGGAGAGGTGGATAATTCTTCACCAACGAAAGCACATCGGTCGTGAAACCTTCGTATACAACTATATTCTCCTTGTCGTTGTAGTCGACGTGGGTTCGCAGGTGAGAGTTGTCGCCAAACTCCTTGTTGAACTCGAGTAAGTGACCAAAGATGGATGGCGAGACCGGTTTCAGGACCCAGAATTGGTTGTCCGAGCTAGTAGTTTTCACTCTTAGCTATTGTTTCTGATGGAAATTAAGGAATGACGATGGCAAACGTACGTTGCGAGGTAAATATCCAGCTCGGAAGTTTTGGCATGGGGATGCAGTACTTGAACTCGTTTGTACTCGCGACCAGAATTGCCAATAAGTGTTGACTGCATCCTCATAGCTAGGCGTCGACCAGTCGAACAGCTCACTCCGAGTAGCCGAGTATCTGCACAGCGCCTTGAAATTACAGTGTTGGTCGAGCTGGCGAACGAGACCTGAGGCGTGACGCGAGCGTAAACGAGAGTGGAAGCACGTCGACGCTGATCTAGGTGGGCTGCGAGTGGAAGCCGAGCGCCAAACAAGTCAAAAAAGGTCCGAAAATGTCGCATTGATCGAGTGTCGGTAGTGTAACACTCAAAAGATTTGAAATTGTAGGCCGATGCACGACCTGAGGTTGAGCCCAACATTTGAGCGGCAGTTGAGAGGGGACACCACCACTTTTGGACCTCAGTTTCTTCAGACGTTCCACCAAGCGATAGATTGAGCTATGCAACATTGGGATGTGATGACTCAGATTTTTGGTAGAACGTCAACAAGGCTGCTCCCTTCCAGGGCCAGTTTAGTAATGATCATATTAGGATGAGCATACAATTGCCAATATCCATGGTCCTGTATTGTACCAGAAGGATAAGGTGGTGACGTAAAGGGATATATCCGATCGGTGTACATTCACTGGGTCAGGGTCAATCACGGGTTAATTAGGGGTCTTTTGAGCTTCTATCCTATGTTCCCCCCTCTTTCCTCTTTCCCGTGTGGCAGATCCTACGCCATCCTCATGCGTCCCCAGCGCATATGTTGTAGGATCTTTTTTGTATGATGCTGAGGCATGCCCGATAGGAAGAGAACCTACTGGAAAAGCTATATTTTATTCCTATCCTACATTTTGCTACATGGTTTTGACAAAAGCCCACAAAGTGAGGATAGCGAAGTTGTGGAACGAGAGCCTGAGGCATCAGAGCGCGAAGAAATTATGGAGGTTCAGTCCCGACATCTAACCTCAAAATTAGCAAGACACGTTTCTCTCAGAAAGAAAGACTTCCTCATGTTAGCCCGGTTGTGGGGCTCTTCCGACATACATAAAGCCCCCCCTTTCTCCAAGTCTTAGTATCTACATCACAGGTCTTGTCAGTCCAAAACCAAAAAAAGAGCAATGCTTTCCGTTCACGAGTCCAGAGATCAACGCTGATCTGATCTATGTTGTGAGTTCGCAGTGAGAGAGTGACTGGATGAACAAAATGCCATACCGACTGGTCAAGTGCTGTCTTTTCGACGTTGTGAAGGGTCAACGGAACGCATACACATCTACCTGTGATCTATCATATCAAAAGTGGCAACTGCATTTATTTCGGTATTTGTTCCGCAACTAGTCACAGCCCTGATCATACATAGTCTCTATATAACCACGTTTCGACGACTCAAGGCTCAGATCTCAAAAACACCACCCATCCCCACCCTAACGTCCACGAAATCCGGTCTCCACCCCTTATACTGCACAAGCCCTCTCTTAACCTCCTTCACCCTCTCAAGCCTCTTCGTGGCCTCCTCTTCCTGCGCTCGCCTAAACGCCTCTTCATCGATTTCAAACTCATCCAGACTACCCAGACTTTCTTGTCTCGGCTTCGGCTTACTCGCCGCATCACTTCGTCGATGTGCGGGGTTCTGGCCGGTGAATGCTGAGATACCGGATTGTATAACATCTTGGAAGGAGGAGTGTGTGCGGTTGGGGAGGGCTTGGCGGGACGGCGCTCCAGAGAGATCGATGTCGTCGAAGCTGTTGGAACTGTTGTAGGGGTGTGAGGCGTCTGCTTGGTCGTCGATGGGAGGTTGCATGTCACGGCGACGGTCGCGCCATACGCCGCGGCGGAGTTCGAAATTCTCTTCTTCTAGTTCGCGGACTTTGGCGAGGAGGCGGTCGCGCTCTTCGTCTAACAGCTCTTGAACACTGGAGTCTTCGATAGAACCAAGATCTGCCTTGCGGCGGCGCTGCTCTGCCTCTCGGAGACGCGCGTTTTCGTTGCTGAGACCTGCTATGCGGGTTCGTAATTCTGTTGCTTCTCGCTCGATTTTCTTGTGCTCTTGTATGCGCGTCTGATTTCGTGAGTCGTTGTCGCGATGTAGCTGTGTGAGAGTTTCGATCTTCTTCTCAAGCAACTCAGCGCGCGAGATTGAGTCAGAGGCCTTGCGGTTCGCTGTGCCCAATTCAGCCTCTAATTGCGCAATGCGTGTCTGCGCAGAGTCACGATCTGAGCCGTCCTTCTCTGCCTGATCCCCAGCCTTGTCTAGGCTCGCCTTGAGTTCCTGTAGCTCGGTCTTCGTTGAGCTAGCCTCTTGTTCTGCCTTTTGTACTGCGGATTCCAGGCTCGAAACCTTCGAATGAAGCTCGTTGTTCTTATTAATCTGTTCTGATAGCTGCCTATTGACGTTCGATATCTCCAGTTCGAGTGATTCGATAGTCGCAGACTTTGAAGCGACTTGCGCGTTCAGATCGTCAATAGATGCGCTCTGACTAGGTGATGCGGTCGATGTACGGCGTATGGATTTGTTGTTTTGCGTTTGCGCCTGCGCGAGCTGTCTCTTCAGCGATTCAACTTCAGTTTTCTACTGGATGTCAGTATTCTGTCCCACATGTCAAGGTCTTCCAAGATGCATACCAACTTGTCAGCCTCCTTGCCTTTCTCGACCGCGATCGCAACATCTCCTCTTCCTTCTCGCAGCTCCTCTAATTCTTCCTCGCCCTTCTTCCATCTGTTTTGGTTTTCTTCGACCTCATTCACTAGCCTTTTGTTCTCCTTCTCGAGTTCCTCAATCTTCTGGGCTTGTTCCCGATAGACCTCACTTGTAACTCCTCCTCCTGGCGACAAAGGCCCACTAGCAGATCCTAAACGGTAGAAAGATTCCGATCGCTGTCGCGACTCGACGGCGACTGAAGGCTTGTGGCCATGCGATGGCTTGGATACAGCTAGCTCCGAGAGCTCATCATCGTCCTCATCTGGCGCCGGCGACGCTGCGCTTGTAGCTTCTACGGGTTCTGATGCAACTTGTTCGGGCAGGTCTTCAGTAGTTGTCGCTTCGGTAGAGGCTTCGGCAGAGGCTTCGGCTTCGGCGGGTGACTCAGTCTTGTCTTCCTTCTTCTTTCCGCCGCCCGCCTTCTTCGTCTTCTTCTTCAATTGTTCGTACTATAGCATTTGTTAACTTATTCTACAGTTCCGAGAGTGACTCCATTACAACACCGATCAGGAGAAGACACCATATCCAATTTCATCCGAGCAATAGTAACCTTGAAGAACAGCAAGACATGTAGAAGGGGGGCTTACGCGTTTCTTCGCCGCGACGATCTTCTCTGCCTTTTCTTTTTCTTCGTCTGCCATATTCCTTCGCAATCGTGTTTATTTGGTCGAGGGTTCGGAGGCAGCTGTGGAACTATCGAATAGTTGTTGCAGGGAGCTCCAGTAGTCGGTCATGCCAACTTGCCCGAATCGCGGACCGGACGCACGCTAGGACCAACCCGGATTAGTTGCACTCCTAAGTATTTGAGGTCGACGAGCGTCACAGCATTATGGCTTTGACAATGAGAAAGTGATATCGTTATTGATGACATCTCAATATCTGAGATCATGTTAGGACCGCAGACTGCGCCTAAAGTTTACGTTTTATCCGAGTTGACCTCGATATTGGCTTGCTGAGATACCTATAGACTTGCAAGACGGAATACCTAGGTATCTATATCTTTTGACTGCGCAGTTCAACATTTAAGTCCAAGAATTTGAATTGAGATTTTCATGTCCTACCCCTCCATTTTCCTTCAAACCCAGTCACAACCAACTGTTTACTAATCATCCACCATACCGCCTTCTATGACGTCTCTTCTCTCCATCCTCCACCATGGGTACGAAATCAATCCACATCCATCACCATCACCCTAGCAACGCTCGTCCAACAGACATCCTGCACACCCTCATCTACTCCCCTCGCTTTCGGCAAGATAAAACGCCCTCCCATCCCGCCTCGATATTCTGAAACGCCAACCCACCTCGCTTGACTCGTACCTGCATACATCGCAACCCGCGTCTTACCCCTCGATTCAAGCATCACTACATGTATACAAATTAAAGAACGATCGTCAGTATGCAGCCGTTGACACACTGTACCCCTGCAGCACAACGGTTCAAACCAAGCTTTCTGGTAAATGAATAAAATAAACGGTCGTGCATAATACCGGTGATACTATGATGAACTACGATCCTTCTCATATAACGATGATTGCATAGAGGTTTCAGCATGACGGAGACACGCAGCAACGGCAGTTGCATGACTAAGGGGGGAGCGGTCGGTTCGGTTCTAAACGGTTAGGTGGTGACGAGCAAGTGCGGGATATGCAGGTGCGGCGGCTCGCTCGGGGCAGATAGATGAACTTTCTCACTTTCTCGTCCCGCTGTCACATGGTCGATTTGATTAAGAAGAGGTGGCCAATGCGCGATAACGGCTCCCCACGAGCTGGCCAGTTCTCTATTGAGGTGGGGGGAGGACTTGGTAGCAGATAGTAGTAGACAGGCATGTTGGCGTCAGACACATATTGCACCGGCTCAAGCAAGCGATGGATGAAGCGAGATTTGCCTGGTCACAAACGAACGAGCTACTTCGGTAGAATTGGTAGAAAACTGAGTCACGAGAGTCAAAATAACCAGGCAGAGGGTGATCTAGGTGATTCAGAGTTTGATTATTTTTCAAGATTGCAGCCATTCATCCAGTCCAATCCACTTTCTATCCTATCAAAAGCTCAGGGTACAGATTGCCCAACGAGATTTGCCTCCATGTTCAAAGTACATGTTCCACCATCTCAGCCTACAGCGGCATACAGTGGTGTGTGCACTGCTTCATAATAACGACAGTCAAGAAAATAGAAAAAAGAGATTTGCCGTGCCATGTCTGCCAAAGAGTAGTATCGACGTCTCCGAGAGAGCGTGTGGACGGTATAACAAGTGTATACCCTCCTATAAAGTTTGAGTAGATGGAGTGGAAGCACGGTCGGTGTTTGTATACTGCCGTAGGATAAACCAATCAAAGTATGCCATATGATGTCCCATTTCCCTGCAGAGATGCAAATCACAGGATTTCCTAGATACTTGTCCTCCTAGTACTCATAAAAGAGAAATGCTGTTGAATGAGAGTAAGAAAAAGTCCGGTTCGCGTGTGCATCGCAGGTTGTAATGCGCCATTAAAAATCATCGCTTGTAAACTCCGTGATCATGCGAGAGGAAAGAGATATGCTCGTGCTCATTGAAGCACAGCCGTAATGTCATATGAGCAAAGATACAGCTACTAGAAAGCAAACTGCAAGTCGTCGGATTGAGGCAAAAGCCAAAGATGTGCAAGTCGTGTCAATAATGATGGCACTTCAGGTCTTCGACGGGGAAGAGTCTCTGGTGTGCTGGAAGAACTTCTTCAGTCTGCTCCCAATGTTCTTCTTCTTCTTGTCCTTTGTGGGCTCGCAGCGTTCTGATTGTGGACGCTGCTCAATGGAAAGCTTGCTCCGTTCGCTAAAAGAAGACGACGATGTTCCCATCAGCCTTGACAGGCTAGCAATACTAGAGCGCTTTCGACGGCGTGACTCAATCTCACTGGGATCAGAAGACAGAGATGACGTGCGGTCACCAAACCGACGAGGACTGGGAAGCGGAAAAGCATTTTGCATTGCACTCGTCATCGTCGACCTAGACGAAGTTAGAGACGGCACTTCTGTAGACGTGCGAACTTCAGGTCCAGGCTCGCCAAAGCGGGGAGAAGGCATCACAGGGTAATCCGTGAACGAGGAAGCCGCAGTGCCTCCACGGCCAGTATCGAATGAGATTTGACTAGATCGACAATCTGGCGAAGAAAACGAAGAAGTGACGGTATCGGGTGTCATGAGACTTTCTTGGCCCAGCGGGAGGGACAAGTTCATGACAGGCTGGTGATGCTTTGGTGAATCTTCAATCGGCTGAGCGGTAACAGTAGAGTCGGAAGAATGGGTGAGCGATGATGTTCGGGGCTCCTCGTGGTCTTCGACGACCTCAACAGGTTCTGATGCTTGTGTTTGCTGAGGTACATTCTCACTCGACTCAACAGGCGGAACTGCTCGAGGAGACAATGGCTCTGATGAGTCAACTTCGTTTTGCTTCGCAGTACGCTTAATGCCAAGTCCATCGTCAAAATTCCAGTTGATAGCAGTTCCTACCTGCTTCGCATCTGTCTCAACGACTGATATCTTTGGCTCTTCAGCGTCTGCAACAGTGGGCTCCACCTTCGCGTTCTTCGCTGGGAAGGTCAGAGTTAGACCATCGTCTTCTGGTTCCTCCTCTTCGAACACGTCAGCCATGGGAGAAGCGTTAGCAATCGCGGATGGTCGATGTTCGAATGGCACCAGTTCAGGTGCGCTTTCGGTCCTCCGGTGTGAGGGTGCAACGCCACCAGCACTGTGCATGGCTCGTCTATGTGCCGAAAAACCCCGTTGGTGATTTCGAGGGCTGGTACCATCGGGGGTGTTGAAAGGTCCGAGTGCTGCATCAAGATCGATAACTGGGCTCACAATGTCAGAATCGACACGTTTCAGCTCACGTGGTTGCCAAGAGGCATAGTTTGTGTCGATCTTTGGCAAGCGAACTGAATTCTCCGTCGGAGAGACAATGGTGACCGTTGTGTCGTCATCAAAGTTGGGCTCAAAGTCCATCTCCTCTGATTCATCCGAGTCTTCGATGTCCATAACCACGTTTGGGGGGGGTGTAGGAGCCCTTGTTTTTGCCTTTTTGCTGTATTTTCCCTTCCTGGTGATAATCGAGTTTGCCCATGACTTGACCTTCCTAGGCTTGCGACTGCCTTTGCGTGAAGCTGCTTTCGGCTTCTCGGCAATTTCTACTGGTTGGTCGTCTTTGGTGGGTGATGCGAGGTGTGTATCGAACGATTTGGAGAGCGCAGGATCGGAAGCGCTAGTAGGAAGAGTGGGAACTGAGTTGTCACTTCGGCGGGAATCCTTTTGGAAGAGACTTCGTCGCTTAGCCTGGACCTTCGGAGTGGGAGCGGTTGGTGAGATGGGCGAGATGGCGGACATGGGTCGCTTGCGTTCCTGGACCTCGCCATTCAGACGAGTGCCCATGAACTGGTCCAACACCTTTCCGGCTGTGCTTGGTCGGTCCTCGTCTCCAATCGTGTTTAAGGTGGGGCGTCCCGGTCGAACGGGCGCTGGGCTGTTGCCGCTGACAATGGAGGAAAGGCTGTTTGCTGCGGAGTGCCCCCTGATAGTAGATATTTCGGTCTCGGAAGAGATGGTTGAGAGCGGACGGATGGTCTCGATTCTATCGGAGAACGTGACCCGAGCCCTTGACGGTGGTCGCGCGTTCGAATCGTCGCCTGCGCTATTCTCGCGTAATGAGGGTTGAGAGACAGACCTGTTGAACCTGTGGCCAAGCGCGAACTGGTTGCCCTCGGAGGGTGTGTTGGGCGCGCTACCAGTCCGCGATGGAGCAGGTGGATTCATGATCGAGGTCAGATCGTGAGAAGAGACGGCACCTGAGCGGCGGTGGACGTGTCCACGGCGGCCTGCTGGCGGGCCAGGACGTAGTGTCGAACTTGGTACAGGAAGAGCATCTTCACCCTTTGTCGGACTGCTGCTCATCAACGCAGTACCGCCGGGTCGCACATCACCACCAATGAACTCGCTTCCACCTCTCCTGTGGCCATGGGTCGGCTTTGAAGGAGATACCGGTACAGGTAGTGTCGCTGGCGACAGTGGCGGCGATGATTCGGTGGCTGGCTTGACTGGTCCTGCAGGATTGAAGGAGAAGTCTGGCAAAGCGTTTATTGACTTCTGTCTGTGGTGCGGCATGGAGCCTCGACGGCCAGCTGGATAGGCTTGCAGCGACATTGGCCGCGAGGTCGTCGGCGCAGGTTCTGAAGAGGTAGTGTCTGGTCCTCGCATGGGGAAGGAGAATTCCGGGTTGGGGATGAGCTCAATGGGGCCGGCATTGGAGTGTTGTCGACGCTGATGGAGCGGTGAGCCGATACCAGACTGCGACTGTGTAGCCCGGTGCCGTGGCAAGGCAATCTCGGCCATTGTGAAATTATTAGCTGCACTGGCGGACGCAGCGATCTGCGATGATGGGACTTGACGAGATTAGGGATGGTACCGCCAACGGACGCGCAGCACAATGCTTTAGTTTGCGAGCTAGACTGGCGGCGTGCGTTCCAGGGGACAGCTTGCCGGAGCCGGGAGGACAGAGTATGGTTGGACGGGTGGTGGTCGAGGTGCTACAGGTGTGAGCAAAGCGGGCGTGAGACGAAACAAGCGCTGTCGAGGTACAAGAGAGCTGACGCGATTACTATGGAACAGAAGAGTCAGCACGCGCAAAAGCAAGTTGTACGACGGTCCGCGAGGTGGTGCGAGGCAGTTGGCGTGCGTACAGTATGGGTCGAGGTGGTGCAGGGCGCGGCAAGGGCACGTCGGTAGGCTGCCGTGAGTGGAGTGAGAGTGAGTGAAGCCAGTACACCCAAGATTAAGGAACGACAGGGGAAATGAGTGGACAGATGCCTAGAGTCGCCTCAATTAGGGTGAGTAACGACAATGGGCTCCAGAGAGAGGTTAGGAGGTGACGGTGAATTGGCGGAGGTGGGTGAGAGACGGGCTCCAGGGCAACTGTCGCTTTTGTCGGTCGTTCCTTCCCAGGCGGGCTCCACGCCCGCACGGGCCACCACACCGCGCAGGGATGCCCGGTTCGTGGCTTTGCCCATGCTAATCGCTGTCGCCCTCGCAATCTCACGCCTGATCCACACGATGCCGGGACGCGCTGCCAGGTACCAGCGACGGACGGCACTTGCTTTTTACACATGGCACCGTGCGATTGCACCGTACTGTCTAGTCGTCCAGCACTGGAACCAGGCGGATGGAGACGCAATCCTTCCAAGTGCAAGCTGGTGACAACGACAGCCTCATATCACGAGACAGCCCGATCGCAAGCAAACCCACTCCCACTCCCCACTCCCACTCCCACTCCTACTCCCATTCTCTGCACAACCATGATGTAGCAGTGCCCCTCGGCTAGCCCATGCCTGCCGAGAGTCTACTAGAGTCGGCCGAGGCCTGCTTAGTCCCGTGTAGTTCGCAGGTTCCCACTCCGTTCCCAGCGTCCAACACTACAGCGTCACAGCACTACTGTACCAACAGCAAGATACACACTCTGTCTACGAGTGTCGTAACATCGCGTAGCGTCCGTACATGCGCTCCTCTGAGTGTCCGCCTTGTTCGCTCTGCTTGTCCATCTTCTCCCAGAGCGTCTTGGCTACATGCCGCCGGCCGACCCCTCTCCACTAACCAGAGGCGTTCCTGCGGCCAACCATCGGACAGCGCGGCTAACAATCAAACCGCAGCCATGCTGCTTCCGCTGCATGTGCCGTTACTGGTACTGGCACCACCTACCCTCGCGTCAGAATCTTGCCATCCGAACTGCCCGATAACTCCACGCATCCTCGGCCTCGAGACATATCAAGGATGAGCACTGAATGTTTCACAGCACTCGTTCGAGATGGGGGGCTGCGCACCCCCCGACACACGTATGGCCAAGCGTGGATAGGATGTGCAATTCGGACCAATTTACTAAACTATACCCGTTTGATCCCAGCTTTGCAGGGGCGACGACGTCCTCGCTATCCCCCTTTGGAACCACAACGGAAGCTCGTCCTCGTCACCATAAATAGGATGTCATACTGTGTAGACCGTAGACGAAATGCGGAGAAGCGGGATAGCAGAGGCACACTGCAAGGCCTGTTCGCCATCTGACGCCCGTTTCTTGCTGACAAGGAAGGTCGAGCGCAAGAGAAGCGGAAAATCATCTTCTGCGATACACATGTGGTCAAGAGGCAAGCCATTTACCGGGTCAGCCCTTGCTGCAGGGCGCTTGACTACCCTCTCCGAGTATGAGAAGATAACGGAGCAGATGCACACTTGCTCATACTACAACCATGCGGTGCACAGGACTTTCGTTCCATTCTTGACCAGGCCGGCATCTGGTCTCCGGGAGCGCATCAAGTTTAACAACATGTGTGCATTGCTGCCCCATTCGACGCGTCGACGCTGCAACTCCTTGCGCTTTCTAGAAAATGTTCCGTTTGCGCACCTGCATGTGAGGATGACAATGTGTTTCTTCGCACGCTTCAAGGTTTGTGTCACCTGGACATGCTCGGCCTCTTCATTCTTTACCACATCCGCTTTCAGCCAGGCAAGCGCGCACCGATTCATTTCGCAAAATCCTCCGACGTCATCAACATGGAATACCATGTCTCCCGCTGTCTGCATCATCTCAGATGATCTCCAGGGTCCATCTCTCATCGGCGCACTGCGCCGAGCTACGTCCCACCATTGAAAAACTTGACTTCATTTTTCTTAACCCACTACTTGCTGCCGTTTGTAGAGGGAGAACACTGCAGACAAGTCCTCCGAGATTGGACATGTTTACGAGGATAGGACGATAGCAATCTTGAAACAAGCGCAAGAGCTACCAACCATCGCGCCGCTCGGTACTAGCAACCCGATCCGTGGACCGTAGTGCACGCAACGGCTGCCCTTGTGACGCCCAAGTCTTGTTTTTTTTCCGATCCGGACGAGCGGTGAAGGAAAAAGAATTCGTACAACAGAGTTTATGTTCTCATCGCGATGTACAGAACCAGACAATGCCATATTACAGCCTCGGGCCGCATCTCTAAATCTCCTTAAACTTTACTCGCAGTCGTTTGGTGTTATTCTTGGACCTTGCGTAAGCGCGAACACAGTATACGAGCTTCGGCAATGCACAGCCACGATGCTGCTCCACGTGTTGTTGCAAACGTCTCCGTGCCAGCCCATTGGTTTCCAAGCGTCAAACCACCTGCATCCAAACCTTCCACTGGCGCCAGCCAACGCGTCGTTGCTTGTCAGTGTCAGCAACATGGTTAACAACGGCTTCTATGACGCGCAGCTACCAAACTTGACTCATGGTCAAATGTCGCGCTGTCCGATGTGGAATGGATTGGGTGACGGGTGTTGCTTCATCCGGGCATCAACTTTTCCTAGGATACTCCGAATCTTGCGAGTATTGTTTACGCAGGCCAGGTTGCGAGGTGTACGGTGACGCAAAATTGCGAATTTCGTTTCAAGTCTGTTTTGATCCTCAGGAAGGACGAAATTAGCAATCTCCGGCCTCAATTCGCCTTGTTGCCAAATGAGGATAGCGCAAAGCGCATTGCTGAGTCTGCAGCCAATGACAAGCCTGCAGCCACGACTGCGCCTCCCCTGCCTGAGTACCACCTGATAGCCTCACGGACAAACCCCATACCCGAGCGATGCCAGCACTGTTTCTTTCTTTTGAGCAATCGTCATCATGGCTTCAAGCACATTCATTCGCTGGACGTGGCCTCGACAACCAGGCAACGAGTACATCTGGGAGATTGCGTTGCGAGGTCGGCCGGGTGATATGCTGACCGCATACGGCGATACGCGAATGCGCTCACCCAGCGACGTGTACACAGCAAAGGAGCGCCCCCTCGATCCGCAGAGCCGCACACTCGACATGTTTTCAGCCAACCACTCGCTTTCCCAACAGAAGAGAGTTTATCATGCTGTAAACCACTCAGATGATGGTCCACGGCGGATCCAAATGTCGTTCTTTGCTTCCCGCTCGCTTCTGGTTGTTAGCTTGGTGCAAAGTCTAGGCCGCCATTTTCCCCAGACGAACCAGACGCTCCAACCCCACACCCAACTATCACATCTGAAACCACCGCCCATGTACCGGCAGTCCTAGATGCAGAGAAAAGCATGGCTCGACATCTTCAGACCACCGCTAATCAGACGGCGAGCGATACTCCATGATCAGCGTCCTGGACTTGGGTTCCCAGAGGTCTAGACAATTCCAGCATGTACGCTGTCTCTTTGATCTAAACTTGCCAACCAAGAGCTCTGGCCACATCTCGCAGCAGCTGATCTCTCCATCTTAGCTGCTAGTAATACGCCCTATTGCGCGCTCGATGCCGGACCCTCTTTCGCTAATGGATACTGCAAAGAGCTGAAGTTGAGCTGTCATGGCTGGCTAAGCAATGCCGGACGCAGCGCCACTTCGCGATACCATTCACAGCCCTCCACCCCCACAACGGAGTGCCCGTCGCCTCTTGATCTGTCTTCGATCAGATGTCTTATTGGTGGAATGCATGTCTGGATACAGTTAGGAAGAGAACGCTCAGCACTGCATATTAGTACCGCTGGGCAGCTTATACCACGCCGCGCCTCTCTTAGGGATAGGTCTGCGATAAGCTGGTCGTTGAACTTGACTATACAAGCGAACACGAACCTCGTTATCTAACCATTATGCAGGAGCACACCAAAGCTATCGGGATCCGCCCGCTCAGTCAGCACCACGTTTCGTACTACTCCTGTTAAAAGTCAACCTTGCTTCCTACAGCTCTCCTGCAGGCTGACGAGCTGCATGAATGCATGCTGATCCCATTAGCGACGTGTATGCTGAAGGAGTCTCTTCATGTACATCAGACACAAGGGCTGTCTGTTCGACTAAACTGAAATGTTGGCTTTCGAGGCCATTTTGTGCAAACATATCGAGATTGTCGAGACTACAGCTCACATTAGTTCATGCGAGACACAATCCTTATTTTCTCCATGGAGGGTTGATCAGGGCATTCATTGGACTCTTTAGCCCCTTGCGTCAACTGCGCTCGGGTGAGAACCAATGGCCAACATGGTCGCCAATTGTCGCTTGAACACTAAGGAACCGCTGCTCAAGCGCTCTCAATACCGAAGCGGGTCACAGCGGTTGAGTTTGGGCTACAAGAGTGCTTTGCTACAAGTGAGAGGGTTCGTTTGTGTGTGAGAAGCCAGCGTCAACGCGTGTCTGCGGCAAGGACACAATGGTTCTCCAACTCACTTTATCAGCTAACAACAGCAGCCCTCCAAATCGTATATAAGCATGCCATGCTTGATTCGCTTTCATCACGGTGATAGTGCCTAGTGGGTGTACTACACCTAGACATAAATGGCAGGCCTTGTTGCCGTAGCGCTGGGATGGGACTCGCTTGTTGCTTTTATCGGTCAAAAGAAGCAGACGTGCGGCACGGCAAACCTAGTTTCTATCGATAAGGCGAGATCGGTGAACATCATATTCCACGGAACTTTTTCCCTGGGCCCCGGGCATTGCGCCACCAACTTTGAGTTGCTCGCTAACCTCAGAGACGATGAGTATCTGCATGTGATGATCTGCTCCCCAGTTTTAACGCCTGCTCTCAACCTTGGAGGCGCTAACGCATCTCGATTTACCTTTACCAAACTGGCGATTGCCCTAGGGCGTGCGGACGGATTAACAATCAAATGGCGCAGCAGAACTGATATCATACATGTGGTGTGTGTTGGGGCTAAGTTGGATTACCTAGATGGTGGGTACAAGGAAATACATGAATCTATCGTTTGGAGGACCAATTGTGCACTGAACGCGTACACTAGGAAGCGTTTGCTCAGCCAGGACACTTGACGAAAACACATCTTTCTCAGACCCGTACTTCATTCCTTGTTATACTCTAGAACCCTCCTCTAGCGCACAAGAAACTCAACACCTACATATTCAAACCCCCATCCAGCAACATCCCTCCACATCCAACGTGAAACCGGACATCAGCGCTACACATAGCCCGCTACTTTGAACCCTTTGTTCGTCGTGTATATTCAGTTGGGGAACTGACATTCGAGACACGAGACACTTGAAGTAGATGAGGTGGGGAGAGGGAGGGGAGCGCCACAGTGCCAGCAGTAGCCGAAAGAAGTAATCTCGTTGTCGCTTTCTGTATTCGAGTCTTCGTCGTCTGAGACGCAAGGGATGAGGAGGGAGGTTTCTGAATTGGAGCTTTGCTCTTTCTTGGATGGGGTGTTTGGTTTGGTGTTGGCGTGTTGTTTGTTTGGAAGGGTGAATATGCGTGGCGTTGGGGGGAGGGGTTGGCGCTTGTGAGGTGGGGGGTGGCGAGAGGAAGAGAGGGTTATGTGGGTGGGGGGTTTGTGATCCATCTGTGTCTTGATGTGAAGAGATGTGTTGAAGCTGATAGTTCAGTGGGTAACTGTTTCTTCAAGTGCATCGTCAAATACTTATGTAGCAAGTTCAGCCTGCCAAGTTAAGACTTTGTCGTGTCACTCGTGAACATTACCCGAGTATGATGATCAAGGTGTGTTCATAATGCTGGTGATGAACAACTGAAGTCTGTGTTTTGGTACATGTCACAACACGGTAGACTCACTGCAGTACAATACACAGTGAAGGGATCATACATGGTATGGTGCCTTGGGCACGATACGTAGACGATAGACTACATATTGAATGGGCTTGGTATGTCAATAAATCACAGCAGTCTCCATCCTTGAACTCGAATCAGCACGAAAATACCAGTCAAACGTTTCTTACCAACAACACCTGTATACAAGCAATGTCTTCCAACACTTGCCAAATCGAAAGTTCATACAGCAGCGTCAAATCCCTACAACTTGCCATGACGAACTTCACCGAGCCGCCCAAAGCTGAAAAGAGCACACCCGGTGCAGATGCCCCACCGTCGCCATACCCTAACGTTGACAAGGTCGGCGTCTATGATCTAATGTGCAAGAGGTGTGGTAAGCCACTTGTGGCGGCGAATTTGGGAAAAGGTGGAGAACTTCTGAAGTGTAAAGAATGTGGTGTATTTGGCATACACGAGTAATAGCCACAAGCTTCACGGAAGGAGGACGTGATAAGAAGATCGCATTGGACGAAAAGAAGCTGATGCACGGACCACTAGTGCATGTACACAGGGAGTTGTGGTGACCAGGGAAATCCAAGTTTTGCATTCGGTTTGTATAATTATTCGTTGTGAGAAGGTATCTTCAAGAGTCCCTCAATTCCGCGACGGCAAAATACCCTTTACTTTCTACCACACCCCTGTCTTTGACAACAGCGGTATATTTGACTACCCACTGCGGCTCTACATCGCCCTTTAACCCGTCTTCGTTTCCGTTTCCTGCCAGCACACCGGAACCGTCTTTCCCTGAACCAAGTATTTGCCGTAGCGTCCCGCGCGGTAGGATGTTGGTGCAGTCGTTATGTGTCAGCAACTCGATCTGCTGTTGCTTCGCATAGAGTATCAATGGTTTGGGTACAACGCAGCAGTCTCTCACGTTGATCTGATTCACACTTGGTTTTATCTTCGTCTGTTCGAGGAACTTGGCCAAGCGCGCGACGCCGAATTCCGCAATTCCGAGTTTCGATACGAGGCCTTCTGCGTGGAGTTTCTCGAGCGATCGCCATGTTGTTATCATGGTTTCTATGTCTTCTGGTGGTGTGCCGGCATCGGGACAGTCACCCATGGTGTTCTCGGAGGTGGATTGTGTTGCAGATTGGGGCGAGGGCGCGTCGTCGTCGTCGTCGTCGTCGTCAAGATCTGAATCTTCATCGTCGGCGTCGAAGGATACTCCTGGGAAGCTCACGATCAGAAGATCTATCGATGATGTTCCCAACTCTTTCAACACTAATTCTATCGCTTCTCGTGTTTGTGCGCAGCGTCTGTCTGCGGGTATATTGGGAAGGTAGAATAGCTTGACTGTGATGTCGTAGGATTCCCGGGGCTCAGTAAGAGGCGAGGGCGTGTGCGTGGGTACGTATAGGGCGGAATCGGTCTTGGTGGTCCATGTTGTGTAGTTGGTTTTGGAAGGTGCTGGAGAAGGTTGGTGGGCTCCAAAGTTTGCGCGGAGGGAGGATGTAAGTTCGGTGTTTGATTTCTCGAACAAGGGTCGTCTTATCACAGAAGGACCACCGGACATGGTATTCCTGGTTTGTTAGGTATGGTTGCGGGTGATTTGAGCAGAACATACGAGGTAGATAGTATCAGCTTCATGATAGCTATTGGGCGACTCAAGCGGAAGAGCAATCACGCAAGATAAAACGCTTCCAACGAGAGCTTGTTCTTTGTATCTTGGGGTGGTGACTCTTCGGGGTTATTCGAGTCGCAAGATGCAGAGACAGTGAACGTTTGTCAGCGAGTGGGCCGTCTTAGGAAAGCAGTTGCGTGGGGGTTGCAGTAGCGTAAACAGTCTAGATCGCAAAGCTGGAGAGAACACAAAGAGAGAATTAGAAGTGCTTGCGCATAAAGCCAATTGGATATCTACGAATTTGGATGGTGATGGCGGGGATGGGTGAGGGCGCATTGACGTCCCAAAGTCGCCGATCGCCGAACCTAACATCTTTCCCCAAGTGCACCAGACACGACGCTACCGGCATCTTCTCCTCACACGACACCATGACGATCAAGTAAGAAGGCCTCTGGTAGTATTGTCTACAACCCATTGCAGCACTGACAGCACCAGATACCTCATCTTGCTGTCCCGGCAGGGCAAAGTGGTTGGTCCCTCACCCTAGAATCTTAAGTTCCCTGCTGAAGCTTGTAGCGCCTGGCCAAGTGGTTCACAACACTCGCACCCAAAGACAAGGCCAAGATTGTCAAAGACGTCTCGCAACTCGTCCTCGCCCGCCGCACGCGCATGTGCAACTTCCTAGAGTACAAAGGTCAGTGGGTCCGGCAGGGGTGATAGCTTCGCCAGCTCACACATTCTGCTAGACACCAAGATCGTCTATCGCCGATATGCCTCGCTCTTCTTCATCGCCGGCTGCGACTCGACCGACAACGAGCTGATCACGCTCGAAATCGTCCACCGCTACGTCGAGCAGATGGACAAGTACTACGGCAACGTCTGCGAGCTCGACATCATCTTCAACTTCCAAAAGGCATACTTCATCCTCGACGAGCTGCTGCTTGCGGGTGAGATGCAAGAGAGCAGCAAAAAGAACGTGTTGCGATGCATAGGACAGCAAGACAGCCTCGAAGATATGGAGGTGAGTGAAGTGTGATGACTTTCGGGTCCGCTTCGCCGCACCCATAGCGCCACCTGGCTGACGCGCCGTGTCGTCAGGCTGAGGACGATATCGTTACCAAGATTATGTAAAACATTTACGGAACGCACCATTACACACCTCATCTTCGGGTCCTCTGTCACCGACCGTCCCAAGAGCCCTCACTGACCGCCCCTGATGGCTTCCAGGATGCGGATGACTTCAAAGGCCGACTTCGAGAGAGCGGCATCATATGAGACCCGACTCGGTATCCGCATACGAACATGTACTGTACGGCGTTAATGGAGTAAGGAGAGTTGGCGCTCAGGTTGGCACTACGGCACACAGCCGTCCGTTGCGGCAAGGTTCATGCTAAAGATCTTCTCAAGGGCTGGCGTCAGAGCGAAACGATATCACACGGCGCAGGGAGTCGGATCATCACGAGAACGCACTACCTGCCATCCTGCCTTGTAGAGCGGATGGCGGTAGCTGTACTCTATCTACTACAATTCAAACACCTCGGACTGGCGGGCTTGCTCGACACAGCTAGGTTTGACACAAGTGGCTCATGGGCTCGAACGTGATTACACATCATGATATCGAGACTTCACCCTTGATAGACTTGATCACTCATTCTTCTTGTTTTCTTTTTCTCTTACGCTGGTTTACTTACCTTATCCATCTAGCTACAGGTCTCCACACACACCAAGGCATTGCACTTTCGTGACAGCAATTGGTTCGGATCAATATCTGGACCTTCATCCAGAACCTTGACATGCATACATCAAATGATACGTTGCCGAATTCATCTGGATTCATTGCCAGGCAGCTTCTTGTCCTCCTTCACGTGCTCGAACAACATCAGATGACATGTCCCGCACACCAAACACAGTCAGTACCGCCGCATACAACTTACACCAGCGCTCAACACCAGTCGCCTTTCGCCAACTACCCATTCGGTCTTGTCGGCAGCTTTTGTTGGTTGAGGAGCTGGTTTCGCATCGACCAATCAGGAAGGATGACCCGACACACATGCCGCTGTTAGCTCGGCGACACCGCCAAGCTGGCCTTCTCCGCAATCGCGACCACGTCGTAAGAGCGACACCGACATCTCACACCACATCTACGCCGAAGCCATACTCATGTCCACTGCCTGCTAGACGACTGTCTGGCCGAACAACGGTACCCTCTCCTCTCTGTAGCCAGCCTAGAGTCGTGTTTACTCGTTGTATCGGTTCGCGCAGGCTACCTCCTCCTGACCAAAACAACCCACGCCCGGCAGCTACGGCGCTGAAATCATCTTACAATCCAGATTTAGGATCATACGCGACCTACAAGAACTCAGCAGAAAGGAGCTAATATCAAACGCAATGAAGGTGTGTACTCGATGGGACAAAGCTGAAGTGTTGACGTAGCTAATCCAGTGTGACCGCAGTATCTCGATTTGTGCGCCCTCCACGAGGTCAACCTCGCCCTCAACTTCGACACCCAAGACACAGCAATTATCGGCGGATGCGATTTATGGACCATAAAGGCAGCAGGAAGCGACAAGAAACTTTACAAGCGCATTGAAAGGACGCTCGAGGAGCGACACAAGGACCTGTTATCAGCGGTTGCGGGGCTCTCCGAACAATCTGCCGCTCAGTTCGCAGACCAACTCGACATCTCAAGGGACACGCCATTCGGCACCTTCAGTGAAGCCGCGAACCGTCACACATTTGCCTACCTCATCGCAACGCTCAATGCAACACATATCGATTACGACTTCGCCAACACACTGAACCCCGACGAGTTCCGTCGCGAGACCATACACAGCTTCATGCACAAGATCGACACGACAATGTACTACCTTCGCCCACAAGTCTACTCTGCAGGCCTCCCAGCAGGCGCAGTTACACCACTCGGCTCACCGATATGGAGTCCGCGGAGTTGGCACTTGCTTGATAGCGAGATGGACATGTCAAACTGCGAGTACTATGCATGGGAGCCGTCAGATGATCCGTTTGCTGATGACGGTGCGATTTGGAGTCACCACTTCTTCCTGTACAACAAGGAGCGTAAGCGGGTCGCATATTTCTATCTCCGCGGAGTATCCGCTCTGTCCAACTCACCCAGTGTCGCCATGTCGCTCATGTCCAAGTTTAAAGCATCCAAGTACGAATCCAGCGCCAACGCAGGCAGTCGGAAGCGTGCGGAATATTGGCTCGGTGATCGTGCTAGAAAAGGACTTGAGGCATATGGAGACAGTGACGAGCTTGACAACATGGTCATTGACCACCCCGGTGATGTCGTTGACGCAGAACAACAGCGATATCTGCCGGCCAGAGAGATGAGCATGGATGCCGACTACTACGAGAGTGACGGTGACAGCGATGTTGAGTCACTAGTAGATCGCGAGAGAGCTGTGAGTAAGATACGGTCGATGAGCGAATGCGCTATGGAGAGGATGGAGGTTTGAGCTTCCTGCATCTTCGGCACTCAACATGCCAAGTGGCTTACTACGAGCCGATTTCCTTACTTGTTTTGCATGCGGCATTTGAGGCGTTCTGTGGACTCAGCTACCTGTTTACAGTTGTCTGGCATCTCTTGACCGGCTCATGAGAAGACGACCATGACTGACACAAGGCGTTACGGTCGGTGGGAGCGACGCGTGACAACGACCTTGTTGCATATCGTCTGAGTCTTGAGATACCCCTGTTCCTGTACTCTTGTTTTTGTTTTATTGTTTTCGTCTGTTATTGTTTGCGTATTCGATAGAAGGAGCAGTGATGAGTCACGGTGAACAATGAGATGACGGGATACGTCGATGAAGGTATGTACATGATGTCGGGAGTTCAATGGTATACGACAATGTTCATCAATGATATTCTCAATACTTCAAGAGTCTCCTGTACTTGGTTTTTCTCGTTTGTCTAACTTCCAGCAGCAGCATGATTGACTTTGTTGCCACATTGATTCGTCTACAAAGGTTCTCGTTACACTTGCGCCCCACGCCTGTTAAAGAATAAAGTCAGTGACGTAACACTACCTTTGGCATAGTCACCAACGTATGCTTTCAGTCCGTCATCACTCTCAAAAGGAAGAACGTACACCATCCGTCTCTGATCTCACGGCAACACCACATGGTACCCAAGCGAACACAGTGACGCAAAGAGTTTACCCAAGCCCGTAACAGAAACATCTACGTGCCGATGAGGAAATGGCAAGCTGATGTTGTCAAGGAGGTGAATGCTATTCAAGACACACAAGCATTGGATAGCGCGACAAGGTATCATCCTTTCTGAAAAGCCCCGTCTCATACGGTAAGCAGTTTTACACACAGCATGCGAAAGGGGGGGGGGGCCGCGAGTACGCACAATCATGCGAGCATCATCCCGGTGCTGACCATCAACGTATCGATAACGCTAAAACTCCCAGCTAAGAAACAGTCTGCCCGTGGGTATGGGAGTGGATGGTCCGTTTGAAGAGCCAGCAATGTCAGGCTTCAGCACACTCTCGTCACGTGGCAGGTGACTGGTATTTTTCCGCGGCATCAGAGAGCCACTTTAGCCCCCTTTTGGTTTCCTGTAGCGGAAAGGAACATGGAGTGATTGAGAAGGGGGGGCTGAAGACGCTATTAAAATAAAGGGGGCTGGTTGAAGCATAATTATATCGAAGATGTAACTTCCAAGTAGTTTTTTTTTTCGCTTTCCGCTTCTTTGTTTTCAGTGGAGGAGATGATGGGTGAAGTCGATGGGAAGGTGATACAGTGTTTTGGGTTGGGTAGTTTGAGGATTGACGGCAGTCAAGACATGTTTTGGTAATAGTAGTTCTCCCCCCCCCCCCTAAAAAAAGACTCCATATGCATGTTATCAGTGGATTTGGGAACAGAGCAAACACATGTCGAGTTCTCATCGTAGATTTTGGAGTGTAGAGGTGAGCTGGTTGATGTACAAGGGAAGCAAGGATCCCACTCTGTAAGTAAGGCGTTAAAAAAAAAAAGGGAAATTCAGGAAATCCAGGAAATCCAGGTAATCCGAGCACCGATATCGTTACTTAAGCTAGCGGCACTTCAAAAACGTCATCTTAACCACGTCGACACCATTTCAACACGTATTTCTATAGTCTTTGTATTTCTTGGCATACACTGAGATATTCAAACAAAGTGAATGAAGCGAGAAAAAAAAAAAAGCGCAGGACACCAGATCGAACGAGCCAACCAACTCCAATCAAAAAGGTCTCAATACAATGCTACTTGGAAGCAGAACCAAATCTATTCCAATAACGTTGCCCGCACTGGATCGTTGCATTACATCAGTTCGACCACCCAAGAGGGTGTAAATGTTGAAGCGGAAAATAACAGGCTGGACGCTAGTAACACTCTTACAAGATAAGAGCACCGCCGAAGAGCGAGGAGGCGAGGATAACGGCAGCGCAGACGAGAGGAGCAAAGCCGAACTCGAGAGGGCGGAGTGAAGCAGCGGCACCAGTAGGACTGCTGCCACTGGAGGCGGTGGGAACGACACCACCGGTGGCGACAGTACCCTCACCAGCACCGGCGAGGTTGGTATCGGAGGAACCAGCCTCTTGCGAGCCAGGGCCGGAGAGACCAGGGCCGTCACCAGCACCCTTCTTGAAGAGGTCGTTGACGCCGGAAGGAACAGCGGGAAGCTCATCGCTCTTCATGGTAACATCCCAAGTCTTGGACTGACTGGGGCAGGTGGAAGGCTGACCGTCGGACTTGTAGCCACCATCGCCGGTAGGGTTCTTGGTGGAAGAGAAAGCCTCCTTGAGGGCCTTGAAGTCGTCGCGCTCAGTGACGGAGTTGCCGTTGATCTCAACGAGTCCGTAGTTGGAGTCTTCCTGGGAGTATTCGTAGACGAGACCTCCGGAGTAGACGCCAGTCATGTCGGTGCTGTATAGAGACTTGACCTCCTCGAACTTGCGGGTTCCCTTGTTGCAGCCGTATTCGGAGAGGCTGGGCGGCGTTAGAGATATGACTAATGAATGTTAAGGAGTAAAATAGACTTACAAGATGGGAATGCTGTAGTTGTCAAACTTCTTAACCTTCTGGTCCCAACCAGAGACGGTGTAGGAAGACGGGTCGCACCAAGAGTAGTCGTTGAAGCCGAAGAAGTCGCTGCGAACTGTGTCGTCACCACAGTTCATGTAGTCAGCCATCTCGTAGCGATTACTCTCGACATCAGCTGCAGAGTAGCCAACAGGAACCTTGCGAAGGCCACGAGCGTTCATGTAGGACTTGATGTCACGGGTGACAGCCTTGACGTAAGGAGCACAGTTGGTGGTCTTGTCATCGTTGATGACCTCATTGGCGGAGAAGAACAATAGGGTGTTGTCGTACTTTGCGAACATCTCGACAGTAGCAAAGATGCTCTGCAAGTAGACCTTATTGTACGACTTCTGGGGCTGGGCTCGGTTGATGGAGTACTTGGGGGTGTTGAGGTCGAGAGCGAGGTAGATTCCGGCATCGGCGAGGAGACGCATGCAGGCGTCGTGGTTGGCGCTGTTGTCGACAGTGTAGATACGGACGGTGTTGATACCGAGCTCCTTGAACTTCTCAATGTCGCGCTTGCAGCCAGCCTCGTCGGCAATGGGGTCCTTTGCCTTGGAAGCGTCACCAGGCTGGTAGTCAACACCACGGATGTAGAAACGCTCGCTGCCAGCAAAGAAAGCTGGGTGATGTTAGTAGATGACTCGTTGTCGCATTGTACATTCAACATACCATTTCCCTTGACAGTGACGGGGGTGATGCCTCGCTTTTGGATGCCCTCAGTAGGCGTCGCCGCAGCGGCGGCCGCAAGAACGGCGGCAATGGTAAATGTCTTCATCACGGTCGTGTAGGAGTTGATGATAATTACGGTAGAGCGAGTGGAGCGAATGGCGTTGTAAAGCGACTGTCGGGGCGAATCCCAGTGCCGTCAATAAACAAAACAGCGTAAAGAATGCAACTCCCGTGAAACGAGTGGCAGAAGCTGCAACTAGAAAAAAGGTGTGGCAAGAAGCACTTGGATCGTGAATTGGACAAGAAAGGTCAGTCCAGGATTCCAGGGAGGACAAACAGGTTAAGCAGTGCTGGCGAGAGAGAGAGAGGCGACGCGTCCAATTTGCTAGTGGAAAGCGCCTTCCAGTTCTGATTCGCCGCAACCCCCGGTGGGGATCGCTCCTGCTCAGGCTGACTGGAGGCAAGCAGCGCCAACCCCTGAACAAGCCGCACCAAGCCCACACCCAAGGAGTCGCCAATACCCACCAGCCCACCAACAAGCCTAGCTAAGGAGGATGGCTCGCCGTGGCGACCATGCTTGGATAGACTGCAGTCAACGGTCGCTGAAACACGCGTCTGCCGTCAATCATTCACTCTTTTCTGTCGCGCAGACGCCGGCGATCTGTATCAAAGCATGCCTTTGCCCCATATTGCGCAGTCTTGCTGCCGAAATGACGGCCCACGACTAAGATTGGATTTGATGACGACAGACGACATGGGGGCATCATGTAGCTGCTGCAGTGTGGCTGACTGGCCGGCTGGCTGGCTCATCGCTGGGTGCGTCCGAAACGGCGATAACCATCTGCCCAAGATTTGTTGTGAAGGTTTGAAACTTTGAAACGAAGTAGTCGGTCCGGACCACTGAAGATTGCACGATGCTGACATCACAAGGCGAATCCTGCTCGATTCTTCATCGGATTCCGGCGAATCAGTTTCCATTGTATTGCAGATGCTGGCGCTAGTTTGCCATTGTATTATTAGAGCATCGGTCATCCCATCCTTCTCAACACGATGAATCCAGCCATGACACATGAGAACGACTTGAAAACAGCTTCTTCCAGCAGTTGGACGTTGCACTGTCCTGTCACAAGCCTTATTGACTGTACTCTAGAAGACCATGAGACATTGAGGCCTAACACATTTGGAAACGCCGTCTCTGTTGTACGAGCTTTTGCCCATCACACAATTAGCACTAACTTAATACCTATTCAATGCCGCCGACTCGCGTTTATACACAAGCGTCACTGCGGAGTATAGCTCCGGATCATTACTAAAGAAAAGGAAAAACAGCTACAGAACGATAGTTCCAACGTGACATGATATCCTCTTCTTATTGCCGCCACCATATGGTCATGGTTATTACAATGCTCTTGCCTCCAACATGCTCTAATTGTTCTTCAATCCAAAGTACAACCCGAGTACCAGCGCAATAACACACAAGATCAGGACGACCGTCAGGAGGATCCACCACTTGAGCCTTCTCGCGCGCCTGGCAGACTTGATGCCCTGGTCCAACTGCTTGTTTGCATTCTCAGTATCGTCCTTGACTTGCACAGTTTGCTCCTCGGTTCGTTGGATTATGGGCTCTTGGTAGACGACCTGCTCGTTGAGCTGAGTGAAGAGGAGGGCAAGCTCGCCCATGGTCTTCTCGATGCGCTGGATGTCGTTGTGACGGGCGCGGACGGCGCCAAGGACACTCGAGGCTTGGCCGCTGCGGTTGGACTTGAGCTGTTGGCTTGTTAGTGTCCCCTCCTTTGGTTGTAAGTAACGGTGTAGTCAAGTCAACGTACAGCCTGTGTGAAGATGCCCTCGTCGCCCAGATCCGAGTTTGCAATCTCATTGACCTCGGCATCCGTCGCATCCGGATTGATGATGCGGTACTGGCGCCCGACAGCTTCGCGGTACCTCCTGGAGTACTCTGCCTCCTCTTTCTGGAAGTCCTCGAGCTGCGTCTTGAACGTCCTCTTCAACGCCTCCACCTGTGTCCTCTTTGTCCTGTCGTTGGGATCGCGCACGGCATCCCTCTCCAGAAACTTGATCTCGTCCTTGATTTGCGTGTTCCTGATCTGCGTGTTGGTTACGATGCTTTCGAGTTCGGCCGTTGAGCGGTTGTCGGGCGAAGAGAGCATGCGCTGATGGACGCTCGCAATAGCCTGGATGTCCTGGGTGAGTTGGCCGATTCGCTGCTTTGCGCCTTCGATGCGCGCGAAGAAGTCATCGCGACTCAAAGGCTGTGGTCCAGGCGCCTCCATGCCGGGGTTTGCGCCGTACGCAGACATGTTGTTCAATGGCACGTCGGTGTGAGGCACGTTCTGCTGCTGCGTGTTGGATGGGCTCAGTGCGCCGGCTTGCGAGTATTGCGACGGCTGCGAGTTGGATGGGCTCAGTGCGCCGGCTTGCGAGTATTGCGACGGCTGCGAGTAGTTGGAGTCACCGTGGCGTTGGAGCGGCGCCGGAGGGTTGAGCTGTTGCTGCGGCTCGTCATACTGTTTGGTCGCGTCAGTCTTACAGATTTAAGCCTCGCGGTTGCGACTGCTTACTCCTCCGCCATAGGGGTTGGACGACCCGTAGCCAGTGCCTCCGTATGGGTTCGACTGAACGCCATTTCCTGCCTCGGCCTGGCCATACGGATTCCCGCTGTATTGCTGGTAGTTTTGCGACATGTTTGGTGTTTTCTGGGGTGGATTGACAGCGTTGGGGCGATGGTTTCGGAGTGCCGCAGTGGAGCTGGAGCTTGGAGAACAGCCGCGGAAGTTACGGAATCTTGCGGCTGACTGACGAACGGACGTGAGTGCAGCGAGCACTCGAGCAATTCTACCGCACACCAAGACAAGCGATGGGAAAATGAACAGCGGGTGCTTGCGCGTGGGGTCTGGCAATGCTACAAGTCGATTAATTGCAGCTTGCCGCAACCTTGTTTTGATGTGGGTTGCGAGGCACGAGGCAAATTAAAACGAGACCCTGTTGAATCAGCCCAGCTCCGAGCTGCCAAGACGAACGCCACCAATGGGACGGCAACGAGCAAGGCGCAGCATCATCAACTTTTCAGCGCCATCGCTAGGCAGCACAATTTCGAGCAACCTTCGTTGTATACCGTTATTCTTCCAGTGCTGTGTCTTGTGCCTGCTGTCGAGATCCGGGCGCACATACAAAAAGGCTTTAGCGCATGGCTAGGCACTTCTTGACCTTGTCGCCCAAGACAATAAACCAAATGAGGCAATGTCCGATGCGATCCATCGACTCCTGCATTCGCCCGACATTCGACAACCATGTTCAAATGTGAAGTGTCACTCAAAGACGACATCGGCACCAAGCACCATGATATCGCCCTGCGACAAATAAGACCGGACACTCTCTACCGAACATGTCATGGTGCCCAGCTTGAGATTGACCTTCACCATGATGTTGGTCATGTATTCTTTCAAGAGCCAGAGTTACCAGGTCCACTCCTTGCGCACAACTTCCTAAGGAGAGTTACGACCTCGCCTCTTTCTCGCCATGTTCCCAAACATTCATGACGAGTACTCGGTAAAGCATGGGGAGCATAGGCTGTGAAGCGGTTCATGGGGAGTGCGGTGTGGATGGAGAAGGAATGAGGGACGGAACCGAGAGGTTTGAGATGTCACTAGTAGCGTTTGGTTAGCGTATTTCCTCATCCAGTGACTTTCATCCACATAGCAACTTCGGTGCAAGTTGACGAAGAAGAGTACGCGCCTTTAGCTCAGACTGTTTCCTGGATGTCTTTCGCGCTAGGTATTCAAGGTGTACCTCGATGTTTGGGATAATAGTAAAACGCATTCGAGCCCAATGCACGTCACCAACACCTACAGATGCACGAGAAGAACCACGCCATCGTCAAGACAACGATATCAGCTTCCGATACCTGGCTATACAAAGCATCGAGTACTGACAGCCAAATCTAATCGATAAACAAAAAAAAAAAAAAATTAAAAAAAAAAAAAAAAACTCGCCAGATATAGAGCATCAAAAAAACCAAACCCACGTCAATCAACTCTCTCCCCGTCGTACCTCCTCCACTTCAATCTTGCTCGTTCCTTCTAAACGGCCTCGAATCCCTCTTCCTCCCACCCGCCAACAGGTGCGCAAACTCTGGCGCCACAAACCCCCTGTTACTTCCCCCACCACCCGCCACCGGCATCGGCACCGTATACTTGCTATACTGCCCATTCCCCTTATAACTAATATGCTGACCGTAAGCATCAACCGTAGGCCTACCCATCGGGCCATTAAACATGGGCCTATTATGATTGACCCCCATACCCCTAGTCTGCACCTCTCCCTTCTTCCTCTTCTCAGCGACCTCTGCGTCTTTAATCCTCTGCAGGCGTGCCTCCTCCCGTTTTCGCACGTCTTCAGCCTCGCGGTGGATAGGTCCGCCGATGATACCGGTTCTGGTAAGGGGGTGGCTGATGGAAGGGAGGTTTGAAGCGCCGCGAATGTAGTCATCGTCCATGTCGCCGCGGACTTGTAGGCCAGTTGTTTCGCCGGTTAGTAGGCCGATTGCTTGGGGTAGCATGCCCATTGGCATGCCCATTTTCGGTTTCCCGTACCAGAAGGGTTCGATGTTGAGGTACTGGGCGCGCGCTTTTTGGAGCGTTTTGTTGGTGTCGAAACGCTCTTCCCAGGAGAGAAGGGTGAGGTCGCGGAAGGCGTGGCGGAAGGCGCGGGATGCGGTTGCGAAGTCGCTGTTTCGGGGACAGAGCTCGCCGTTGTAAGGGACTTCTGGTGCTGGGGTGGGTTTCGTGATGAGGGAGAGGAGGCGAGTGGCTTCAGGGTGCTGGGTGGTGTCGCAGCATGGTACTTGTTGCTGTGTCTTGTTGTCGTTCTCTTCTGGCGGAGGGGCTTTGGCAGGCTTGTACTGAACAAGCACCCAATACGTATGCGGCTTCGTATGACTCTCCAGCAGCCCGATGTGATAACTCGCCATTCCCGTGGAAGATTCGCCGCCGCGTACAAGAACGATCTTATATTCGAAACCCTTGACGTCTTGGTAGTAGTGATAGTCCTCTTTCCAGTGAGAGATCTTAGCTTTTGGGACTTTCTTGGAAGTGGAAGGAAGTGGCTTGGGCTTTTTAGGAGCTGAAATGGTAGGAGTGGCAGACTTTGGGGTGCAAGAGTCTGGAGATCGGCTGGCTGAGCGGGGGTTGTCATCGATGATCTCGATAGGAACACTCTCCTGCCCCTCATAAGCTCCCGCATTATCTGCCAGTGCAGTCTCCCTTTCTGCCCTCCTACGCAAGAGGTCTTCTTTCGCGGATATAAAAGCAGTGAGCGGTAGCGCTAGGGTAGACGTAGCGAAGAAGAAACTTTTACTCTTTTTCGGCTTTCTCGAAACAATAGGAGAATTCTTCGACGTACCTGATCCGGTCAATTCTTTAATCTTCTCGCATCCTTTCTTGAACTTACTGCCATCTGCCGCGGTACCCATCCTCTTGAGCTCTTTCTTCTTCCTCCTTTCTTTCAACAGTACCTTCCAAGAATATTTTTTAGCGCTCAACTTCCTCCTCCCCTGTAAGGAGTCGTCAAGCCAATCATAGCTGACTACATAGATACCCAAGTCGGTGGCTTGTTGAACAGCATCGACGGGCTGCTTGTATGCTTCTTTACTGGCGATGAGATGGGTGACGCTCTTGGTGATCTTAGCAGAGTACTTGCCGCCGTTGCGCTCGATCCAGGATCTGATTTGCTTAGCATCGTGGGGATGCGTGCCAACAATGGCGATGGTAAGCTTGTCTAATATACCCATCGTAGGTATCAGATAGTTGCAGATGTAGAGTGTAGGAGTAATGTTATATGTACCCATTCGACAACGAGAACAAGGGTTTATGGTATCCCAATCGAGGGTCCACAATTGGCGCAACTTAGGCCCGTCTTACCTTTTGATGGCATGCGGTAGTAGAGGTAATATAGGGTTTTCCGGGACCGTGCGGTGTTCATCGAGAGGTAAGAGAACGATTATTGTACCTCTGTCAAACCGCTAATTTGTGGAGACACAATCCGACCTAAACTAAACATGGGGTTACCGGATGAGGAGATGGTATAGGAAGACAATATAATATTCAATGAGATATCAGTGGGTTTATGAGCAGACTGTGTTGTAGTCGATAGATTTCAGCTTCAGCTTCGGCAGCAGTACTTCGGACGCCAGTCCTGCTGCAACACGCTATTGTAGGTGCTTGGCCGCCTTTATGAAGGCGCGTATCTTCTCTATACTTTGCTGCCCATCTTCCTCTACACCACTACTGACGTCTACAGCGTGAACGCGCTCCTGATACTCATCGAGACCAGCGAGCATGGACTGCACGTTATCAGGGTTCAGCCCTCCTGCTAATATGACCTTGATGCCGTCATCTTTCGCAAACACTGCTTTGACGTCTGAGAGGTCTAGTTGCTGACCTGAGCCTCCAGATCCTGCATCTAGAAGTGGTAGAGCGTGATATCCTCTTGAGCCAATGCCGTGATTTTGTGGGTTGAAAGCTCGTAGAACGGGGACAGGGACCAATTTAGCCCACTCTAATGGCTCTTGACCATGGAACTGTACGACATCTAGGTTGAGCAATCGCTGCTGCTCGAGTACGTACTCTAGTGATTGGTTCCGGAAAACTCCTACAAGGAGTGCGCGACTGTCGCTTGATACCAACCGTGATGCACCGTGCTCGAAGAAATCAGATGCAGCCTTTGAGCCAACAAGCAACCCCGACTTGGAGAGAGTGAGCTTTTTAGTCTTGTGTACTGTTTCTGATATTGCCAGCGCAGTCTCGGCTGTTACTGTTCGCTTGGTTCCTGGCGCTAGTATCATGCCGATAAGGTCAGCTCCTGCCTCGACTGCAGCTTTTGCGGCCTCCGCACTGCGAGTTCCACAAATCTTTACCATCGGGCTTGAGGCTGCCTGTGTCTTCTTTATGGACGAGCCACCTAAGAGCTCCGCAATGAATTGAGCAGTGTCAGATGCACGCATCAACGCCTCACCCACCAAGACTGCGCCAACTCCGCTCTTGATGTAGGGTTCGACATCCTTGGGTCCAGCGATACCGCTTAGCGCACACAGTATCGTCTCTTTTGGAACCATGTTGATCAAACGATTGGTGGTCTCCATGTCGACCTCGAAGTTGACGAGGTTGCGGTTGTTTACACCAATGACCTGAGCGCCCAGCTTGACCGCAATTTCCGTTTCATCCGCGTTCTGGACCTCTACCAGGGGCTCCATGCCGAGTGATCGGGAGTAGTCGTAGAGCTTCTTCAACACTGCTTCGTCAAGCATCTTAACAATGAGTAACACGGTATCGGCACCCGCGAGCCTAGCTTCCAAGATCTGGTATTCCTCGAAGATGAATTCCTTGCGCAGGACGGCAGGACGGTTTGGCATGCCTTCCAAGCTTTGTCGGACAGCTTTGAGATCATGGATGCTGCCCTTGAACCATTCCGGCTCTGTGAGTACGGATATTGTACTTGCACCAGCCTTGGCATACAATCTTGCTTGAGCAGGAGCGCATGCAGACAGGGAGATTATGCCTTTGGAGGGTGATGCACGCTTGATTTCGGCCATAAGAGACAATCGGAACGGCGATTGCCTGAGGCGCTCTGGGAAGTTGATCTGAGGAGGCGCTAGATTGAGGTCGTACGCGGCCTGTAGGTCGCTAGGTCGTTGGGATGGAATCTTCTTCTGTTCGGCAACGGCGACCCTGCGGTGAAGATAGATCTTCTCCAGTATAGAAGTCTGCTTGTCCTTCTTTGCGCCAGCTGATGTCCCCTTGGTAGCAGCTCCAACCGCTTGAGCATGGGCCTCCTTCTGTAGCCGCTCGTTCTCGGCCCAGGTACCTCCTTGCATCTTGAGGAAGTTCCTCACCATGAGGCGCCCATGCTCAGTCAAGATACTCTCGGGGTGGAACTGTACACCCTCCATAACGTATTCCTTGTGTCGCACGCCCATGATGACTTCCTTCGCTTCGGCATCTTGGTTCGCAGGTATAGTAGCAGTTACCTCGAGGCAGTCTGGGAGCGATCCGTGGGTGCCAGCGAGCGAATGGTAGCGTGTGACGGGGACATTCTGCGAAACGTCTGCGAAGACGCCTTTGCCGTCGTGTTTGAGGGGCGATGTTTTTCCGTGCAAGACCTGGCCTGTGACATCTACAGTACCGCCGTAGCTATAGAAGATGCACTGTCTGTGTCGTGTCAGCACTGCCCCACTTGTTGTATGCGCTTGTCGACATTCAACTTGCACACGACGAAGAAGACTGCGAAAACTCCTGCACTCAGGATCAAGACACAAGTAGCCAGGGCGACTCACTCTCCCATGCACACGCCGAAGATGGGGATCTTCCCGCTGTAGTGCTTAATGGCGGCATTGCTAATGCCTGCATCCCTCTCCGGGTGCCCTGGACCTGGACTGATTACCAACTGTGTAGGATTCTGCGCGATCAGATCTTCGAGGGTAATCTCATCGTTTCGGTATACGGTCACGGTTGCGCCTTCGAAGACAAGGTATTGGTACACATTCCAGGTGAAGGAATCGTAGTTGTCAATGAGGATAACGTTGGAAGCGGTCAGTATCGGCGGAGAGGGTGTGGGATTGCTGGGCGAGTGATCGACCAATCTGAGGGAGGGCATTTTTGGTGTTGTCTTGCACGATTGCCGTCTTGACTCTTGCGAGCCCGGTGGGTTTTATATTGCTTCGTCTGAGTACCAGCGGTCCAAGGACAGGCAGATTGCCGGCCCTTTGGCGGCGAAGCAGTTGAGAGTAGATTAGTTGCCGATTCACGGAGCCTGCGCTGGGTGGTGTTTGTGAACTTGGTGCCAGGAAAGATGAAGAAGAGCGACTGCCGACCAGGGTAGCGGGGGTGACTCAATGATGCTGCCGAGTTAACACGGAGGTGGCATGGATCGGGGCCTCGTGCGCGGCAGACAGTACGAAGTAGATAGTTACATGGGCAAGAGATGCAGCGATGTCGGGTCTCTGGCAACCTTTTGCTCGTAACAAACCTGATGTTGTTTTTCTACTCTCAATGCAAAGAGAGAGTCGTCCCCTATACTCACGCAGTAAGCGGTGGCAGACCATGGTTGCATTCGGCGATAGAGGGCACGTGGACGACAAATGGACCACTAGAATGCGTATCCCCCCCCCAAACCGAAACTACATATCGCGATGGCATCGTCATGTGCATCTGGTCTAGTATTGCAAGCATGCAACACGCCGTGTCTGGAGATGCAGTCCGCAAAGAAAGAGCCCTTGCGATGATCCCTGCACGTACATACTAGCTTGACTCTGGCGCGAGCTTTGGCTTTCGCGACTTTCCTAGACATTCACTCCAAACATTCGGCAACACCACCCCCACGCTCTTGCAGCACCTTCATGGCCTTTGGCTAGCTGATTCCCAACTCGCGCACTGCAGCGCAGCCATGGCTCCCACCCAATCCCCCGAGTTTGACCTTGGCAAGTGCCTCAAAGGCGAGCAGCAGCTTGTGTATGTTTACCGTGATTGAGTGCAAGAAAGTGCCTGACAACATCAGCACCTGGGATATCGCATACCGCGCCCTCTGCGACCCCGAAACCGCGTCTAAAAGCGAAGCCTTACGCGCCTTCCTTGCCACAAACGAGAACAGAGATATCCTGAGCCATCCATGGAAGCCCTTCCCCGACCCGTCGTCGCAAGAGAAGAGCAAGTTGGAATCCAAGACGGCGCCTATTGGCGTCACTCCTGCCCAGAGCGGACACTACGACGTAGCCGAAATAAAAGAAGACAGCCTGTGGTTGTCCAAAGAGGCGCAAATATCAGAATATGCCGCGTTGCAGTTGGTTGTCCAGGAGTGGCAGGGCAGACCGACTGCACAGCTACTGAGTGGGCTGACTCAGGACGAGGCCCGCAGTGTACAGGAAGCTGCTGGACTGGGGAATCTAGGAGCCTCGACTTTTGTCCCAAACTCATCCATCCTGGCTTCACCGCTCGCTTCCAAGACCGCCCATCTCAATGCAAAGGACCAGCGCCGCCTCCATATCCTCGACGTTTACCATTCCACATGCGCTTCCATTATACGAATAAGCCAGCTGCTCGTCTCGTGGGGCTGCGCATCCAACTTGCGCAGCCAAACCATCTACGGCAACGACTACCTTAGCATTGGCGCAGGTTGGATTGAAGAGCTTGGACAATCTATTGCAGCTGCACAGGATGCAACCTCACGCGGCAAGGCGCTGGACGAGTGCTTAAAAGCTTTCTCCAAGAGGTGCGATTCCTTGGACAGCGGTTATGACTGGAACGTGGATGATTCGATATTGGAAGCTGCATCTGAGAAATGGGTCGTCGCACAAACAACGGAGATGCTGCATATTCTGCACCTGGCTCTAGTCCACGCCGACTTGGTTGTCAAGGACTTCCTTCCCGCAGCTACCATCGAGGACTGGCTCAAGGCCTTCAGCTTCCGTGGCTTTTTCCGCGAGTTCCCTGCAGTCACAGCTCGCCAGGAGCCTCTCATTCCAGTCATACAACTCTTGACTTCTCTCATGTCTCTGACTATCTTGAAGGTAGACAAAATCATGGACGATCTCGAATCCGGCGACTGCAATACCTGGGCCTCCTCATCGTACATCCTCAACACCACTGTTGTAGAGAGCATTACCACTATTTTCGGAGAGGCCAAGTTGCTGGGTGCCAGCTCAGCTACACCGCCTACATTCGCCTGGGCTATTCTTACTTGGAAGCTCACAAGTCGTGCGAGCTACGAGGAACAAGAGCGTGACCGTTTCCTCGAATCGTCCAACACCACGGGCAACCAAGAACCTCAGCCTTCGCCACTTGAAGAGGCTGCTTTGGTCGTTGCCAGACTCGAAACCCATGAGCTCTTTGACGGCAAGATGCCTTATGAGGACCTCGCCAACATCAGCTCGGCAGTAGGTGTGCTAGCTATCATCAACCAACTGGTTGAAACGAGTTTGCCTGCATTCGGAACACCGATCGATCAGATATCACAGGATAGGATTCGCCTGCTATTCCTCCAGCTTATTCGTGCTGCTGTCGGCAGTGACATCGTCGCGTACAGCCCGGACTTGATAGTAACGACATACACGATTCTCACAGGTGACAACTCCTTTCGCAGATGGGAAAATGGGGACATATCCCGCCATGCCGATCCAATTGTTGCGTATTTCCTGGAAGATGAATACGTCCTTCGGCCACTGCTGCTAAATGAAGCTCGCCTACGATACCCCTACGAGATGACACCTTTCCTGAAATTTTGTAGCGCATTGACCCGCGGCGACAAGACCATGCAGAACGGCATACCTACATTCATCGAAAAGCTTGGGAATCACAACCGACTTATGCAACAACTACCGGAAGATTTCAAAGACTATGCGTTGACGCGCGAGGAGGAGAACGCCAACTGGGTCGAGCTTACAGCCAATCTTCCGCTCTTTTCGTCTGGAGTATCTTCGAGCTTTAGCGGGCAACGTCGGTTGTTGACCTCCAGCACATCGGCACAGTCTGACGGACTATCTGGAATACCCGCCGGTACAGAAGGAATCATCGTTGATGACAACGCGCAACCATATGTGGCAGTATGGCATCATCAGCACTCTACATTGTCGTACCTAGTCGAACTTCTCTCAACGTACCCCATAGGGAGCAGCAAGGTCGAGACTGCCACGCAGCAGCCCGCACCTCGCGAAAGTGTCATCGAAATCATCGGGCTCTTTGCTGATTTGATGCATGCTTCTTTACATGCATCTGAGGGCATTTGCTCACCTGAGCTCCTGGAGGCGATTAGCATTGTTGCCGAGGGCAGCCAGGATACCGTCACTCTCGTGCTCGCCATTTTCGAGGAAGAGCTCTTGCACCTTTGTCAGGAGCCAAGCAACGAGGCGTCTTTGGAGCTATTGGTCAATTGCACCCACTTCTTAGAGGCTCTGATCATTGTTTCTCCACATAGGGTGTGGCCATGGTTTGCCAGGAGTAGACTGCTTGAAGGCGACGGAAACGGCAGCTTAGCGACTATCCTCATTGGCACTGAAATGGTTCTTGGACGATATGACTTCCTTATAGGATGTATTCGACTGTACAAGGGACTCGTCAAAGATGCTGTCGGGCGATCAGTCTCCCGCAAAGTCCCAACAAAAGCACTTAGTCGTTTCAACGCTACTGCTCCTTCAGAAAGCGGAACTTCGGATAAGATTATGAGCACAATACTCTTCACGTTCGGTCGAACCCTTGCCAGCATATATGAGAGCTCTTTGAACTGGAAATACTCTCATCCCAACCATCGTCCCGAGATCAACATCGCTATCTGCGAAGTTTTCACGACGATACTAAACCTTGCGTACAGCGTAGATGACGAGCCAAAGCTATCCAACAAGCTCACCAAATCCATTGCGCCTATCGCAGAGTACATCACTCAGCTATCCCTTGCGCGATCTGGTGCAGATTTTCCGATAAACCCGCTGATGACCTCTCTGATCACTGGTGTTGGTCCCAGTGACACTACGTTGCTCACGACTTCGAGTGCATTGTGGATGCAGCAAACCCAGACTACTCTGGCTTTCGCTGACATCCTTGTTCGGATTGCCGTACTATTGAACAAACCCTGGACAAACTTGGAGCAACAGCTCTTCAAGGCCACGCCGTTACTGGCACGACTGTACGCGACTAGTGACAAGTGGAAGTCGCAGGTCGTACTACTGTTGGAAGCTCTTGTTCGTGGCGCTGTCCGTATTGCCGGACAAGAAGACTCAGCAATGGCAGACGGAGACCCAAAGCAGTCTATCCGGAGGCAGATTGATCAGCAAGAGCCACCTTCACTACTTGGTCACCTTGGACCGCGGACTGCGAAGAACTTCCTGAGTGTACTCTCCCAGCTCGACGAGCCGTTACAGATAGTGGACATTCAGACTAATGTCTGGAACTTGCTTTCGGCTGTAGTGACATGCAAACAGCAATGGTTCTCTTTGTATCTACTCACTGGTAGCACGCCTCGCGAGTCCATTCGTTCCAGGAAAGACGTGACTCACGACTCACGAAACAAAGCGCTACTTACGCGAGCGCTCGATGCGCTTTCCAACATGGCTCTACCAGATAAAGATGCGAGTGGGCTCTCATGGCCTTTGTATACTGCCATGCTCGAGTTCGTTTCGTCAGCGCAGAACAACTGGTCATGGGCAATGGGCGATCTACGGCAACGCAAAAACTTGATTCAAAATCTACTCACTTTCCTGAAGTGGATGGCCAAGCAGCCCAAACAGCCGAGAATGAGTAACAACAGCGAGACACTTGAACGCTCATTCCAAAACAGGTTTGCATCGTTGGCCTGCGAAGTCATTGCCATGTATCTTCATAGCTCTCGGCAAGTGGGCGACATCACCGTGCTCAAAGATGTTGTGCCAAGTCTGACGTACCTGGAAGACACTGCTTTGGATTTACCTTCTTATAGTACGTCTTTGCATGGCTATCTCAAGCAGAACCTGGAGCAGCAGTACCCAGGTGTCTCGTTAGGTAACCTCAAGCGAACCACATTATACCCGGAGACCTTTGGGCGGGCGTTCTTCTACGATATCAACCTCGCTCAGCAGCTCTTGGGCTTCAACAGCAAGTGGACAGGTCCTAGAGAAGGTACGGGCTTCGCAACTGAGGTAGAAAAGGCCAACTACAACCTCGGACTGGTTGAGTCTCAGGTCCTACTGCTCCAAGGTTGGAAGCTATTGACTCTAGAATTAAGCCAAGTCTTAGCAAAGGATGAGCGAATCGTCAAGGTACTTGTCGGTATTATCCAGAAGTGCATGGTCGCCAACGAACAATCGAATCTCCCGGAAGCGTTGTTTGGCCAGCTCATGGTTCTGCGAGCAGATCTAGCCTTTGCACTATTGAAGAAGCTGGTTGAGGCAAAAGTACGAACGATTGAGGCACGCCAGCTGCTCGCCCCAGTGTGGAACGCTATTCGCACCTCTACGCCCGACTTTGAAAACGTATTTTCGACCGAAGCTGTGCACTACTACCGGTCTTTGCTGCGGATCCTCTACCTTGCCCTTCATTTCCATCTCATCGACGACGCGGATACGTCGAACGAAGCATTTCTCCGCTCCTCCTTCCGCGGCACAATACCCACAAGTCATAACACTTACGCCGAACCCATCTCCACCCAACTACTCGAGATTCTTTCCGATACGGTCGCAAAGGGCTTCCGCAGCCTTGCTACACAACTGCACGCCGAACCCGCATCCGTCTTACCATCCGACTTTGCCCTCGTCACTGCGCTCCTCCAGCGCATCATCGCGATACCAGAGATGTCAAAGTGGCAACAACAAGCAGCTCTTCTCTTCGCCAACAGCAACACTGTGCGCTACGCTACCAGTCTCTTCTCATGGGCCGATCGCCTGACAATATCCCACGACGGAATCGATGACCCCATCTACGGCGAGCTCAGCGTACTATTCCTGCTCTCACTATCAAATATCAAGGCTCTAGCAGAAACCATGGCTGTAGAAGGCATACTCAGCCAACTCAACACGGCAAACATCATGAACTACTACCGTCGCGTCAACGGCATGGGTCCATTTGACAACCCCGCACGCATGTACAGTATCTGGACAAAGGGCATCCTACCACTCTGCCTCAACCTCCTTCTTTCAGTCGGCCCGCCCATCGCAGCAGAAATCTCATCGTTCTTGAACCAGTTTCCCGAGCAACTGGCTCGCTCAGCCCTGAGCATAAACTCCAACCCTTCGTCCCGCACTTCAGCCACAAAGATCACGCTGACCGTCGCGTCGGAAGTACACTCTTTGTCGCTCATCTCCAGTATCCTAGAAAATGTCCGGAAGCAAGGCCCTAAACTGGGTATCCAGGCCAAAGACGTCGCTCTTCTAGACTGGGATAAGGAAGACATCAAAGAGGATGTGGAGAGCTGGCTGAGTCGTAAGAGCGCACTGCGTGAGCGCATCGTCGCAGTCGACGAGCGGGAATTGGACATGTTGAGTAGCAGGAAGGGCCAGGGCGAGGATGCACTAAGTGAACTGGAGATGAGGGTTCTGAGTGAATTGGAAGATGCGGGGCGGTGCCTGGGTGTGGGCATTGGCAATGGAAATGGAAATGGAAATGGAAATGGGAATGGGAATGGGAAGAAATAGAGCAAGTGATGTGGGGGATGGACTGCTAAGATGACATTTGAAAAAGCGCTGGAGTTTAGGAGCGTTTTTTGGGGCTGTTAGTAGTTGCTCATCGTAAGTTACTGCTCCTTTGATGCTTGGACGCTAGATCCTGTGTGCGTGGGGGATTTAGGTAGTGTACTTGTAATGTTATTTTTTTTTTTTTTTTTTTTTTTTTTTTTTTTTTTTTTTTTTTTTTAACCACTCGAGTTTGACCTGTTGCTGTGGTGTGCAAGTGGATTCTTTTGTGGTCTTGGATTCATCTTGCTTTTCATCTCATCTCATCTCATTTCCCATATCAAACTCCTTCCTAAACAAGTAATCTCGACGAAAGAGCATGGATTGTAGCGGCGTCTTTTCTCTATACTGTCTCCCTCACTCCCCCTTCTCCACTGCTCTCTACCCAAAATAAAAAAGTAGAACAATGTAGTCCCAATTCGGCAAGTTTCCCCAACAAAAAGGTGTAGATTACTGCGACTTTTACAACCCTCCTACTAGTCCCACGCCGTCGTCTGAACTGGTTTTGGACTTTTGCAAGTTGTTTGTTGTGTTGCCCCGAATAGGCAGGTTCCAAAACAAAAAAACACAAGCAGGTGTAGATTGCAGCAGCAACTTTCAATGCCTATCCAACAACCACCCAGGGGCAAAAGTGAAGAGTGGTAGTTGTGAGTATTACAGTCACAGACGTTGGGAAACGTATTGTTGACCATACATGTCGATTCAAGACTACTACTGGTCGATACCGACAATGATTCGTAGGATCTATCCCGCTGGTACGTAGAAGATATTGTGATATTATTGTACACAAATACCGTGCATACGCCGTGACACTACCGTCATACCACATCCCATGCTACATATCCATGCCATTACTATGCATCTACCATAGACCAACCGGATTCTGCGTCGGTAAGTTGGGGGGTAACGCCACCAGCCAAGTCGACAAAGCCGCTGTTCTCAGAGTCAGGCTCGGTATCAGACTCGATGTCCATGTCACTATCAATATCAGAGTCGACACCGGATTCCATGGTTTGCTGGGTATTGTGCTCTTCGCGGAGCGCCTTGGTGTAAGTTTCGATATATTCTTGAAGTGAGGTGGTTGGAGAGGCCAGGCGATGGTGCGGTTTGGGTGATTGAGGGCGTGGACGGTGGTCAGATGAGGAAGAGTTCGTTTCTTTATCTGTGGACGGGTCCTCCATAGCCTTTGTTTCGGGGTCCTCTACTTGCGGATTAACTACGATGAATGTCTTCGGATCGATGTTCTCTTCTTCAGGTATCTCCCTTCCTCGCGCGATGAGGTAGAGCTCCTTGATCAGCCCATAGACATGAACAACATTTCCAGACTCTGAGCTAGGCACGACGAAGAATTGGAGAAGCATGCTGACGCCATATAGTAGCATAAAGAGACCAAGGAGAAGCACTAGCTCGTCGTACGGAATAAAGCCCGGGTACCTCATGAACACGAGGCTCATCTGCGCCAGGACGAACAAATTGCCCACGGCTGTGATTACGTCTTTCTCCTCAGTGTTCCACTTGCGGGGAGCTCGAGTGGTCCTCAGAGCGGGATGAATGGAAGCTATCAACGCGAAGGCCGCAAAAAGCATGCTCAGGTACTTTAGACTGAGTTCGACGTGCCACATAGCCGATAGAACCCTATGAATGTTGGTATAGAAAGCATGAAGCTCTTGGGACTGGCGTTCGAGTTTTACGAGGGCTTCTGGTGAAATGCTGACCTTGTCTGAGAGAGCAGAAGTGGGCAGGTAGAAAAGGCGACATGGCTGAGAGGGCTCGCAGCGTAGGGTGAAGCCAAAAGGTACTTCTGGGAGAGGTCGCTGATCATAGCGTATTTTGCTAGTATCAACACTAGCCAGAGCATGCCTAGTGAGGACAGAAGCGTTTGCAGTGGGAACAGCGCTCAAGAAGCGAGTCCAGATCCAACTGGCCTGCTGCCGCATAAAGCCCAGTGCTTTCTCGAGCGTACGACGAGAGCGATAACTGAGGCCCGTCCAACAAGTCAATACGGCTTGTTGTGGAGTTGGGTCCTGTATCACTATCTGCGGTGTGTGCTGGAGCCTCCCGCAGTTCTCCGTCGTCCAGTCCATGACTTGCATGCGGATATTGGGGTACTGAAATCCAAGCCCGAGAAGCTCGTAGTTAGCCTTCTCAAGACCACGGACGAGACAGTTCTCGTGAGTCTCCATGAATCCACGACCCAGCTGGCTAGAGAGGAGCTTATCCAGACGACCGTACAATATTTGCTCGGCATACAGGGTGGTTGACTGGGCCCGGAATTCGTCTAGCGCCCGATCATATCTAGGGTATATAAAGTTTGAGAGATTTATCAGCCCGATGTTGACAGATGTGATGGCCGTACTGAGGTATAAAATGCAAGCCACAAGGAGCAGGACGCGCGGATAGACGGTTTCGAGTTTGACGGGGTATCGAGTCTTCGTCTTGGGGGGCTTGGATCTGGCGGACTGGTTCTTCTGTTGTGACTGGCTTCGAGCAGGCGTAACGCTGCGCTCTGTTCGAGATGCCACGTCGCTAGGGCCCACTATGCTGGACAGCATCTTAGCGCGTGCTGGTGCTTGAGCCTTGTTGTAGGTAGCTTCCGTAGTGCGGGTGTTGTGGTTATGCATCTGCTAGTGCCGAACCTGTGGGATTTTGTGTCGAAGGTGTGTGGCTGAGCGCCTGGCTACGCTATGCTAACCGTACCACAGATGAGGTCGCAAGAAACAAGGGACAGCACGTGCTTGATCAGGCAGCGCTTGATTGAGTTCACCGCACACAGATAATGGCGAAGAACATGGTGCTGTCAGGAGCGGTTTCGGGACGGTCGTAGTAATCACAGTGGACAAAAACGAGAAGCCAGACGAAAGCTCAGTCGTGTCCTGCTGCCCAGTGCCGACTGGAAGGTGCCGTGTAGTGTGCATGCCGACAGGGCCCACACTTGATACCAAATGGACGCAAAGGAAAGTGACACGGTGTTTGGCCGTTGCATCCGTGGACGCTTCTGGTGTTGGAGGTCAGGTTGTGTGGCTTCAAATATCGTGGCGGTGTATACTACTTCTTCCTCTGCGTCCTTTTGCGAGGCGCTTGCCCAATGTCCTCTATATCTACCGCACCTTCCACATCTTCCGCTATCATCTCGCCAGCATCAGCAACCACCGTCTCGTCCTTCACTACCACCTCTTGGTCGCCGCTGGGTGCTTCGACTTTGACAACAGCTTCTTCTTTCTTGACTTTTATCTTCTTAGCTACGACTGCAGAAGGACACAGGCCTCGATCTGCCAGTTTGCAATCACCGCATTTCCTGCCCACAGGCAAGCATATGGTCTGCCCAAAGCCCACAAGCAGATTATTGATGTCATGCCATTTGTCCTTGGGCAGCCACGACTCAAGTGCGGCACGTGTCTGTTCTGGTTGCTGCGTCTTGTGCCAGCCCCATAGGTTGGTGATCCGATGGACGTGAACATCAACCCCAATGCCCTCGGTCTTGCCCCAAGCTGCGCTCAAGGTGAGGTAGCCCATCTTAGGTCCGACACCAGGTAGCGACACAAGTCCTTGGATAGTATCTGGTATATCCGAATTCCACTTGTCTCTCAATATCTCCGCCGTCTGCTTGATGTACTTGGTCTTGAGGTTGTGGAAACCCACTTTGTTGATGAAAGCGTTCAGCGCTGGAGGTTCTAGTGCGAGGACAGACTCGAGATTGAAACCCTGTGTTGTGTTAGCTGTGAACAAGTAGACACCTTGAGTTCAACATACTCCCGGCATCTTCTCCTGCATGCCTCGCATGACAGGCGCTGTCACGGTGTCTTTCGTCTGACTGCTCAGCATCAACGCTACGAGGGTCTGGAACCGTCGATCTCGAGGCGACCTGTTCTTCTCCGCCAGACTCTCGCATCCCATAGTATCCACCGGTGCCATGTTCTCATTCCGCATCTCCCTCGTCAGAGTATACATCTCTTCCCAATTCGCAGGCGGCTCGATCTTGACAGATGCATCGCTACCCTTCGTCTTCTTCGCAGGCGCACGCCGTGCTTTCTTGACCTTTTCGCCTTTCTTCGGCGATGCGATTGTAGCGATAATAGTCTGCTCTACCTCGTGCTTCACAATCGTGGGCGATTCCTGGCCCCTTTTCCTCTTCATTGGCATGCGTCGCGCTTCTCCATCTGAGGCCGAGTCGGCGGGAACTGAGCTCAGCTCTGAACTCGCCCCCGCATTCTCATCGCTGCCTGTCTCTCGTTTGATGGGTTTTGGCGCATTGGTCGCGCTTTGTGTCTGGCGTAATGCTCGTTGCGTGCGACTCGCGGCGAGGATGCGGGACGTGTCGCGGGAAACTCGTGAAGTCCGCATTGTAAGGCCACTTGAAAGCGAGTAAACAGTATACGACAAGCCAGTGATCGTTGCGATAGGCTCTCTGGCCAAGGCTCACGCATCGATGCGTAGCGCGCAGTGACGACGACGAAGACGCGAACCCACAAGTAGCCAATGAGAGCCCTTCGATTTCAGGGGTCTAACGCGACGGCACGTGCAGTGCGACGCCTGTGAGGGCGTCAGGGAGGACTGGATCAGAAGCTCGATTGAAGATACTGCCGCTGCAATCCACGCCTTTGCAACTTACCTAATTAGGAAACCAGTCATCTGAATGCACGTGAGACAGGTGTTGGCTTGTCGACTCCACCTGCCCCTGAGTCAGACCCTGTATATTGGAAGGTAGCTGCTATTCTCGCGATCCTGTCTGCCCTGTCTTTGGCTTTGACCAGAATGCGAGGAACCTGACCCAAAGTATCTGGGCCTGCAACCAATCGTAGGCCTTTTGCATGTTAGCCAAGATGTATAAGCGGAGGGCTGCGCCGAACGGATGGCTCGTGCAGCAAACTATGTAGTTTGGTTCGTGTGGAGACGTCACGACATATCCAGCCACACCACCCGCTGTATACACCTTCTGTCACCCGTGGATTCGCTGTCTCTCCCAACACCAATTGGCAGTATACCACGCATTAGGCCTTCCGAACACACGGCAATCCTGAACATGCTACGCGAGCAAATGAAAGAGGTGGACCTTTTGATTCTGGGCGCTGGCTGGACGTCCACTTTTTTGATCCCCCAATTGGAGGACACCAACATAACTTATGCGGCAACCTCAACTACTGGAAGAGATGGCACGATTCCGTTCAAGTTCGACCCCGATTCTGGCGATGCAGAGCCATACAAGCGCCTTCCTTCTGCGCAAACCGTACTCATCACGTTCCCACTGCTAGGACACTCGCAGTCAAGGACTATTGTCGGTCTTTACCGCTCGGTTCACGGCGCAAAGAACGATTGGGTGCAGCTAGGCTCAACAGGCATCTTCAACAAGGTGCCTAATGACTGGAGCACCGACGACGCGCCGTATGATAAGGAAGACAAGCGGGCTATTGCGGAGGACGAACTACTCTCGCTTCACGGTTGTGTGCTGAATCTATCAGGTATATACGGGGGCGAACGCATCCCCGCCAGATGGCTCCCCCGCATCTGTCAATCAAAAGACGATGTGCGGAAGCGAGGAGCGGTTCATTTCATCCACGGAGAAGATATCGCACGAGCTATAATCGCAACTCATCGGAACTTTACTCCGGGCAAACGCTGGATCATCGCTGACCTGCGTGTCTACGACTGGTACGATCTCATTCTGAGCTTCAGCGCTACGACCGAGCCATCCATGACCAAGGAAGAGCTGGAGACCCGTCAGGAGTTCGCCAAGTGGGTTGGGGAGCTCATGGAAGAGCAGAACATCCGTGCTTTACCGCGGGATATGCATGCATTGGGCCGGAAGCTGGACTCTCGGGGGTTCTGGCACCATCATGGGCTTTGGCCTCGACACAAGCGTCTAGCATAGTGGGTCGGGTCCTCGAGAAATTCAACGTTGGAGTCACGTACCTACGATTCTGACCAGGCCGCGCGTGTCTCTGACGGTCTCGATTGGCTTCAAGGTAGCGTCTGGGTCTCCCATAGTCCAAACTCTGGTCCAGCTGACTATGCTACCACGTTTGTTGGACAATCTCTAGGTTCTCTACTGGCCTCAGCACGAGTGTATGGCTTTACTGTAGTCTCAAGGCCCCGTCCATAGCAGTTCTCGTGATGAAATTGACTCAGGCGAACCAGAGTTACAACGTACCGAAAATTCCAGTCTCTTTTTTCTCTCTTCGCTGCAAAACTCTCTGCTCATTGTGCCTCCCTCTTCTTTTCTTCCTCACTTCAGACCACATAGCCATTCACTGCCACAGGTTTTCGAAAGTCTCTCCAACTACCCAATTCCCTCCCCGAACATACCAACTCAATACCAATCATCCCCTTCCCTTTCACCAACATGTTCTCTTCCGCCAACCCCAGAAGCCAAGGTGACTTCATCTGGTGCGACCACGCGCGCCAGCGCATGAACATCAGCGGCCTAAGACCAAGCTTCAATCCACAACAAGCGAGCATGCCACAGCTCCCTTCTCGTCGGTTGATGGGCATGACACAGCCCGTTCAAACTAGCTCCGGAGCTTATGGTCGCGTTCCTCGGGTTGTATCGCAACCATTATTTTCTTCTCCTGGCGTCGCTGCTACTAATTGCTATCCTACTGGTTCCGTCCCCAACCAGCAATCTTTTCACCACCAGGGCAGGTCACAGCCCGGATATTCTCTCGGCGTCGCTGCTACTAATTGCTATCCTTCTGGTTTCGTCCCCAACCAGCAATCTTTTCACCACCAGGGCAGGTCACAACCCGTGTATCCTCCTGGCGTCGCTGCTACTAATTGCTATCCTTCTGGTTTCGTCCCCAACCAGCATGTGTTTGCTTCTCAGGCCCAGGCCTATGGCGGACAGTATGGCATGAATGCCTTCACGGCACCACAGCAGGGCCAGTATGCGGCTCAGAATCCTGCGAGGACATTCACGCCATACCATCAGGAGGCACAGCAGCAGCAGCAGCAGCAGCAGCGAACAGATTTCGTAGATGCTGCTAGCAACAGTGAGTATTTTGACTTCACTGGAGATGATGAAGAGGTGTATACCACAGCGCCAGCAGCACCACAACCAGCAGAAGCCCCTGAGCTCCCCGCCTCCACTGTCCAAAAAACGGCTCTACCCACCCCTGAGCCCACGCCCTCTGAGCCCTCCACCCCTGAGGCACCCAGCCACCTCAGCGAGCGGCTCAAGCACCTCAAGTTAACCATACACGCGAACTACTACCCCTGCGCATTCCGCCTCCTCCGCAGCTTCGAGTACATGGAGAAAAGGCAGCAGCGCAATTACTGCGCCTTATTCTGGCCTTCCAACGAAGCAGCCCACGCCGATATACTCGACATGGCCACACTCTGTCCGGAGTTCTCCATCATATACGCCCACCGGACCTGGTGGCACGCCATGGAAGCCGAGCCCATGGACGACAAGCAACGCGAAGCCCATGACAAGAAAGTCCTGGAGCAGCGCGCTGAGCTGCAGCGAACTTGCAAGGCTAGGCTGCAGGACAGGCTTAATGAAGAGAGTTTGAGCCAATTCCACCAAGCGCTCACTACCACCAAGGGGAAGAAGAGCAAGGCCGCTCAGGCGGCACGGCAAGAGGAGTACAAGGAGGAAGTCGCAAGGGTGGAGAGAGAGAAGCGAGAGAGGTGGGCGAAGCTAGATCTAGAGCAGGGCTCGGATGCGCCTGCTGCCCCAAAGCGGAAGAGGGTTGATGAGGAGCCTGCTCCTTCTCCTGCTCCTAAGAAAAGAGGGAGACCGAAGAAGGTTAGGGCTGTAGAGGAGGAGGGAGTGGTGAAGGAGAAGAAGAAGCGGGGGAGGCCGAGGAAGATGGTTCAGGTACAGGACCCGGTTCCTGACCATACCGATGAGGCGGAGAATAACGCGGCGCTGGAAGCAGCACTGATTGCTGGCTTGTCCGAGGATGTAGTGGAAGAGGATGAGGATGCCGTGGCCTTGGAAGCGGCACTGGTTGCTGGCTTGTCCGGGGATGCCGAGGGAGAAGACGAGGATGCCGCAGCCTTGGAAGCAGCACTTCTCGCTGGCTTGTCCGAGGATGTCGTGGAAGAAGACGAGGATGCCGCCGCGCTAGAAGCAGCACTTCTCGCTGGCTTGGCGGAGGATGATGTCGAGGAGGAGGAAGCTGCTGTGGAGTTCTCGTGCCAACTACAAGGGCACGAGGAGGAGAGTGGTGTTGCTCCAGCTACGGCTGACGACCTCCCGGCTGCCTTTTGGGACGAGGCTCCGGCGGCTGAGAGTGCTGCGGAGGTAGACAGCCTGTTTGAAGAGCAGGGGGATGTAGAGGAGAGTGGCGGTGATGTCGTCATGGGGGATGACGACGACATAGACGCGTTGTTTGCGGACGATGGTATCGCTGACTATGTGGAGGTGGACGGGTCACCTCAAGAGGAAGTTTACGAGGCGCCAGATGACATCGACGCACTCCTGGCTGAGTTTTTGGCGGCCGATTATGTGGATGGTGGTGTTTTTGAGTTGGACAGCTTCCTTGGTGGGGATGCTGTGAATGATATTGATGCTACGCTAAACAGCAAATTCGACTTTTAGCTAGGCATTTGGAAAAGGCCGTACTAAGAATAGTGCATGCGATGCTCCCAAACCTTCAACTCCACGCTATGCGAATGTACTTGAATGCCGTGAAGGCTAACAAAAAGAGAACAACAAACACTGCTTCTACTGCACCAATCATGCGCCCATGCCTACCTACTCACTCTTCGTAAAGTTACTCTCTAAACCTCAATGTTCTCAAAAGGATCCCGATCCGGCGGTAATCCCCTGTAGATGACACTGCCACTTGCATCCAACCTTGCGTTCACACTCGTAATCCACACGCGCTTGGTAAAGGCACTAGTCCGCTGGATCTCATCCTTAGCAACACCCAGATCATCGTGAGGAATCCAAACGGCTGGTTGAATAGCGCGAGTAGCTGGATGCTGGAAGGAACGTTTGATGAGCTTTTGGCGTGCCTCGGGTTCGATATCGGCGAGCTCGTCGTCGACTTCGTCGAATAGGTTGCCAGCCGGCAAGACCTGTGCTTCTACATCGCGGATGGGTCGTGCAACGTCGTCAAGACCCTTTTTGAGCGTGTTGGTAATTATGTCTAGAGGGTCTTTGCGTTTGTTGTGCTGCTTGTGGTGAGAGTGCGAGTGCGAGTTGGAACTACGACGAGAGCGACCAGCCCAACTGGAGTTGTGGCGACGGTTATCGGGTCGCGGTGACTGTCCGTGGCCAGTGGACGGCATGTTACCATCCAGGTTGCTTAGCTCATATGATCCCGGGCCATAGGATGATTCGCGCTGTTTTCTGTCCTCAAGAAGGTTTTGTTCGTCTAGATGGGCTTGTTCGCGCTCTTCGGCCGTCTGCTGAGCAGTAAGAGATTGATGTTCGTCGTCGTTACGTTCCCACTTGCTGGCCTGCGCTCGCTGCCACTCCTCATCTCTTAAAACCGCTTCATCTTCAAACGTGATTGGCAAGTACGTGAAAAGAGGCCCGAACGCTCTGTTTAGTACGACTTGGAAGAGCACAGTAAATACGCCCATTATGATCATGACGATACCCTGAGGGAAACAAGATTGTGCCCCCTGCTCGTCTTCCTGCAGGAAGAACAAGCCAACCATGCAGAGCTCAAGGAAGTAAAGTCCGGTGAACAGTTGATTAACAGCTTTCGGGAAGATGAGGCCGTTGGTTTCGGCCTTAGCGTAGCTAACGTAGATCATCTGATACCGGTAGGTGAACCAGAAGAGGCTGAATGTGATCAACATCATGATCAGGATCAAAGGTGCGACTACGGAATAGATGAGGCCTGCGGGCTGTTAGCTAATACGGATAGCATGTAATTCTTGAACTTACCAATGGCGGCAAGGTTGGTGTACACCGGAATCATAGTACCCCAGTTGATACCAGGTCTTTGCAACACTCTTGACACCTTCTCTCGTGGTGTTGTGTCGAGGAAACGAAGGAAGATGATAACGACGACAGCACCAATCTGTAGCAAAGTACCAGAACTAATACTGAGCGCTTGCAGAATCATGTAAGAGAAGAAGTAGTTGGCGGCCTTGGGGAGATTCTGCGCCAACGTCTGCGGCACACTGAGCGGATCATTGACAAGGTCGTCGATGGTTGAGGTGATACCTGTCGAGATCGATACCACTAAGAATAATTGAACAAAGACGAAGGCGAAGTAAAAGTTTTGCACGAGCAACTCGCGTTCACCCGATGTTGTCGTACCGGTAAGGCCAGCCAGGAATCTCAGAAGTATAGGTAGTACAGCAAAGAGAATGGCCAAGAAGACTGGTGGAAGCACACCCTGTACCAGACTTACTACCCAATCAGGAAGTTTGTTGATGAAGCCTAGCCAAGGCAACGCTTCGGTCAAGGTGTCGACCTGGGACAGAGCTCCCGTGAAACTGACGGGAATACCCCAGAAGACGACAAGTCCGGCGATGAGCAGAATGATTCCGAACATGCGCAAGTAACGCTCCCACCACTTCATAGTCAAGTTGTCCCAGAGCACATAGTTGGGGTTTACCTCCACAGTTCGCGGATTCATCTGCCTTGGGATATGGTAGGTCAATGACTGACAGGCCATATGCGCCGCGACCTGATGGTTGAATTGAATAAAGGCCGAGTTCATCAGCGGGAAGCGTTCTGAGTGGGCCTGATCGTCGGCAATCTCAGCGTTGAGACGAGCGAGTTCCTTGCGGCAATGATAGATTTTGTCCACCTTCTTGCCGATCAGCGGAAGGGACGGCCACCACGAGACATTAAAAATCGGTAGGCGCATCGTTTCTCTGTCTTTTGGCTTCATGTATTTTCTCCATAGAGCATCCTCGCCATCCTCTTCCATAGACTCGTCATACAATCCCGAGAGATCATACTTGATTTTACTGGGATCCTTGACCTCTAATGGCAGCTCTTCTCCCTCTTTCTCGAATGGCTTGGGACTTATGAAGTCACCCTGACCAACGTAGACAGCCTTGAGCTTATTAAAGGGGTGCTTCCATCCAGGCTTGATGGGCTTTTTTTCTTTGGTATCAGTCTGAGCTGCGGGTGCTTTCAAGTCTATCTTGGGAGAATTCAGCTCGGTTGTAGTACCGTCTGAGGCATGAGTTTCCTTGTTGGCCAGAGGAGTATGGGTGTCAGAACTAGCCCCCCTATGATGGAAGTCGGCAGAGGTCGGCGATGATCCTGGCACCTCATCAGGACCGTCGAAGTTTGCTTGTGCTTGCTCAGATGCCAGTGCTTGGCTAGCCTGACGAGGCTTTGTGCCAAAAACACCACGCACTCCACCGTAGACCTTTTTGTTGAAGCGATCAACACCATGACCGACATCGCGGAAGCCTTCACCGACAGCGTGCATACCTTCGCCTAAGAACTGCATCGGAATCATGCCGCGCTTGCGATTTGGTGAGGTCGATCGTGAAGAGGATTTAGAAGACGAGGGGGACTCTTCAAGGACCTTTTGGAGTTGTTGCTCGATCTCGTGGGGATTACCAGCGTCGACACCTGGATCATGGGTCTCCTGGTTGATTGTGTGGTTTTCGATAGCTATGTCGTGCTTCTTCTCGTTTCTCGACCTCTTCTTCTTCCCTGCTGCCTTTGCTGCCTTCTCCTCCATCTTCTTGTGCTTCTTGTTGCATGTAATGATGAGGTTCGTTTCGGCAGCTTCGAGGGCCCTTGCGATCTTGGTTCGGTCGTTGACCTTGTCCATCAGATCGTCGTAGTTGCGGTTTATCCAGATATCCTTGATACCACCGGGGAAGACGTCGTAGAGGGCGTCGAGGGCCGGGGCTGTCAGCCATTTCTCAGGAATGCTTTGCACAAGAATGGTGGTGGCAGATGCTAGAATGCGGTGTTCTGGTCGGGTAAGGACGGTCTGCCTGAGGCGCACGAATTGCCTCAGGGCCAAGTAGAAATTGAAGCACACCCAGCACACGACTAGTACGGCAATGACACAATGTGCCCACAAGCGATGTCGCTTATTTGGAAAGGCTACGTTGGGCCAAGCGAACGAGTCCAAGCCAGAGACGCCGGGCTCGTCGCCGTTGCGATTAATGGGTAGGAGGATAGGTAGGATGATGATTGTCATGGGTATGAATATGCGGAGTAGGAGCTGTAGGTATTGGAGGAAGAGGTAGCCATCGACGCCAGCAATGCGGATGAGTTCGTTGTCGCTAATCGTGAAAACATTCTTAAAGGACTCGATAGCGGTCGTGGGGGCTGCGATGCGCTTTGCTAGAGGTACGTAGGCGGTCTTGTAGTAGCTGCTTCTTGTTAGTGCCTGTCGGTAATGGGTGAGGTGGGAGTGTTCCATACTAGATCTTGTGGAACAGACTCTGTCGCGCAGCCGCCTTGTCGTCCTCGACCTTCTTGGGTCTTTTCTTGTGTAGTTTCCAATTGCCACTGAGAATCAAGAAAATACCAATCTGGACGCCGAAGATGACTGCTGCAGTCGACAGCGACGCGGCGAAGTTCTCGATACTCTGATTTTCTTTTCGCTGAGCAGAGCCCGCGGCGGTAGTTGACTCTGGCGAAGCCGAGGGGTCGGACATGGCTCAGAGTAGTGCAGGTCGCGTAAGTGGTGGAGTTGTAAATCGGAACCCCTTGTCTTAAGCTCTGGTTGCCATGGAAGAAAAGTAGGGAGGAGCAGCCGCTGCTGTGTGCGGTTGCAACGTGAGGAGAATATTATTAGTAGGGTAGTAGAATCGCAAAAAAGTCGGTGAATTCAGACAAGGAAAGAAGAAGGTTTGAAAGGCTTTGATTACCGATTCACGGGTGACTGGGGTAGTCGACGTGTTTCAAGCCTTACATTCCCTGATGTGCGCTCCGTCGGTGGCTTGGCAGCGTCACTGGCGCCAACTGGTGCGCTACCCTGCTAGCCGCCCGCCGTTTGAGCCAAACAGTCGCTGGCTTTGTTGTGAATCTGAAACTGCTGGTAGACGTTTTGTGAATGGTCGCTTCTCCCATTTTGGCTAGCACACGCTACGATTGTTGCGCTGAACAGATGTTTTTTTCCAACATGAGCTTCATACCAAGACCCGGCCTTGTGGGTGAGGGACAGGGAGCATTAAGATTGTGGCGCTGTGGCACCGACGTGGACCCGATCTGAGCCTCTCACCCCGTACTATGACGTTGCTCCTACCAGAAATCGCTCCACGCTATTCGCAAAAAAAACTGAACAGGTGGCCTGAGCTCAGGCCACAACCCTCATGAGAAGCCGAACATCTGCAAATGTTAGTATCGCGACGCTCTATCCTAGCACTAATACTCTATATTTTTGAAATATAAAAAGCGCAAATTACTTGCAACACCTTAAAGATAAGTTCTTGAAAGCTATATTTTAACTTTCTGCGTTGTGCGTTCTTTTACGACCAGAACTAGGACTCGTAGAAAGGTCTTTATGAAACGTCGACCTACTTAAGAGGAGGACCCGACGACCACTAGCAGTCACGTAATTGCTTAGCACTTAGCACTCTTAGCACTACTAAGTGACATTAATTAAACTACGGAACTACTTAGTGCTTAGTGCTTTTAGTACTACTAAGTATACTAAGCAGAGAACACACTTACTAGTATTTAGTAATAAACAATAACGTGGTTCACAAGCGAGCAAGTGTATCCTCACCAGCGCGTTAACGTCGACACAAAAACGCGAGATGCCTCAACAACACAACGCCTAATCTAATTTTACTTAAGCAGATCTACAGTATCCGTGCGCCAGTTGCACACGGTCACCAGTTGCACACCCCCACCACCACAACAACAAAACTTCAACGCGTCATAACTCAACGACCATGGATCCAATTCAAGAAGCGATTGCAGAAATCGAATCGCGCGATCTAGAAGAACAATTCTCGTACTAACAAATTGCTAAAAAGTATAGCGTAGAACAAACAACGCTAATAAGACAACACAAACACTAAAACAACGACTATAGCGTACGCAACTAATCCCTCCACCTAGAATATAAAGCTAAGCTTATATAATACATAGAAATGCTTACTAAATAACGTTTACTACCTACAAAAACAATAATACAACAGTTTACTAGTTAGTTAGCTAGCAAGCTAGTCTTTAAAAGCTAGGTTTCTTAGTTCCTCTGCCAGCATCTTAACTATCTTATCTCTTACTTAGGCAAAGCTATAGCTAAAGAGCGTACTAAAGCTAATTTAGGGGCTAAGTACAACTTGTATTTTAAGCTTTTATATAAAAAGATAGAAGAGTACAATATACAACCTACTTATATATTTAATATAAATAAAAAGAGATTTTAACTTAGCTAAGTTAGTAATACAAAACGTATATTTAGCAGAAGACTTTATAAGTAAAAAAAGGCAAGGCAAGCACTTAAAAATAGCTTAAGTAAGTAAATAATAGTAATAGCTTATATTTGTTTAAATAGTAAAGCTTTAAGTCTAACTCTTATTTTCTAAGAAGCTAATAGAGCTGTTTAATTAAGCTAAGTTAAAGCTATATAAGTAAGAAAATACTTAGTATTTACTACATTATTACTTTTTAGCTAGAGCAACAATAATATTAAGTTAGCTTAGCTTAAACAAGTGTTTAAGAGAGAAACTAGACAGCATGCTTTAACTAGGTATTAATTACTACTTTTTAACAGCTACAGATTTTATATAACTATAGATTTTATTAAGTATTATAACAATAATAAAATCTTCTTATTTATATTTCTACCTTACGCTACCTATATACTTTCACTACTTAATATAGTAATAATTAAATCTCTTATAATACCTTACTAAACTTAGTTAATAGAATACTTTTAAGACAGCTAGAAGTTACTTAATTTAACTAAAAGAGACTTCTTCCTGCTTTTCTAGAAGGCTTAGTATAGCGTATTTAAACTTTTACTTATTAAAAGGTTATTTAAAGCTACTAGTATATACCTAGCTAACCTAGACGTTATACTTAAGAAGTTTCTTAAAAAAGCTTTAGATTCTAACAGCAGCTAGTTAGTTCTTTTTAGTAAAAATTAGCTTAAGCTTAAGTTAATTACACGCTGTAAGGTAAAAAATTAAAGCAGTAAAAATATTAAGAAGCTTTAATAAAGTTTGTGCTATATTATAGCTTAAAACAGTATACTTGATAAAAAAATTAGGGGCCTTAAGTAGTCTCTAGCTATTAAGAAGAGGCAACTAAAGTAGTCCTTTACCCTCTAGCTTAATAAGGACAAGGTTTACTATAAAGAAGCCAAACTGTAGTTGCCTAGGAGTGTACAACAAGCTCGCGATTATTAAGCATTATAAAAATAATAATTAAAGCTTAAAAAGCTTTAAAAAGCTAAGTAAGCTAAAATTAAGAAGGCAGCTTATAATTATAAAGCTTAACTTAAAGCCGCAAAGTGTGTAGAGCTTAAAAGACAGGCAGATAAAAAAAAGAAAGAAGAAGCTGCAAAACAGGCTAAAAAACAACACTAGCAGCTTATTAATAATACTAAAAAGCTTATAAAACTTTCCTAAAAGAGTAAGCGCAAGAATTTATAACCTTACACGCTAGCTACAAAGCGTTAAAAGCGTAGTAGTGTTGCTCTAGCTGTAGTAGGAGCCGCAAGGGTTGCACGAGCTGCTCTACCGCGTAGTTAACAGCAACGACTAATAACGCCCTCTAAAAAAATATCTAAATAAGCTAAGACTTTTGTAGGCCTATACATAGTATAATCCTAGCTTTGCGCAATTTTATTACAATTTGTGGTGGCTCTACAACCTGATCTTTTTAAATATATTGTTGTTTGTTGAGGTGTGCAACTGGCGACTATGTGCAACTGGCGCACGGATACTGTACAGCTTGCGCTTTTTGATATTAATTCTTAATACATCTAAAGTAGTTATTATGCTACTAGAATTGAAAATCTTTCTAAATTTACTCTTAAGCATTAACGCGCTAGGAAATACCTTTAACACAACTGCAAACTAAATATAAAGCGCCTTAATAAGCTAAAAAAAAAGCTGTAGTTAAGCGTATATTTAAAAAGTCTGCATAAGAATCTGCGCTTATAAAGCCTAATATTTAGGTAATAGCTAATAAACTGTTAAATAAGCACGCTAGCAACTTTACTAATAAAAACTAAATTAAAAAATTTATTAAGTAAACTTTTAAGCTTTGTAAGCGCTAGAGCTGTTTTTATAATTACTAGTAAGCCGCCTGCAAGGACCTAGTAGCTATTTAGCACTAGGTTGACTTAGTCTAGGCAACAAAGCAGAAGTAGGGTATTATTAATAATAATATCTATAACGTAGTTCACAAGCGAGCGGGCCACCTAAGCGAGCAGGCTACTTTTCTTATACGCTCGACCTGCGCAACATTTTAACAAGCTACTAACATAATAAATTTGAAATTGTAATAAGCTAATCTATTCTTTAGAAGCCTTGCTATTACTATCTAACTTAATTTTAACTATACAAGTACGCGCGTTGTGCCTAGTTCTCTTATAACGCCTGCAGTGCCTTGCACTACACACTCTCTATATAAGTACTTTGCTACTTTTACGCTAGCTACGCTCTAGCTTAGTAATTAAGTCCTTTACTTTATTAATTGTTAAAAACTTTTTAGTTTAAATATATTATTACTTCTAGCTTTTATACTTTATAAGCTTCTTATTTATATTTTGTATATGCGCCTATTTTTTTTATAATAATACTATAAAATATACTATTTATTATGCTCTTTTACTTAGCTATTAAACCTGCTTATTTAATAAAATTATAAAAGACTTAAGGCAGTTTTTTATTCTTTATTTAATAAGTATACTCTGCGCTTTAAATTTGTAGGCCTTACTAAGTATTTTTAGCTCCTATACAGTGTATATACGTAGTAGTAGTATTAGCGTTTATAATTATATATTAAGCTTTAATATTACAACATTCAAGTTATATAAAACTAATCTAGCACTTTAAAAGCTAGCGTAGATATTATTTTTAGTAAAAGCTTACTTAAACGCTTTTTTAAACGCTAGTAAAAAAGTTTTTTATTAATAAAGTTAATATAGTTGCGTACTAAGCTTAAAATAATATTACTATACTTATACTTTAATAGCAAGAAACATGCAATATTCAAAAGTTATAGTAAGTAAAATAAATAAAAAAGTATATAAAATTAAATAATATTCTTTTTTTTATAGTGCTTCTAGAATTTAGCTAAACTATAGCTATTATAGCTATTAATTATTAGTAGCTTATACTTTTTAATAGTCTGCTGCTTTATATACTTATTAAAGTACTTTAGCTACATAAGAGTAAGCTAATTATTTATTTTACTATTAAAGCTTACTTTAAGAATTTAATTACTAAGTAAATTTTTAAACTAAGTATTAATAAGTACTTTACTTACAAATACTACAAAAAGTATAAGTACTTATTTTATAGTAGTAATGCCTTAAATTATAGTAACTTACTTATAGTTCTTTAGCTAGACTTTTTTTTTTTACTTAATTAGTTCTACTTTATAATTACTGTTTATAATTATATTTTACTTATTATAAAGCTAGTCTTGTTAAAGTTATAAATATTATTATTAAAAATACTCTACTTTTGTTTTGTATCTTATACTAAGTTAGACAAGCGCTAAATAATTACTATATCTTTATACCTAGCTTACTAATAGTTGTATAAATAGCTTTAGACTTTTTTAAGCTTAGAAGTCTACTTAATAAAGTTGTTAACCTAGTTTTTACTAACAGCTTTGCTGCTGCGCTTACGCAGTAGTTTATTAGCTATATTATATATAGTACTTTTTGTATAGGCAAATCTACGCTTTAACTTATTTAGTATATATTAGACTATTACCTTCTCTTCTAGTTTATTTATTTTCTTTTAATTTAGCTTACAATTGCGTTGTATACGTTATTTAGCACGTTAGTACTATATTATTGCTTAAGGAGTGTTATAGATTGCTGTAGCGCGTCGTCTGTTTTCTACGCGTTAGGAATTAATATTAGAGATAGCAAGTAATATATTAGCTTTAGTATAGGCTGTATTCTAATTGCGTTGTTAAGCTATTACGCGCAGTTAACGCGCAGGTCGAGCGCATGAGAAAAGTAGCCCGCTCGCTTAGGTAGCCCGCTCGCTTGTGAACCACGTTACCTTTAATAAAAATAGCTTTACAATAAGTAGATTTCTATTGTAGTTGGTTGTTATAAGGTTAAAAAGATAAAGTAGAAGAAAGTAAATATAGCTAGGTAACTAAAAGTAAGTTACTATAATCTAAGGCGTAAGCGCGTTAAGTTACTAAACACTACTTTTTATTGTCTTTATAGGCAAAGTGCTTATTAACGTCTAGTTTAAAAACTTGCCTACTAACTATGTTCTTTAAGTTAATTTTGATAGTTAATATAAACAATTAGGTTACTTTTGCCTAGTTAGAGCACTTTAATACCTTTACAAAGTGCTATACTATAAGTAGGTATTAACTACTTATTATTAATAGCTATAAGAACTACAGTAGGGTGACATTGAAAAAGAGACTTTTGAAAAGTCATGCTTTTTAAAGCTCTATATATAATCAACTAGAGATGCTAGAACTATAAATTTTAGAGTTTTGAAAAGCCAAGAACCGTTTTTTAAAATTAGGCTATTAGTCAGCCTGCTTAGTAAGCGTAATGGGAAACATAAGAAACAGTAAAAACAGCTAATAAAAACAACCTTAATAAATGTAGCTACAACTTCATATTCACAGTATTTTATTAGCTAAAAGTGTTAAGTGTTATATAGAAGTGTAAGATCTAAGATGAATTTATATTAAAAAATATTGTAATCATTAGTAGAGAAGTTAGATAAGGAAATTAATTTTTGAGGTTTTTATATATTAAAGTAGCTAAAACTAGTAACTAGTACTTAGTACACCAACCTTAGTAGCTTTAACAGCTAAATAACGCCAAAATAAAGAATTATTACAATCGTTAATCGCCTGTTCTAGTGTAAAGTCCTACTCTTCTAAAATTGCCTTGATAAATAATTCTACTACTTTAACGCTTTTACTTGTGCCTAAAGAGGCAATAGGCCTTTTAACTAGCGTAATTTTAAGTAAACTCTATACCTTTTCTATAAGATTTAAACTTAGGCTATAGGCAAGATGCTTAAAAAGAGGAATTCTATTTCTAGAAAACTAGGCGATAACTTGTAGCGTTTTATGGATCTTGGCGTTATTCTGCTAAACCTTCTAGCCCAAATTCAATTAGCTATAAGCTTTTTAAACAAAAAACAATATCAAAAAGACATGAAGTAATTACAAAGTTATAGCCTTTAAAAGTAAAAAAGTAGAGATGTTGTACTTACTTCTTTTAAAAAAAGGTTTAACAGTAGGATTTGAATCGTAGGTTGATTGTAGATTCCAGGTGTGATTTTGAGCACCTGGATCCTGTGGAGAAACAGCTAAGTAGCTTAATCTCCAACAGAAACTTCTTTTAAATATTAAGTATTCTAAAAAGTTATAGTATCTTTGAGTAATCTAGTTATATATAACTTAAATCTATGTCTTAGCTAAATAGCCCTCTAAACAGAGAAAGAAATATCGCAAGCTATATCTTAGTTAACGTAAAGCACTAGTAAGCCGGCTACTTTTTCTTGGCATCGCGATCACCACGTACGAAGTGCAATGCAATCTGAAAACAAGCCTAACTTATTATATAAAGAAAACAGAATTAATTTTGCTTTTTAGGCTTATAACTTAGGCTAATTGAAGGGCCTGCAACGCGCTGCTGCAGCCTTTAGCGTACAGCATTAGCAGCTTTCTAATTAGCTTTATAGAATTATAAATTAATGCTAAACACAGCCTAGAATCTTGAAGCTTACTATAATAGAGAATCAAACTGTTGTACAATACATCCTTAACCTAAATGCGTAAGGATTTGCCCTCTAGCTTTATAAAGTAGTAGATATTGCAAATAAACGACTAGCTATACATAGTAAGACACTTATTAGTAAGGACTAGGCAAAGCGCTTTGTTTAGTATATAAAGAAGCTTAAGGTAGCTTTTAACTAAGTAAAGAATTAATAGAAAATACTTTAAAAAAAACGTAGATATTATTAGCGCCTAGTTTAAGCTTGTACAAGAGACAAAAGCTAAGTATAAAGTTTTTAATAATAATATTTATAACTTCAATAAGATAGGCTTCTACATAGGCGTTATTAGCCTAATAAAAGTAGTGATAAGTTTTAAGTATTATAGAAGACTAAAACTTGTCTAGCTAGGTAGTTAAAGGTAGGTTATATTTATCTAAAGTATTTACGCTGCTAAGTATATTACTTTACCCTTTATTATTTATAAAGAACGCGTTTATATTTTAGTATAGTACAAGGAGGCTTTAATACTGCATAACTAGAAGCTCTCTATATCTTAGAATAGCTAGACAAATAAGTAGCTTAGTTTTAAGTAGTTAAAGCACTTTAATAAGTATATAAAGTTGTAGTAAGTAGAGCTATACAAGCTACTGATCTTAAATAGCTATTAAAGCTACTTTAACTAGAATTGTAAGAACGAATACTTGAAATAAAAAATCTTAACTCTTTATATTCTATTTATTTATTGCATATACTTTAGCTACTTAACATAGTATAGTTTTTACTATTAAAGCTAAAGTACTCTTAACGCGTATAAGACTTAGCACGCTAACGCGTTTACTATATTTATAAAAAAGTCTTTTTCTTTACTTTTAAGAATGCGTTTTTTAATGTATTTATGTATAAAAACTATAAAGAAGTTTTTAAGGTAGTAGAACTAGTTTCTATTAACGCGTAAAGAGTTCTTAATTACTTTAAAGTTTACTTTTGTACGCTACTACTAGTTGCCTTACTAGCAACGCTCTAGTAGTCTAAAACACTAAGTAATATGTATAAATTAAAATTGTAGCTAAAGCTTATTAAGAATTCTTTATATCATTACTAATAAGTGCTTAAAAAGGTTTATAAAAGCTTATTTAAGGAGCTAAAGAAATGCTGTATAAAAGTGTTTTTATTTAAAGCCTGTATATAAGAGCTTAAAAAGCAAGTAGCAGAGTTAATAAGGCGTAAAGGGCGCAAAAGGAAGCGAACTTAAATAGGCAGTATAATAGAGTTTAGTGCAAGTACATTGCAGGTAGCTAAAAGTACTTTTGCTACTTATATAACGTCAAAGAAGGGTAGTAGTAGAATTAGTTAACAAAGAACTTAGCTAGCTTAACAACGCTGTAGTAATTATAGAGAGACTAGACACAACGCTTGTACGTGTTAGAAAGATGCAAAAGAAAATTCTAAATCTAATGTAGCTACGTTGTACGAAGAATCTGTAGAAGATGTAGAGTAATTTCATATTTTGTACGTGTTGTTCGCGATGCCAAGAAAAAGTAGCCGGCTTACTAGAGTGGCCAGCTCACTAGTGCTTTACGTTAGCAGGCTAGCTATATATAAATTAAAATACTAAAAAAAATACTAGATTTTCTAAAGATATTTTAAACTGAACTAAAATAGCTTTAACTCACTTATATCTGTAGTAGACATCTATTCCTTACTAAGTTACTTATTTCTTCTCTTTTAGACGTATTCTTGCCTAGCGCCGTGTTCACGCTCAATAGAAGACTTGTTAGAAAATTTAACTTTTTTAAAGTTAATATTTTCTAATATTTTTATAGTCTTCCTAGCGTATTTTTATAATGTAAAGCTCTATTCATGTTTAAAATTGATTTTTTTTATAGTGAAAATAGAATATCTCTCTGCCTTTAATAAGCGTTGTAAGCTTCTAGAAAAAAAAGCTAAACAAGTTTTTCTCAGAGTATGCTTATTTATTTTCTTAGAGCTTGTTTTTAAGTTTCTATTAACTACTTAAATAGCTTGTTTAGAGACTTTAGCAGAGCGGCCTAGATTAGGCTAAGAAAGAAGTTAATAGATCATTTTTTCCTTTTTAATATATTAAATAGTGTTATAAATAGATTGAAAAAGCTTTTTTAGTATAGTACTTATAGCATTAATAGTATTCTATTATAAAGGTAGAGAGTGAACTTCTTTTTTAAACTTTAAAAGTTTAACTAACATAAAGAGATAATAGAGAAGAAAAAATATCAGGATAGAAAAAGATTATTATATAAATTAACGCTAAAAAAAGCTGATATAATCTTGGCGTACTTTTTTAGCATACATTTTTTTATATCTTTATTTTTTAAGGTGTTAAAGGTGGTGGTTGTTGTTGTAGTTAAAATAGAGTTTCTAGAAAAGTAAAAAGTAGCTACTTGTAACGGCGCAGGCAAGACTTACGGATTAGTATCGGCAGAAGAGATCACGGCAAGGCATATAGGAGTGCGTTGTGATCCTTTAAATAAAACACCTATAGGCCTTGTACAAAAGGATATTAAAAATCTACAGAGCAACTATAGGTCCTAAGCTGTCTTTATACCTGCAATCTAGGCTAGGACTAGAGTAAGTCTAACACAGATAAGATCCTAAGATAACAGTAAGGATAATAGAGTTGTAACGTGTTTGTTACACTACCCCCCTTCTTAGTTGTTAGCTAGTCCTGTAGCTATATATATTTTTTTACATATTTGTTATTTGTTTGTTATTAACTTTATAACGTCTTTTATTGTTGTTGTAGACTTCTAATAGGCAGTTACCGCGACTTTAACCTAGAGCAGTATTAGGCTAGCCTTAAGCGTTTGCTGTTTTAATATTATAACAACACGTTATGTCTAATTTTTCTGCTTCTCTAAAACACTACACACATATACACACACACACACATATATATATATATACATATATACTATGCTGCTACATTGCCCCCTAGGGGTTTTACTAAAGGCGTATTGCTTTATTTACTTACAGTTAGTGCGCGCTTTTGCGTAAGGCACTCTTAGAGTTAAATATTAGTTTAACTTTAAGACGTCTAAAAAATGCGCTTACTGCGTACAGCAAAAAGAGAAGTGCTCTTTTATAAGTTTAATATATTTTACTTCTTTAAACTTAAAGTTAACTTAGATAAGTGCTAAAGTATATTAAAAGGGAGTTTCTTAAACTTTTTACTACTATAAACCTCCTTGCTGCTGCAGAGAATAAAGAGGATTTAGTAAAGAACTACTTCCCTGCTAAAGAGTAGGTGCAGGCAGCAGCTTTTGTTCTAGCTAGAAAGGTCTAAGTAATAAAAAGCTAAGAGAAAGAGCTATTTATAGCTTTAATCTTAGTTTTAACTTACTAGGTCTTCTTAGAGATCTAGGATACTGTCTGTTTACTAGATAGCTAAGTTACCTTTTTAAAGGCTTTTACTTGCTAGGGCAGAACTAGCAGTAGTAGTCTAGTTGCTCCGCCAGGGAAGGAGGACAATAAGTAGCGCTTTTAGAGGGAGGCAGGAGAAAAGGAGAAAAGTAGTAAGCTTTCCTCTAGCTTCTCCTTCTTTTATAGGGAAGAGGAGCGATCCTTTTTAAATCTTTAAGTAAAGGTAAGAGGAGGGGAAGGCAGAGTTAGTAGTAGTTTAGAAGTAGCCTAGTTGTTTTACTAAATACTTATTAAAAGAATTTTTTTTTCTTATATTTTATTATCTTGCAGTAAAGTTATATCCTCTTTTTTTTACTTTTAGGCTATAATCTACTTTACTAAGGACCTTAAAAGACCTAGACGTGTAAAGTTTTTCTTATAGAAGGCTTTAAGTTTATAAGAAGCTTTTATAAAATTTAAAGCTAGGTACTAAGTTAAGTTTAGATTGTATTTAACCTAGCTAATATAGTATTTTAACTTTAAGTAATATACTTTGCTAGTAAGAATTTTATTAACTTTCTATTCTTTTACGATTTAAATTAAAGTAGAAGCTAGCTTAAGAGCTATATATTTAAGAAGTAGGTTTTAAGGATTTTTGTATAATAGTTTTAGTGCAAAGATATTGTAAATCTAAGACTTTTCTAGTAACTTAAAGTAGTATAAATAACTAACTTTTTTAAGAACTTTAAAGAGTTCTTTTTATTTAGCTAATAGTTTTTAGCTTAAGTAATTAGTTGCGAGGTTCTTTATGTCTAGAAAGACCTTATCTTTAACTTTTTAATTAATTAGGTAGTAGTAATAGTTTACTATAGTTTGTATTTAATTTTAAGCTTTTTTTTAAAGAGGTTTGTGCTGTTTTTTAAATATTATATATCTAGGTAGCTAAGGCTAACACGTTCTTGTAATTTATTTTATTAGTTAAAGTAAGAGTGTTAGCTAGCTGCTTCTAGTTCTAGCTCTGTCTAAGATTAAATTTGTAAAGGATCTAATACAAGGACATGCCTAGGGCAGAATAGAATAAAAAAATTTGTGCTCTATTAATTAGAGGTAGTAGTTTACTCTAGTTGTCTTAGTAGTAGATTACAAACAGCTAAAGCCTCTAGTCAATATATTTATATATAATTTTTGTTTTACTAGTAGTTTTTGTGTAGTAGGCTGTTAATAGTTTAACCTTAATACTTAAGATTTAATAGAACTTAAACTAGAAACTAAATATAAACTAAGGTCCTTAGTTAAAGATTATAGTATTAGGTGTATAGCTAAATTAGTATACTTATTAAATAAATAATCTAGCTATACCCCTTGCGTTATTTATTTTATAATAAAAGATAAAAATAGCCTGTTTAAATAAACAATTAATTACAACTATAATTTAATTATAACTAGCTTTATTTAGTCAGAATTTTTTAAAGTGAATACATAAGTATTGCATTAGATAATTAAGAATTAGTAGGAAGTAAATTATCTTAAGAATTTAGGTCTGTCTTAGATGTGCCTTGCAATAGGCTATGCAGTTCTGCATATACCTTTTATAGGTAGCCTTTATACTTTTTTAGTAATATTTTAAAGTAATTAACTAATAAGTTTTAATAGCGCTAGAGTAAGTAAAGGAAACTTAGTTGTCTGCCTTTTAAATTATCTAGGTATAGAGTATAAAATTAAGCAGTATATAAAGGCAGTTTAAGTATAAGAGTAATTTATTTTTAATCTAGTACTTATTTAGTAATAAGTTATAATTTTTTTTAAACGCAGTGCAGTTTGTTAATAAGACAGATTTAATTAATTTTAGTAAATTTAGAGTTATAAGCTTTAAAGTAACTTTAACTACACGTAGAGATAAAATCTAAGCGTAAAGTTAAGTAATATAAGTAAAAGTAAAGTTAAAGTTGATTTAGTTGTCTAGTTAGTGTAGTCTAAGTAGAACTTGTAAACAATTATTAGTTTTAGCAGACTTTAGGTTTCTTATATTTTACTTACGCCGCGAAAAAATATCCGCGTAGGCGTTATTCTTCCTAAGGGTGTATTAGATGTAGAAGAAAAATAGGGCAAGTTCCTTAGCTTAATATACTTGCCTAGCGTTTAGGACCTTTGTAGTTATAAAGTACTTAAGTAAATAACAGTCTAAATACACGTTAATTCTAAAGTAGGCTAATGCTAATTTAGCTTACCACTTACTAAATACTATAATAATAGTAAAAAGTTTCTTATTGTCAACTTCCTAATTTAGTTTAAACCTAAATAGGACCTTACTAAAGAACGCTACTAGACTTTATTTCTTATCTAGTTGTTTCTAAGAAAGTATGCCTATAATAACACTATCTAATACGTTAGTCTCTACTTTAGTATTATATTTAAGGTAATAATAGTATAAAGTAGAAATTTCTAATAATGTAGCTTTTAACCTTCTAAAGACCTCCTTATAATTTAAATCTTATGTAAATAGCTTTAAAGGGCTTTAGAGTGCAAGAAGTAGTTTAGCAATTTATAAGTATTTTAGTACAAATTGCTAGTAGAACCTTGTAAACCTAAGGAATAATTTTATACCTATAAAAGTAGTAGGTTATGCCTAGTTATTAAGAGGTTCTACCTTGTTAAGATCTACTTCTAGCTCTTAGTTTATTAAGATATAGCTTAGGTACTTTATTCTTGTAATGCTCTTCTTAATATTAACTTAGAGGCCTGCTTACTATAGTCTTTCTAGTACTTTTTGTACGTAGAGAACATGTTCTGCCTCTAATTTGTAGTAGATAAGGATGTCGTCTAAGTAAACTATATAGAAGTTATTAAAATACTTAATTAGGACATTGTTTATGTAACGTTAATAAGTAGCAGGGCTGTTACATAATCTAAATAGTAGTACTTTAGACTTATACGTTCTGTATTAGGTCTAAAAAGTAGTATACTTCTTAGAGTCTAAGTCTATTCTAATCTTGTTAAAAGCCGCGTGTATGTCTAACTTAGTAAAATACTAGGCTCTATGCGTACGAGCTAATAGCTTATTAATACACAGAATTAAATATAAGTCTTTTTAAGTAATTGCGTTAAGTTTATAATAATTAACACAAATTTAAATGTCTCTATTAGGCTTCTAAACACAGAGGGTAGAGGAGGCAAAGGGGTAATACTAGAATTAATGTGTCCTTTCTTAAGGTTATCTATTACAAACGTCTTAGTAGCTTTAAATTCTTTAGTGCTCTACTTGTATAGAGGGCTAAACTAATTTAGAAGTAGTTTAGTAAGAATAATCTTGTAGTCGTACAGGCAGTATTTAGGCAGTTAGTTTGCTACAGTTTTGCTAAACATGTTTTAATACAAGTAGTAGACAGATAGAAGTTAGTCCTAAATTAATTTAACGTTGTTAAGATTATTAGGCTCTATACAGTCTTTTAATAAACAATTAATTTTGTAAATACTTGTTGTAAAGAACTTATTTTCTTTCTGTTTTATTAAATAATAAAAGGTATTTGCTAAAATAATAGCTATGCGTGGGGTAGAGTCTGACTAGACAGGATCTAGTTTAGGATTAGCAACTTTAGAAGTAAAACAAGTGTCGGAAACAAAATACCGACCGATCGATAAATCGTACTCCGGCTAGAGGTATAGTACAATCTACGCTCTCTTAAAGACACTAAGGTGTTTTAACCTTACGCAACCTTAAGTCTTAAAATTAAATAGCTCTCTACCCACAACAGGAGCTAGAGCTCCTATAGTACATTAAACAGCTTACTAGGCGAGGCCTTCCACCTACACGAGCTATAATACGAAATTTCGCCTCACAAATCGCAAGAAGAGAGGTTAGAATACACTAGGTTAATCGCTTTGTCCACTAGTACCCTAATAAGCTTATTTTAAGATGGACAATAGGCATAAATAATAATTGCTACAAGGCTAATTCTAGGAAAAAGTACAGCCTATACTTTAATTTCCTACGCAAGAAAATTAAGTAGTACCACATTAAGCCGCGTTATATATACAATATAGATAAGAAGGGCTTCCTCCTTAGTATCTTAGGAAAATTAAAGAGGATCTTTAGTAAGCCCTTATATAAGCAGAGAAAAAGGAGGAGTACTATTTAGGATGGCTTACAAGAGTAGATAACACTCCTAGCCTACATCTATGCTAATAGATCTTACCTAGCGCCCACCCTTATATATTAATTAACCTTAGGATTAATACAGGACACCTAGTTACAAGCCCTTAATTTTAAGACTTATTAGGTTTAAATTACTTTATTACTCTCTAGCTAGATAAACAACAATATTAGTCTTGCGTAGCTTAAATAGGTGTTTAATTGTAATACTAAGGCAAAGGCTTAATCTTTTTATTAATTACTTATTCTAGACGGCTATAAATCTTACCTTACTATAAATTTTATTAAGTACTGTAATTAGAATAAGATTCTCCTTGCAGTCTTTCCTCCTTATTAAACCTACACGCTGCAGCCTCTTAATATTGCCCTGTTTAAGCCTCTCTTATTAGCTTACTAGGCTAAGATATCTAGATTTCTAGAGAGGAACTAGGGCCTCACCTCAATAAGTAAGAGGGATTTCTTTCACCTCTTCTACCGAGCCTGGCAGGCCTCCTTTAAGGAAACAACAATTCTAAAGGCCTTTAAGGCTGCAGGCCTCTCACCCTTTAATCCTAAGGTTATATTGAAAAAATTCAGTATTGAGAGCCCTTTAAGTAGTAGTAGTGAGTCCTTAGGCT